>WIQG01000041.1:600000-914486 GCA_014925785.1 Mycena galopus ATCC 62051
CAAGACGAGAATCATCCCCGTCGAGAAGTGGGTTCTGACACGGGAGTAGGATCAGCGCTCGCTGGCCAAAAGGAAATAAACCAAAGGCACAAAGGCACCTACATAGCTTGTCACAGGAAGGCTAACAGCACTATCGTTACTGTACCTGGCTCCCGCATGTGTCTTGGCCTTCGCGGGGCGAGATCGCGTACATAGACGTAGGACTAGTGCCACCTGGCAGCCTGGCTGCCGGTGTTCTTCTCGAGATTCGGGGATGAAGATCTTGATGGTAGAGGTGAGGTCATGCAGAGGAAGCAGCTGCACGAAGGCGAAAAGGTGAATAGCCGCGTCCACCACCGATATGTTCGTGAGAGGTCCCTCCAGACAATACCCCGCATTTGATATCCGCGCATGGCACAAGGACAGCGCATTGTGGTCGCAAGCTCCGAGGACCAGTTTTCGAAGAGCTAAAGGAAACGCGATGAGAACAGGACTCGGGTAGAAAAGAAAGCCGGGAACTTGGAGGAAAGGGTTCCTTTCCTGTCCAACTTACCAAAATGTCAATCGCAAGATCACGATTCAGCTTTTTTTTTTTTTCATTCCCAGTATGCCGTCTTCCGCCGCTGATCTAAAATGAAAGGTAAAGTGCCCCCATAAACGTACCCGTCCCCACTAGCGCACATCCTAGTAAATGTGTCGGAAGACGCAGCAAATAGCTTCTTGCACAGCATTCGTATTCCCGCGCTGCAATATCCATATCAATCGGGACTCGCAAAGAGCGTGACGGTGCGCGCACGACTGGAGGAGGGGCTCGTGCGCGTGGGAGGTTACATGTTGCTGAGCCCGCACGGCGAAGTTAATCGTGTGAGCGCCGGCGGCGATAGAACACTCTGCTGGCATGGAGGTGCAGTAGAAACCCGTACCGCCTGCGCCCTTGTCCTGGCTCGTGGGCTTCAAGAGTGCGTTCCCCCGAGCAGCTGCAGCAGACGGGACCTCAGGCTTGACCTGCGGGTCCGCCGGGCGAATAAAGTGTTCGCGCGCGCGCTTCGTTATCATCCCATGTCGAACGCCTTTGCCGAGGGGGGGCAACTTGCGAGACGTGGAGCGGATAGGCAGGGACCGCAGATAGCAGCAGTGCGAGGCCGTATACGTAGGGGGCTGTAAGCAGCAAGGCGAGGTCGTGCTGGAAGAGCAAAGGATATTCCGAAAGGGGGCGCGGTCTGGAGCAAGTAAGAAGCACCGCTGGAGCTGGGGACGTTGTGGATGTGGATTGGCTATATGAGGGGCTCGGTGTCTTGCACAGGTGATCGCGGTCGAGCGCTTTGAAGTTGACGATGACGCACAACGGCACCGTCCCTCCCGTGCTCGCGGCGTTCGCCTCGCCGTTCGTCGGCCAGACCCTCCGGGACGGCCCCGCGGCCCTCGTACGCTCGCCTGCGACACGCACTGGAACGAAGGGTTCTTCTGAGTGCTGGACGATGCGGACCTGCAGGCCGACACCATGCGGCTGGTGCGCGAGGTAGAGCAGGAGGGCGCCGACGGGGGCTTGAGAGATATGCGTTTCCTGTTGTGGTAGGGGAGGCGGAGGCGGTAACGTATTTGACGGATCGACAAGTGAAGGGCGCGGGTACCGAGTTTGAAGATGAGTTGGAGCGGTATCAGGTGGGGGTACCAAGCAGGACTTGAGTGAGGGTCAGCTTCGGAGTTTGCGGATGATCGAGAGGATGAGGAGGAAGATGAGGATGGAGATGGAGATGGAGACGAAGATGAAGATGTGAAGGAAGGCGATAAAGAAGGCGAGGCAGACGATGAGTGAACGAGAACTCGCGGGGTGGTCGGGTAGGCAAGGAAATGACAGACGAGGACTGCGTGTGTTCTGGTGACGTGGACGGTCTCGAGTCACTTGACAGTGCCAAGAGCCGAGGGAGGGTAGCTATCAGCAGTATAACCTAGAAAGAAAAAATGACCTGGTGTCGCACAATGAAGTCTGGAGCAGCTTTACCTACTTGGATGGAAAGGAGACGTGTATCAGCGCTGCGTCCATCTATCTGGGTACATCCTCGAAGACAAGAAGACTTTGCGAAAGCGCGGAAGGCAGCATTGAGATTTTCTGCAGCGCCGCGAGGGCATGGGGCATATCACGCAGAATGCGGAGTCTACGAACGTCATTCGGTTAACACGCCAAAATTCTGACACAGGGCTTACATTTGAGGGGTTTTCGGCGCCCAATTCGTCCACACTAATGTCTGAGAGCTAAAGACCTTTTTGAGGCCTCGAATGACTGAAACCTCCACCGTACAAAAACAAGTGACTGAAAAGCTCCCCACATTTTGAGTGAATCGTGGTCGAGCGCTCCGAATCGATAACGGCCTTGATGAATGCACATGACTGCACTGTATCCAATAACGTCCGTGTTTCGTTCGCGGGTGTACAACACGATACGCCGCGAGCCTAATCTTCGCACCCCGTAGCCTCCAGGCGCGGATATTTGTATGTTTTCTGTGGTCCTGTACTCCCATTGAACCTGTAACCAGTTACCCCGCGCCATCCGAGTCTGCGTCATCGATTTTCCTCTGGAAAATGAACGGCTGGAGGAGACACATGATTTCAGAAAATCCGAAAGACTCAGTATCGAGCGATGTCTCTGAGTTGGTGGAGGGCATCCATGTCTGACTGTTTGTGGACTCCAACAAGCGAGTCACCCATTTCTCTGAGGGATGGCGAGATTTCCGCTTGAAACCAATACGGCTCTAGCACAGAGCCAGTCTTTGGGGAAGTGGGTCCAGCCGTTGACTCGGAAGGGAAGCCAAGGAAAGCCGTTGGCGCAACGTTGGCGTGAACATGCCATGGTCCTCATGTGAAGGTCGTGTGACTACGGAGTGACGCGTGACCGCACTTTTTGTTCCCAACGACCATGTGCCGAAGCAATGCACCAAAAGCTCTCCAGCCTAACCTTGGCCTTTCTTGAAGAAAAGACTCACCAAAAAATAATTCTCTTTGAATACAAACGCCCATCAAACCCTCCTGTGGGTACGCTACTGTAAGCTCAGCGCTACTGAACATCAAACCCACTGCTGTCGCTTCGATCACCCCCAATGGCCAAAGATTACCCCAAGATTTCTCTGCTTCAACTCAAATGGACTGTCTGCTCGTCACAGATTAATTCCCGCTGCGAGTTTCCTTTGTGATAAAAACGACCAATCTGAATCAACAGCGTGGCATTTGCTCTTTTCAAGACAGCTCTCCAGTCAAGCTCGTACCGAGTCGCACGCAAACCTGCTGTCAAATTGACAGTGGGCCAGTGGCAACCAATCACTGACGTCAAAAAGGTGCTCACGCAACCACCGCCGACAAAAACGGTACTGCGAAAAATTGGTCGTATCACGATCATCGTGTATAAAATTGAATCTATTCAAACTGCCGTGCAGCCGCTCTACGGACACGATAGGCAGATTTTCCTGACAAATCCCTCCTTTGAGCGCAGAAAGCTCAAAATGTCCACTGATTTTTATCAATCGCCCACCGTACTTAATCGCACTGGAGACCCTTTTCTCTATCTCTATTGCAATGGGACAGACATTCAGTTTAATCCTCACCTTCCTCCGCGTCCAGCTTTTTTCCAACTTACCGGATACCAATGCTGATCTGACCGGCCGCACATATATCATCACTGGAAGCAACACCGGCCTCGGTCTGGCACTTGCGCTCCATCTCGCGCGTCTGCGTCTTCCCCCAGCGCAGCTCATCCTCGCCGTCCGTGATTTGAAAAAAGGTGATGCTGCGAAAGAGTGTATTATCACCCAAACGGCCTTCAAGGGCGCGATCGAAGTTTGGGAGCTCGACATGGCCAGTTTTGCGAGCGTTGTCAAGTTCGCCGAGTGCGCGAATACGACTCTGAAACGTCTAGATGGCGCGGTGCTCAACGCAGGGATCAATACGTGGGAGTGGGGTGTAACTGCGGATGGATGGGAGCGAATGTGAGACTGTTTTTCTACCGAGTCATGGGTTGAAACTGATATGATGTTACTGGTGTTCAGCCTGCAAATTAACGCGCTGTCGACTGGTCTCCTGGGCGTGTTGTTGCTGCCCTTGCTTCAGGCCACATCGACGCTCCTAGACTCCAAGCCTGAATTACCGCCGCATCTAACTATCACGGGCTCCGAGGGTAAGTATAAAACGGCTGGACTCCTTCCTTCCTCGTCACTACTAACTTTTTTTAATCAAGGTATGTTCCTAGCGAAGTTCTCGGAGAAATCGGCTTCGGCATCGAAGATCCTCGCGACCATGAACGACAAAGCGCAATGCAAAGACATCGTGGACCGCTATCCCACGTCTAAATTGTTCAACCTTTTCCTCGCGCGTGAAATCGCCAAGTTGCCTCTGGCCCAAGGCGTCGTGGTAAAGTACTCGAAACCCACTTGAAACCGGTGCTCCGGTCCTGACGCTCCATTGTTTTAGTGTCGTCAGCCCCGGACTCTGTGCGAGTGAAATCGGGAGAGATCTCGGACTCTCGCGTTCTGTTTCGTGCGTCTGGATTTTTTTCGCCTTTGATTTTGCGGCTTTCAAGTTGTGCTGGAGTTAAGTTTTCCACAGGTATCTTATTGGATGCATCTCCTGGACCGCCGCGAAAGGCGCACTGAATCTGAAGTATGGAATGCTCCAGCTTACGCCGTCGGGCGCGTATGTCCATGCCTGCAAAGTACAAAAGTGATTTCCTATTTCTATTTTGCATCCTCGTTTCAGGGGATCAGCTCTCAGTGCTTACCTCCATTCACAGACCTCCAGCGTGGACGCAGAGCAAGGAAGGACTGAGGGTTCAGGCGGAGGTGTGGGCTGAGATGATGGAAGTTTGGCGAGGAGTTTGTCCGGAGGTTGCGGACATTGTCTCCAGTGTTTAGTCCAAGTTGAAACTCGACCTTTCTATGTTAGTTGAAAACCGAAATTTTACTGTTTTAGCAGGTTCATTTCAATTTTTCACTGGTCTGACTGGTCACTATCTATCATGGTCTGAACGAAACAATGGCATCTCTCCTTGGGCTTTTCATGAACGGATATAGCGGCAGGGAATAGAGCATATTAGCACTTTCAAAATTTTACTTTTTATGCGTTCTGATTGGCTGAAAATTGTGGAGCAGCCAATCAGAGCGCGTAGAAATTTAAAATTTGAAACTGCTAATATGCTCTAATAACTTCGACTTTGTTGCTGGGCAACCAACTTGAACCTTGACGGCGCCTTGAAAAACTTGACAGGGCAAATTCAAGTTACAGCAATTTGCGGTACATAAGGCGCGAACCAAATTTTCTTCCATTTTGGGCTTTTTTCGATCCCTGCGACTAGGACAGTCGCGGCGGCCTCAATTCTCGTCCGTTTGCCTAGTCCATAGGCTCATCCTCTGCGCATTTCAAATACGCAGAGGATGATATACTCAGAATCTTTTATATGGCCTTGAAAATCGTTATATAGGCATCCTAGCGAGAATTTCATGTTTTTCCGGCCACTTTTTTAATAGGACACTTGTTCTGAGCTCGGTTCCTCGCCTTTTCGCGTAATTATAGGCTCATTTTATCCGCGTTCTAAATACACAGGGAATGGTCTCCTCAAATCTTCAATGTGGGCCTGCAGGGGGGTATCTGGGTGCACAATATTGATGATACATCATCATCTTTGATGAGCATTCAATAGACCACAACTAGAACAGTCGCGGTGGCCTCAATTCTGGTCCGCTTGCCTGGTCCATAGGCCCATCTGCTGCGCATTCCAAATACGCAAAGGATGGCTTCCTCACAATTCTTTTATACACGGTTAAAATTGTCATAGAAGCTCCCTAACGAGAATTTCATGTTTTGTGTGTGGGCTTTTCAATAGGACACTTGTTCAAAGCTCAGTTCTTCATCTTTCCGCATGCTTATAGACTCATTTTCTCCAAACTTTAAATACACAGGGAATGGCCTCCTCAGATTTTCAATGTGGGCCCACAGGGAGGTATCCGAGCACATAATATTCATTGTACATCGTCATGTTTGATGGATGGTCAATAGAACACTCGCTACAGACTCAAATGTTGTTCAACGGTTCTACTTATGTTCTCATCGTCTTCTACCGATAAATAACTACAGGATGAGGCACTTGGACTGCTCATTACTTCCCCACTGGGCATTCCTAAGATGTGTCTTGTTTTTGAACCATGATTTTGGTTAAACAGGTCTGGGAGCCCTTTTTAGGATGGCCACAAGTCAATGTTTGTGCTGATACTGAACTCATGACTATCCACATGAATGAAATGTATCCTTGTATCAGTCTGATTGGCGCTATTGCATCTTTGCCATGTATTTTCACCTCTAATGAGTGACGAAAGGGAGATGTTATAAAATGTGACAACAAGATTTCTGAGACAGTGATTTCCTGCGCATTACGAGTGCGAATCGATTGCGCATAGAAAGGAGGGAAACGGTCCAGACCTGACTGTGCAGTGAGTGTTCTATTGACTGCTCATCAAAGATGATGATGTATCATCAATATTATGCGCTCAGATACCTCCCTGTGGGCCCACATTGGAAATTTGAGGAGGCCATTCCCTGTGTATTTAAAGTTTGGAGAAAATGAGTCTATAAGCATGCGGAAAGATGAAGAACTGAGCTTTGAACAAGTGTCCTATTGAAAAGCCCACACACAAAACATGAAATTCTCGTTAGGGAGCTTCTATGACAATTTTAACCGTGTATAAAAGAATTGTGAGGATGCCATCCTCTGCGTATTTGGAATGCGCAGCAGATGGGCCTATGGACTGGGTAAGCGGACCAGAATTGAGGCCACCGCGACTGTTCTAGTTGTGGTCTATTGAATGCTCATCAAAGATGATGATGTATCATCAATATTGTGCACCCAGATACCCCCCTGCAGGCCCACATTGAAGATTTGAGGAGACCATTCCCTGTGTATTTAGAACGCGGATAAAATGAGCCTATAATTACGCGAAAAGGCGAGGAACCGAGCTCAGAACAAGTGTCCTATTAAAAAAGTGGCCGGAAAAACATGAAATTCTCGCTAGGATGCCTATATAACGATTTTCAAGGCCATATAAAAGATTCTGAGTATATCATCCTCTGCGTATTTGAAATGCGCAGAGGATGAGCCTATGGACTAGGCAAACGGACGAGAATTGAGGCCGCCGCGACTGTCCTAGTCGCAGGGATCGAAAAAAGCCCAAAATGGAAGAAAATTTGGTTCGCGCCTTATGTACCGCAAATTGCTGTAAGTGTAGTTCAGCTTCGAGGATTAGGAGTGGTGCATATTCTTGAAGTTGCGTCTGTTTCATGCGGCTAAAAGTGGTGTGCTTTTGGATAAAACTGCAGTAATATGTTACAGTTACCCCTATAGGTTTGTTATCTAGGCGGTAATCAATTAAGTACAGCGTACTTTACACAGCCAACACGTGATGACGTGATCACTCAAGTTCAAACTATTGTTCCTCGTTATTTCATTATTGTCCGTCGTTTTTCTCCGCATTGCCCCCAACCTATGCAGGGATATTGCATGGCTATGCCCTCGCACAGATGGGTGCCATTATCCTATGGTGTATTTATTATTTTTATTGGAATTGACACTGTCTTTATAATTCGGATGGCGCGTTGCGACTTCGTTCAAGTTCCCGAAAACAAGAAAAATCCCGAGATAAAGGGGTTTTCACGCGTCCGCATTCACCCGCTCCTCAATATATCTCGGATTCCCCTCCTTGAAATTCGAGGACTTTACGGTGGGTTTCATTTTCTTCCGTGCCGCTGTTTACACCGAACTGGGGAAACTCCATGAGGCAAAAGGCTTCGATCCTAACAGCCAAGAGATTACCCGCCATTTCGGTGAGCCACTGTATCAGATTTCCAACGTGAGGATGTCATGTCCCCGCAGTGAGTCCAACTGCCTCATCTGTTTTAAGAGCGCGAAGATGCAGTCTTCTACAATTAGACGAAAATTCGAGGATTACTTTAATTGTTACTGTAATTATCAGTTTCCGATCCGAATTCTGAATGGACCGCGCTAAATTGATGTCAGGTTGAATCCCAACGGTTTACTGCTGTCGATTTCTCTGCTTTTGTTGTTGAATGGCAGGGACCACATCGTGGTGTCGATCAATTCACGGCTGGTCCAAAATCTGACTTTTAAAACTGGATCATGCACTGGAACTGCTAGAAATAAACAAGAATATTACCCGTTCACGCTGAGCTCCCAGTCTCAAGTTCAATTGGTCCTGAAATTTCGTTCTTGTATGATGGTGCGGCGGAGAAATTTCACACGACTGCGCCGCCTTGGACTCTCTGGGAGGGCATGTTGAACTTCAGGCTAAAAAGCGCATCGCGATTCGGAGAAACATAGCGTTTGCTATTTGGCCATGAACAAAAAGAGAACCACGGAATCCTTAACTCCGAACTGTTTCGGCAATTCATCATACCGGCGGTTCCAGTGAGACCCGGACCTTTCTCTCTGCTTCCTTGCTCCTTGGTCCATGATTTGGTCAGATATCCCTCCCGCAGTCTGCGCATGCGCCTAGACTATTATTGAAATATGCTCCCGGACACAGCGCGCGGATACATACTCGGAGGCTTGTGTTGGCGCATTTCCCTCTCAAGCTACACTGGTACCAACACCAGAGCCCAGTTCATCCCTAGGGCTTGCTGCTGCCATGACTTGAACCAAAAATTAAAATCACTCCGTTATCTTTTCCCGAAAATACCACATGTTTTTCCTACATCTGGCAACCAACTTCCAAGGGAATTCTTGAGTGAGCTCTGATACAGACACGGACGTTATAAATGTGCGGCCTCTCCCACAATAGATGACACACGTTTAATCTGACTCTTTGTTGCCGGCATATTTATGCCAAATATATCGAGGCACCAAGGGAACGTTCCAAGCTCCTACCTTTGACGGGCCGCTCTTCTGGCAGCTGACGTCGGTCGCCGGTCTGGCCGCGGTCTCGGGCTCCTCGGAGAAGGTTTTCGAGCACTCGTCTCACGTGTATACCCAACCTTCCTTTCTCACCCAGGACTCAATAAATACCCGCCATCGCGTTTGCAAACCGCAAAGATGTGGCCCATTTTCCTCGCAGTCCAGCTTTTCATTGCCCTTGTAACCGGCTCAGCCGATTCCACAGAGACACTTTTTTCGGCCGTTCAAAATGTCGACGATTGCCCGTCCTGTCTCGCCCTACTCGGCGCTTTCCAGACGATAGCTCTCACGGGGAACGACCCCTTCATAGTCACTTTCACGAGTCTCTGCATCGGCCTTGGCGTGCGTATACACTGCGTACTTTCGTGGTTCCCTCATTCATATCTTTTAGGCCGCCGACCCGGACGTTTGCACAGGGTTGATCGAGCTCCAGGGTCCCATCCTGGCAAACGACCTGCGTCAGATAAATGCCACCGGACAGACAGCGATGAAGCTCTGTGATGCGCTGTTGGGAATGTGCATCACGCACCCGCTGGACCCATTCACCGTTCCCTTTCCCAAGCCCGCACCCAGGAACCCAAAGAAATTCGAGTCGCGAGGCCGCCCGCCAATCCGCGTTGCCCATCTGAGTGATGTTCACATCGATCGCTTTTACACCGTGCGTCGCCAGTGCGAGCTGCTTGGCGTCTCGTTTGGATTGACCCCGTTTATAGGTCGGTGCAGAGGCGAACTGCACAGAGCCAATCTGTTGCAGGGACTTCGCCGACTCTCCAGCTGTGCCGACCGAGCCGGCTCTTCCAAATGGAAATTCTCACTGCGACTCACCGGTATCTCTTGCAGACTCGTTGCTGGAAGAGGTCGAGCGGCTGAATCCTGTCTTCTCTATTTTCACTGGTGATGTCGTCGAAGGAGCGGTCTGGCTCGTGGATCAAGCGTGAGTGAGATGTGCGCCACCTCTTTCGGCCATCGCTCAAACGCTCTTCAGGGAAGCCGCCTCAGATTTGCAGGCCTTCAATACCCAAATGCATCAAAGCTCACAGCACCTATTTTCCCTTCAATCGGTAGGTACCAAATGTGTTTCTCGACCCAATCCGACTCATCTGTTTGGAGGCAATCAGTATGTTCTTGTTTCTACCGCAAAGGCCGATATCTTCATAGATGAAACCCAGCGATACTGCCCCAGTTAACGCCTTTGCGCGCACCACCAGCCATACCACGAATAATTCGCAGTTCGTCTTTGACACCCAGAGCGCCGGCTGGGAGGTATGCTCAACGCTCGAGATCGTCTTTTGAAAGTTAATTGACGGACGCGGCACCAGCATTTCATCGGAAAGGCCGCAGCGCTCCAGGTCGACCACATCTCGGGAAGCTATTCAGCCAAGGTTCCCAACATGGACCTACGTATCATTGCGATCAATACAATGTACTGGTACAAGCAGAAGTAAGCCGAGTCCGGCGTCGCCCATTCGATTGTCATTCATTTGGTTCTAGTTACTGGCTGTACGACAGCGATGTTCTCCAGTACGTTCTGCCAATGTTTTGCCGAGATTTGCTTGATTTTTCTTCTTCCAGACCCGACCCTAACGGAATCATTGCGTTCCTGGTTGACGCACTGCAGGCCGCAGAGGATGCTGGCGATCGGGCCTGGATTATTGGGCATATTCCACTTGGAAAAGAAGACACCATGCATGACCAAGTGCGTCCAACGTTCCGGCCAACACTGTTTCTTTCATCGCTTACTCAAATCTGACAGTCAAACTACTACGACCAAGTCCTCCAGCGCTATATAAATACAATTGCGGCACAGTTCTTTGGTCACAGCCATATGGTTCGGCGGAACATCAAGGGGCGTTTCTTCTCAGTACTGACGCTGACCACACAGGATCAATTTGAGATTGCCTACTCCAATTACAGCGAGCAAACGGCCGCGAACGCTGTTGCCGTTGGATTGATCGTGAGTCTCCAGGATTGACACGAGTCGCGGGTCTGACGCCACTCGTTAGGGCCCTGCGTTGACTCCAACAAGTAAATATTTTCTTCTGACCCAGGGGAAACCACTAAATAAAGCGTAAAAGGCGGGAATCCTGCGTTCAAGTTCTACGATATCGACCCGGACACATTCGAGGTGATGGATTCTTCCGTAATCTTCAGTCAGTGATTACAATTTCGAACTTTGCTCAAAGTTGTTGAGACATCATAGCTAACATTTCGGACCCCACCTTCCAAATCAGACGTAAGCTGTTCGACTTGGCGTTTCTTCGCAGGTTGATTCAGAAGAGCAGCGACGTGGGGCTTGTATTACAGCGCGCGCGAGACGTACGGACCGCTAGTTGGACTCAAACCCAATGAACCACTGTCACCGGCCTTCTGGCACAACCTCACAGAGGTTTTTGCCGTTAACGAAACCGCCTTCCAGATGTTCAACACGTTTTTGAGCCGCGGCGGGGCGGTGGTCGCGTGTGATGCCGACTGCCAGAACACAACCATTTGTGATATGCGTGCTTTCCGATCCCAGAATAACTGCGTGAGTGGATTCGCATTTCAAAGTATTTACTTTTGAATTTGACACTGGATTAATTATCGGCCTTGTAGGACACACCGGGAGGTAGTTTTTCAGTGGCTAGGCGCAGAGCCAGTACTTCTTCGGGTCACGAGTCGGACGCTTGTGAAGGGACGGGCCTTGCCCACATATTGTCTAGCATGGTAGGAGCTTCGAAGTGATCCCTCCACCATAGAATACTGCCTTCCAACTGGTTTCAATAGCAAGATTGTTTTTTTTTTGCCCGAAATACGCAAGGACTCGGAGTGAAGCCTCTGGTTATTCAATTGTTTGCCGTTGGCTTGAACCGTTGATAACCCGAATTAAAAAACTGTCGGATTAAACTCGAAACAGATGAGTATCGGGTAGTCTCTCGTAGACAGACGCTACAAACAGATTTTAGCTCGTACCTCGCTTGTTTGTAAGTATCGGGCCCCTTTGGTGGCCGTTTGACACATATGGATAACTGTGCGCAAAAAAAAGAATGCGTGGCAGCGGGCATGGCGGCGGGAAACCCTCACATTGAGGTGTGTTCTCGAGATATGTTTCAGAATTTACCGCTCAAATTAGGCGTGAATGCAGCTCACCAAAATTTTCGAAGGCCAAGAAATCCAGGATTATTCTATTGAGAAACCTTCCACGGGAAACCCCACCTTTTTGGGCATCCCTTTGAAATTGGTATTGAGAAACCTCCGATGTTAGCCGGACGTCCGGACCAGCGATCGAAATTCGCGCGCGGAGGCATGGTTCGGAACATATACCTGTGAAGGGTTGTGCCACGCCATGGTAAAACTTGCTCACATCACCCATGGTAATGCCTGCTTGTTCTTTTTTTTGACATGCTCGACATGTCGGTCACGCCTGCGTTGCTTGAAGAGCTTCTTTGTTCGAATATTGTCACTGCATTGGGTTAAATTCGTGTGATGACTGCATCGGACCAAGGAGTTAAAAATGTTAGTGATTCTGTTCCCCTACATAACTTGTGCCAATTAATTTCAACATTATATTTAGGATGAACTATTTCCTGCTCCAACGAGCCATTGGTCGACTGCGGCCCTTTTGGCTACAACAATTTCAACCTTACGGTTCCCAAAGTAGGAGCTATTCCTAATCCATTTCCATCAAGATTTCTGATTTTCTCCCGCAATCATTTCATCCTATTCATCGGTTTGTGGAGATATTTTCGACTGCCAATGGTCAACCCTAGATAAATGTCTTTACTTGTTGATTATACAACATGAATTGGATGGTAAATTGTGCGGCCTATTGTGCGTGCACAGCGGATTTTCTGGCTTTTTTTTGTGGGGACTTTCCATTCAGCCTCCATACCGTCCGGCCCTCGTCCCTTCTGTTATCACCATTCACTAAAGTCCTCCAATTTGCACCTCCCCATTCGCCAGAGTGGAGCACATTCTGGAGCCTTCGTCGTCAACAGTGATCGACTTGTGCATCTCAAGCCCGGCGCCAAAGCGTGTCTCGATTAAAACAGAGACCATCATTCGTGAACTACTCTCTTCACCGCGCAAAGTGCTTGCTGCAATCCTAGATAAGAGTATGGTCTTAATTGTTTTGTCTTTGTTTGCATTGCAATTTCCCTGTTGTAATTCCCTCTCGGACACAATTCAAGAGCATACACAATTGAAATCAACGAGAGTCATGTGATCGCGTCCATCAACGGCGCCGGCGATCTTTCGGGACACCAGTCGGTGAGAAACCCCTGAGAATCTGGGTTCCTGAATAACAATATTTTTTCAGGTGGGGTCTCCAGGGCGTTTCCTTTGGAGGTTTTGTGGCAAAGACGCGGGTCTTAAATCTTGTCCTATACATGAAAACACAAGTGACAGAAAGTCACGGGTTGGTCACGGGAGCGCACATGATTTTCCTGTGACCGACTGATATCTCCCGGGTTCTTGGAATCCACCATGTCTGCGGCGAGACTCGGAATCTGCTTTGCGTCGGCGTACACGGGCACTATTCTTGTGTTGTGGTTCAATTTGTTGAATTCAAGAGTAAGCGTGATTTGGTCCCAACCACGTCAAGATCTATGGCGTTCACTTTGTACATTTATTTTCTCGCACAATTTTTTGCACTCTCACACATTTTGTTGTCTCTCACACAATTTTTGCATGTTGTTTCGCACAAACATATTTCACGTTGCCTTTTATGGTATCTTTGGCCATGTTTCTCTGAACCATCATCCTGCCATCAGCTGCACCGGAAATCCCCGAAGCCCCTATCTAGCGAGCCATCAAGATGCAAGTGATACGCTAAATGCACAGCTCAGGCAAATCATCCCTGGTGGGGCCTGGGGGGTTATATAGGTAAGCAGGCATCAAATAATATGGCCTGGTTCAAGGAATAAGGATTCCGTCTAGCTTACTTCTCATTCTTGTGCTTTTTTCAGTTTATTAAAATCCCTTGAAGCTCGGCAGAGAAGGAATACTGTAAAGATGTTCTTGAAATTTTTTAAAGATCCAAATAAGGTAAAAGCTCTTAGTCTGAGCTCTTATCAACATTTCATTTCTCCTGACTACAAGTTAAGTCGCCTTACATATACAACATTGGTTTGACTTGAAGCTCATACCTGGGGTTGTGTTGATCATAGCAAGAAGATTAAGTAGCTAAGAAACCCAGAGTCACAAATGATGTGTGGGATTAGTAGATGGAACAGAATGAAAAAACACGTATGTGCCGGAGCGCACAGGAAATTCAGTATCACTCACCAAAGAGAATGTACAGTCAAGTAAGCCATTCATTTGAGTTGCCGTGGTAAGCGGTGAAGTAAAAAAACACCGACCCCAACTCTCAGCTTCACAAAAATAAGCCAGCTACGAGTCCCAAGACATAACTTACCCAAATCATCGTACCCGCAGAGTGCCGAAGTTAGCGCTCAAATGCCGGACCCACAAGGCCTGTGCCGAAGATGATCCGGATGCACGGCGCGCCAAGTGTCATATTCGATGACCAGCTGCTCCGACTTTTTGCGTGAGAATGGGCAACAAGTGCATAAAATGTGCGCGAAAACGGGACAAAATGTGTGCGTGAAGTCTAAAAACGCCACAAAAATGTGTGTGTGAAAGTTAAAATTGTGTGTGTGTGCGAAATAATAAATGTACAAAGTGAACGCCATAAAGATCCTGGTTTCAAAGCAAATCTTACCAAGAAACTCGGGAAGCGGTCGGCGTTGAGTAAAAGTTGCCTACCTTCTCGGAAATTTAAGCGGGTCAAGCCCAGCAAGCCCTATAAAAGATGTGCCTGTTCGCTCATCGCTGGCACCCATCAAACTTTTGCCTCCCTTCGTCCCACCACACACCCAGAATGGTTCTTAAGCTCTACGGAATGGAGATGTCTACCTGCACCCGCCGTGTCGCCACAGTCCTGGTCGAGAACGAGGTGCCCTTCGAGTTCGTCCCAGTCGATGTTATGAAGGCGGAGCACAAATCCGCCGCATATCTCGAGAGCCAGCCATTTGGCCAAATTCCATACGTCGTACGTCTTCGTTCTACTGCCAATGTATTTGAGCTTCGTCTCACTCCAATATTTCAGGACGACGAAGGGTTTATTCTGTTTGAGAGCCGCGCCATCTGCCGCTATATTATCGACAAATACCGTGGCCCTGGAACCTCACTCGTGCCTACTGACGTCAAGAAGAAGGGGCTTTTCGAGCAGGCCGCGTCCATCGAGTACTCCAACTTTGACCCTTCCTGCTCCAAGGCCGTTGCTGAGATGGTATTCAAGCCGTGCGTAACCAATCTGTCCTGCTTCCGCTTTGATTCAGGTTTCATGAATATTTTTTGTATTTCAACAGTATGCGTGGGGGGACCCCCGACAAAGCGGTCTTTGAAGCCCACATTGCAACTTTGTCTGCGAGGTTGGATGGCTACGAGGTCATTCTTGGGAAACAAAAATATTTGGCTGGAGATGTAAATTTTCTTCCTAATGCTTCTGCAATTTCGTTGCTCCTCAATAAAAACTGAGCTGTTTTCAGGAAGTTACCCTTGCGGATCTATTCCATCTCCCATATGGCACCATGTTGGCGAAGGCAGGAAGCGACCTCATGACCACCAAGGGCCCGAATGTCACCAGGTGCGTGCGGCCATCTCTCGGCGCCTACTTTTAATCGTTTGAACTTCACTCATCCTTGTTCGATTCAGGTGGTTCAACGACATTTGCGCGCGGCCTTCCTGGAATGCGGTCAAGGATGGAGTTAAGAGCGTGTCTTCGTACTAAATCAGTACTGATCAGAGGGGAAAAGGAAGGCTCGTGACCAGCCTGCCTACGGGATGCCAACCGGGCACGGTTGCCGTAGGCAGGCTGGGGACATCTCGGAGCGCTCCAAAGGGCTGGGCCGGAGTTTGAAATTTAAGGGGCTGTTTGAAAGATTATTTATTCCTGATCTAATTTTGAAGCAATTCCTTCGCTTTAAGCTCCGTAAACAAACATTAAACTCATTCCTGAAGTTCTGTGTCCTCAGAATTGTATTTCAGCTCCCAGAAATCCCATACAGTTGAAGGTAGTTTTGAAGGAAAGTTAGCGTGGGAACTCGCTTCACAATTGCCGAAGTCATTGCGTCATCGGCTATAAGCGAAAGTTAGCGTGGGAAGCCATTTAATTTCAAACTCCGGCCCAGCCCTTTGGAGCGCTCCGAGATGTCCCAGCCTGCCTACGGCAACCGTGCCCGCCACATTTGGTTGGCATCCCGTAGGCAGGCTGGTCACGAGCCTAGTTCAGAACAAGTAAATAACGTCTCTAGAGTTTACTTGACCTCCAATCCCATCGATTTACTCAACACTCTCCGTCCGAAATCTTCTGCTTCAAACCGAACCTCAGACCGTAGACGCGCAGTATTGACGGGGAAAAATGAATACATAATAACAAGTTCCATATCGACGGTTTCCGGGGATCAAACCTGGTCATACAGCCAAGGAAATGCGAGGAATAGAGTGAGAGTCAACTGGGCAGTCATCAAGAATTTGAACATTCCCGAAACAGCGAGCATTTCGGGTGATTGGAGCTCCTCTTCTCCAATGGTCGATTCGCGAGCTGAAGGATCTGATGACGCGGTCCTGACTCAGGCTAGCACCACTCGACGCCCTGTATTACTCACCAAATTGATCTTCGATATTTGATTCCCTCGTACGCTTTCGCCCATGGTCTACACTGGCCAATTGGCTATCTATCGGAGATTCTCCTTTGCCGTCTATTTCTTCTGAAGGATAGAGTGAAAATTCAGGTTGCCTGGCGGTCAATTTTACTCACCAACATTTTCTTCATCTACTGGCGTAATTTGTGAGTCAAAATTTTCAGTTTAGGCATGGAGACATACCATGGGAAAATAGAGCCTTGCCTTCCAATGGCAATCGATAAAGTGGCGCCGGCAGATCTAGATGGCGTGCGAGGTCCTGGCTTTCTGGATCAAAACCTTTGCTCCTGTAGAACTGGTGGAGCCCAGAATAAAGACCGAGATCCTAGCACCATCCGGCGTGAATTGTTGTAATCAAATTAATGGCAGGGAATCCATGCCGTGAAGCCTCCTGCGGACCCAGACGATCAGTACCAGACGGATTGAGAGCCTAATATGCGTGGCATTCTGGTCAGCGAAAGGAAGACGGGCCGGTTTGGAGGTCTTGTCGTGGATAGAGGAATAGAAATCCCGGAGTATGGCCTTCATTATTCGTACCTGGCAGACAATACTTCAGTTTGAGCACCACGGGTTAGAACGAGCATACTGGTGATTGAGAGAGCTTCCACACCCTTCAGTAAAGCTGTGAACTCGAAAAATCCGCAGCATTCTCGCTGCTATGTCTCCCAGCAAGGAATTGATTTTTCCAACCATTTAAAACCATTTTCAAACAGTTTGTAAACCGTTTGGGCTCCCCAACAAACTAAACGGAAATAAAAACGGTTAGAACCGTTTGAAATCGCTTTCGTTTGAAAACGGTTGGAGCCTTAGTGCTGCAGACTACCGCTGCAAGTGCGGATTGCCGCAGCAGATTGCCGCGGCAATGTCACACCGCTGTGTCACGCTGCTCCAAGTGCCACACTCAACCAAAAATATTGCATATTGAGTTGAGCCAGCAAATGAATAGCAAAATGTGTTCAGTACGTGCATACAGTGGCAGAACACCCTCAAAATTATGCTGATACCAAAATATTTACAAAATAGTGAACCAGGGGCAAACAATAATGCGCGTCCAAGCTCGTATAGCGCATAGATGTGCTCAGAAACTACCCCAATAGTATAACTGAATGCGAAAATACAAACTGCATTATACAGCTTTGCATTGCCTTTGCATCAATGGTACATACATGGATTTTCCAGCATTTCATGAGATACGAGACTGAAGTTGGTTTAAAGTTGTTCATTGACCATGAGCCAGTTAATTGATACACGGGTGGCCATTGAAACGACTGGCGACTGATTCAATGTAAAAATTCACACGAACGGGCCAAGAATTTGGGCTGAGTTTAAACCTGCAAATGTAGGAGAAATTCACAGTGTGCTGACATTGGAAAAACAAGTGAAATGGGTCGTTAATATGAGTCACACAGGCTCTCAGCATACATGGATTTGATGGAATATTTGATGGTACATCCAGCAGAAGAAACAGTTAAGAGTCAAGACACCAGTAGGAATCCCTATTAGGTAACCCAGGTACCCAAAGTAAGTTTTGCGTGTCAGGAATAAAAATGGTGGTCTATGGCTCAAAACATGGCTCAGAAGTACCTAGTCTGCCCAGGTCAGGAAAACGGAAGAGAAACCGTAGTCTCCCGTAGTCAGACTCAACACGACATTTATGACAGTCTCTAAATCTACATATGCTGAGAGAAACCGTAGTCGGTTCTCAAACCGGAGCCCTGAAAAGGCCGACATCTCAATTTGGTCGCCACAAAGCCCGATGGCCTAAAATAGCAGGCGTGATCTGACTTTCCATTGTACAGTAGAGTCTCTCATATGGAATACCGTCGGGAAGGGTCTCCAGGGTATTCCATATGACGGTTATTCTAGAGCACATAAATTGAATAAAAAATTATTTTATCGAAAGAATTTGCTGTTTACTTCAAGAAAGATGTAATACTGGTCTGAACCTTCCTCTCCTCAACTTCCTGGGCGAGTGCAGAGCGGAATTTGTTGAGATGTCCGACAAGTGGCAGAGCCAGATCCAAATCTGGCCGATGATGCGCAATCTTCTGAAGGAAAGCGACCGCGTCCAAGGCCTCCTTCTTGCTAAACTTGAATTCCGGCTCCTCAGAATCTTCCTCGTCTTCCTCTTCGTCGTCACGGCCAGAATCTCACATGTTCCATCGTCCCCTTCCGCAAATCGCAGGAACACTGAATCCAAATCCTCCTGCTCGATCTGTGGATTGAGGAGCTCGTTCATTGACGCATCCTCCCCACGGAGGCAACGCTGTTTGCAGAGTGTCTGAATGGCATTGGCAAATGCGCTCTCTGCCTCCTTCAGTTGTCGGTCGTTCGCAATGGGGGCGGGCAAACTCGAGGCAGCAGTTGAGTCCTTGTCGTGGTATGTAAGATCCTGACACCATTGATCTTTTTCAAAATGAGCAGCCGTGTGAGGTCCATTTCTGAGTTTGGGACCTGGTTTTGCACGCGCTTTGGCAGTAGGCAGGGGGGGACTTTTGTCTCGGGCACAGATAGTGCGACTTTTTTGAGTTTCAGTTATAGCCATAGTCAGAGGGAAATAGCTCAGATCAATCTGTTCATGTACAGTGGATATATATACAATGAACAATGTAATGCCACCCTCGGACATATTGCCAAATATGGCTTGCCCAACTGAGATTACCCTTTTCGGCGGCCCACTCAATGGAATATCGGGCTTGCCCGGGTATTCCATATTCCAGATGGCGATTCATGGAATATTACCCTATCCCGACTTGGGATGGGGCCAAAAGTGATTCCATATGAGATTTATTCCATATGAGGATATTCCATGCGAGAGACTCTACTGTATATCATTTTGGCGTCGAGTGTGGGACAGACTTTCATAGACTGAACTGCAGAATCAGTACTACATTTTACACCTTGAACTTGAGCAGATATACCAGTACAGCATCATTGGTGTCATTCCTTTAACCTGTCAAATGGGATTTCCCTCATTTTTCTGTTGATCGCTGGGACCCGTCTCCAACCAAGTCTTTGATGAATATGTTTAAGCTGCTTGGTCTGCGATGATCGCTCGAACAGTGGCCTCTTCACTTTCCCCAACTCCGGTGTCTTGAATAATAAACGATCATTCTGGTTTTTGGACATGTCACCCAGCCGAAAAGCATGCATTCTGCTCCAAAGAGAGGCCAAAATTATGACCCATCACTCAACCGTGAGAAGCATCAGTTTTCAATGCGATCCGTTGAATCGACTGAGTGGCGCGCAATCCCGGAAGAGAGTCAAATATTCGCTAGTGATGAGTGCCTCCACATGCGCGCTGCTCAGGATCAGGCGCTATCAGCTGGCATCGCTTGTGGTTTGGATCTTCAGGATCCGCAATGATCTGCACCGAGATCTGCAGGATCTTCCGGGTCACCCGGCGGAATGATCCATCTTCTCAACTCCTGGGCGTGCCAATCTCGGCTTCGGCACGAATTCCACCTATAAAAGAGAAACCTGCGGGAAGTCCTCCCCTCATTCACAACGCACCGCCCGCAAAAAAAATGGGTAGCATCATAGCTCGCCTCTCCCCTCCCAGCTTCCGCCCTGAGCGCGACATCCCAGACTTGTCCGGCAAGGTACCGCCCGACCATGCATCCAAGCCTTCAGCTCTGACCCACCCAGATCATTCTCGTCACCGGAGGGAATACCGGTATTGGGTATGAGACCATCAAACAGCTGCTCCTGAAGAATGCAAAAGTATATCTTGCTGCTCGATCACCCGAGAAGGCCGCCGCCGCTATCAAGCGCCTCGAATACGAGACGCACAGGAGAGCGATATTCCTCCAGTTAGATCTTGCGGATCTCCGCAGCGTGCGCAGGTCCGCAGAAACGTTCCTGGCCCAAGAGGCACGGCTTGATATTCTGTTCAACAATGGGTGCGCTACTTATGTCTTTGAGCTGAGGCCCAGGGTATTTACACTACTTCAAGAGGGGTTATGATGTGCCCTACAGAACAGCTTACAGCGCAAAATCACGACCTTCGTACGTACCCTTGTCGTTCTGCCTTCCATTCAAGTAGGATGTTGACATTTTCCAGAATTCGGAACAAACGTCATCGGGCACTTTTTCTTCACCGAACTTCTCGCACGTCCATTTCTCAGTTCTCTGGCAAAACCAAAGTGATAACACGTGGTCACATAGCTCCCCGCGCTCACCAATTCCTACCAGCACACCCAAACCCTCGCACGCGTCATCAACACGTCCTCACGCGCGCACGCCTCTGCGCTGGGGAACGGTTTGGACTACGTCAGTCTCAAGGGCGGGCCAGAGCGCGATGCTTGGATCAAGAAAATGGGCGAGTTCTCTGGCTCCTTGGAGCTCTACCATGAGAGCAAGATAGGAAACGTTTTCGTCTCTAACTACTTTGCGAAAGCGCATTCCGATGTGCTGGTTTCGTGTGCCATTAGTCCCGGGCCAATCAATACCGACCTGCAGCGGTGCGTACCGTGCTCTTCTTTTCTTGTCGCATATACTCGTTCAAAAGAGGAACTGACGTACCTTCCTTTTTGCAGACATGCCGCGGGTTTCCTGCAAGTCTTAACCCGCGCGCTTTTTTACCCCGCGCCGTGCGTATCATGTTCTTTGGATTACAGATACTGTTTAGCACTAAATTTTCATCTTGTTCAGGCTAGGCGCGTTCACGCAACTGTGGGGCGCGACGCTTGCGACGCCGGAGCAGATTAATGGCCAGGTGGGGAATCCTTGTTTCGGATATTTCCTATTCATATTTTCCTCTGTGCGGCGTTTACGTAAACTCACACTCCTGCTTCATATTTTGGTGTTTTTAATAGCCAAATTCTGACGCCCTTCACAGTACCTTATTCCCTGGGGAAAAGTTGGGAAAGCCGATCCGCGCACCGCGAATCAGAAACTGGAGGACCAAGCACTCAAGTATATTCGGGAACAGATCGAGGGGTTCTAAGTTAGAAGTAGGATTGCGCATTCACCTCCGTCTACTAGATCCATTTTTGAACTTTGCGATCAGAATTCCACTCGATTTCCGCCTAAGCACCATGGTGCTCGGGTATGATTATATTAATGACTGTGGATGAATTTAGACCTGATAAATCTGCCGAGCAGTTCGAAAAGGTACAGAGAATTTTTTTTAATTAATGCCCACAGCGAGCAGCGTCGGCTACGGTTGAATTATCATCGAAGACACGATTCGTACGACTGTTCTCTCGCACTGGGTTGATCCAGTCAAACGTCTTTAGCGCCTGTGGAATTTCGACGACAGCCCGAATAAAGCCATACAGAAGCAATCAATCAAAGCGTTGTATAGCAAGCGAGTCTATACTTGGATGCTCTGGAATTAAGAAACATGCCGTGGTCCAGCGCATGACCGTGCCAACAAACAGAAGCAATGAGTATCTATCTTCGGCGAATGAATGCTCGCTGCGCCCTCAGATTACACAAGAAATTGAACCGAAAACCCATTCATCAATGATCAGCTGAATAAACCTCAATGTCTAGTCTCCCCAAAGAATCTTGCCGCTTACGCTGCTGCGGTGTCGATGAAGACATGTAATTGCACGTGTGCAAAATAATGAAGCGAATCTGACGACTAATGCAATTTGTTTCTGCAATTCGGATTCTGAACTGCAGACGAGCAAACTGCAGACAAAATTCACATTGTCACTCGTAGTTGCTACTTGCAACCAAGGCATGAAACTCGCGGTTAGCGGTTTCATGTACCTGAGCTCTAGAGTAATATCAACGAATCGAGTTTGAATCTCTCTCTTTTGAACTGCCAGACCCTAGCCAGTACGCATCTACAGGACGACAAACGCAATTTGACCAACTAGATGAGCTATGTGAACCGCACTTCAACTGACTCGACATTTGACAGCTATCCGCTGTACGCGCCAGCAGTTCACAACCGCAACGCAAGAGCTAAGTATTGGTCTTGAGTCATTTAACCTCGAACAAGGACAAAAAGCGTATAAAGGTGGCACATTCCCTACCTAACTCTCCAGCAATCCAGTTCTTTCCCGCCCACCAATAACAACACTCGTGCTCTCCAATGCGTTTCACAGATTTTACCGTTGCGGCGCTCGTCGCCATCTTCGCACTCTCCTCAACCGCTCTCGCAGGTGATGCCGAGGCAGACAATAAGGTATATTGTCGCTGCTCTCGCAGACAGTGATCGGTGTGAAATTAATGCTGTCTGTAACAGAACTGCAGTCCCTGCCGCAAAGAAAACTCGTGCATCAAGGGTCGCCAGTGCACCGAGCAGCGCAGTTGTCCCGAAGGCCACACGCTTCAGGGCGACCTCTGCTGCCCCATCGTCTATGCACGCGCCGAAGAAGGGCAAGGTCAGAGTGGGGGCCAGGGGGAGGGCGGGAATGGGAACGGGGGAGGGAACGGCAATGGCAATGGGGAAGGCGATGGCGGGAAGCCAGGGCAGGGTTCTGGTGGCAAGCCGGGGAATGGTCAGGGAGGCGGGAAGCCGGGAAACGGTCAGGGTGGAAAGCCGGGTAATGGTCAAGGAGGTGGAAAGCCGGGAAATGGTCAGGGAGGGAAGCCCGGGAACGGTGGAGGCGGGGGAGAAGGAGGCAAGCCGGGCAATGGCCAGGGAGGCGGGAAGCCGGGCAATGGTCAAGGAGGTGGAAACCCGGGCAATGGTCAGGGAGGGAAACCCGGGAATGGTGGAGGCGGGGGAGAAGGAGGCAAGCCGGGGAATGGCCAGGGAGGCGGGAAGCCGGGGAACGGTCAAGGTGGAAAGCCGGGGAATGGTCAAGGAGGTGGGAAGCCGGGTAACGGTCAAGGAGGCGGAAAGCCAGGGAATGGTCAGGGAGGGAAACCCGGGAACGGTGGAGGCGGGGGAGAAGGAGGGAAGCCGGGAAACGGGCAGGGAGGGAAGCCAGGGAACGGTGAAGGAGGGAAGCCAGGGAACGGTGAAGGAGGGAAGCCAGGGAACGGTCAGGGTGGAAAGCCGGGTAATGGTCAGGGCGGCCAGCCGGGAAATGGAGAGGGAGGCAAGCCGGGGAACGGTGAAGGAGGCAAGCCCGGTAATGGTCAAGGAGGGAAGCCAGGGAGCGGTGAGGGAGGGAAGCCAGGGAACGGTCAGGGGGGAAAGCCGGGCAACGGCCAGGGCGGCAAGCCGGGGAATGGTCAGGGCGGCAAACCGGGGAACGGTCAAGGAGGCAAACCCGGGAACGGCCAAGGCGGTAAACCAGGCCAGGGTCAGGGTAACGGAGGAGGAGAGGGACATGGCAATGGTAATGGCGGAGGGAAGGGCCAGGGCAACGGCAACGGGAATGGGAACGGCGGAGGGAAGGGACAGGGTAATGGCAACGGCCACAATTGAATATCGCGCACTGGTCGGGTGCTCGAAGTCACTTACCTTTTGTATTAATCGCTCGCCTTCTTTGCCTTACTGTAGTAATTGTACTTGAATCTGAATCTTTTGGCGCGTTGGGACGCACTAGTTCTGCAACAGCGACTGCAACAGAACAAACAGCGTAAATCGTGCACGGAATTTAGCTCACTTGCATCGCAGTAGTGAGTAACTGGCATGCCTAAAATTAGGCAACTGAAGGACGAAATTTCATACTGGTTAAAACGAACTTCCGTAGCAGTTCGAGGAGCCGAGATACGCCTAGGGGCGCCTGTGTGTTATCTATGCCCTCTAGCTGTGTAACTCAAACTTCAATCAGCTCATCTAGTCGTTCACACACAAGGCGCAAGAATGAGGTGTATTATGAGTACTTATGTAATCGTTCTTAATAATCTGGTACGCCAACTTTTTGAGTTCGTGTCATTGCCTGTAGCATTTATCTGAACTACGCAAAATAGTGGCTGTGTCTATTTTCAATACATTTTTGTGACCATGAACTGAAATCCATTAGGTGGAATATCTTTGAGCCTAAAAGATCAGTAAGTAGTACTGATATATTTAGTGGCTGTACGTTTTTATGGTTATGTAATGGATTCCGATTTCATTCTCCTTCATTCCATTCTGCCTTTTTGGTCCCTAAAATAGATCTGTTTTTATATGTTCCAATGCAGCTGGCAGTTCCGGTGGTTCAAGCGGTCTATTTGGGTATATGTCTATCGAAGGATTGATTTGTGTCTTCTCAGACCGCTGTCGGCCGAATGCACCGATTACGGTAGGCGGGATGGTTGACATTCTGACAGTTGGATCCCGAACGGCCCGGTTACCAAGGCTGTCTAATCTGCCGTCGTTATGATGGGTTCGGGCTTATTGCCTCTTAACAGATTTTCCCAAATCCTTCCTATCGTTTTACTGTATTTATTGCTGTGAATATATCCTGTGCATCAAACTCTTTCTAGTGCTCTCGAGGCTTCCAAACAACATTCCCGCTTCTGAAACCGTCACTGCACTGATCCGCACTCGATCGTCTTTTTATTTATGATTATCCGTTCTTTAAGATTATGCTCGTTCGGCGGTGCTCATCACTTTGTACATGTTGGGGTCTTCCCCTTTTGGTCCGCTTCCTTCTCTTGACTGTTGACGGTCATCGGCTCAACGTTCAACCCCGATGTCGCTGCGTGCTGTCAAAACTCGGGGACAGCTGATTGCTGCGGACTGCCATTACGCGCTGTGCATTTAATTTCTCGCGTTCCGATACTACCCAATATTGTTTTCTTCTCTCAAGAGCCTGCTGCGACGCTCGGTTCAACGCCTGCTCGTCTATACTTTTGTCCCCAATGTGGCTTCCTCTTACCTCAAGCCCGCTGCGGTCCTGCACCACTGAAACAATATATATCTTTGTTTTTCTATGTGCCAATGGACGTCTTCACCATGCCTTCCTTCAGCATTCTTGGTTTCTTTCAACTTACAAGCTGGACGTCGGGTATCCCACCAGAAACCGCATAGCACCTTTCAAACGCATCATCCGCACTACAACACAAACATTTGGTGTGTGAGTGGTTCGACTGCAGCGAAAATACGGGTGTACATCAACAGCAAAACTGCCTTGCTTGCGGATGGAACTGTTGTCTTCGCTGTGTGGGCTGCCCAATCCACCGTCACCAGTAGCCCACCTTAAACCAGTCTGAATCTGGACGCGGTAACGTTTGTGGTCATCCCCGGGGATCCCAACGACGACTCCTGTGATGTGCGTCGTCTATTTGGTATTGCGGTCTTTCCCCACAACCAACTCAAGGCCCATTTACCGGATGAGCGAACATCGATGGTGTTCGGTCTCGCTCGCGTCTCCGGGTCCCAACAAACCCTCGATGACGGCCATTCTTCTCGTGTTGTAAACGTCGCTCTCTCCGATTATGTCAGAGACGAAAAAAGAGCCTCAACAGTGCAGTATGTCTTCCCTGCGTATCCTTTTCCCCGCTAACAATTGTCAAGGTGTGTCTTTGACATGTCCACTGCGCGCTGGACCAGAGTCCCCTCCCCACGCAAACTCGAACATGCAGTTTTACGGTGTTTGTCGCGACCGTTCCCCACGCAAACTCGAACACGCAGTTTTACGGTGTTTGTCGCGACGTCACCGCTGCCGGTATACTCCGCATCAAAGTTCTTTCCACTGCGTTAAACATTCCTCCCAATTCTTCTGCGCCTTCGGATGACAGCATCGCGCAGCCATCCGAATCTTCTTTCGCTCTAGTGATCTCTATGACACGCAGAAAATTCAGCCCCTTTATTTGTCGTAGCCGACCCACCAGTCACACCCACATCTGTGGCTGCTACTGACCATTCCCCAACTCCCTTTTCTTTCAATATGGCACCATCCGCGCCCATGCTCTATGGGCATCCATTCCAGCAGTCCCCTCAGCATGTGTCCAGCGCAAGCACACCGTTCATGGCGCCGTTTCCGCATTCCCTTCCATATCCCTTGCCTGCTCAACACATCTTTCCTCACCCCGGCTTTACCACACACTCGCACTACAATTCTCGGGGTGAATACATTGCTCCTGTCGATCCGCGCCTCCAGACTGCCCCAGGAACTTGAAGCTCTCTCGCTCCGTCTGACCGTCCCAGTGACGATGATTCCACGTTCAACAAGTCAGCGGCTAATCCATACAGCTATCCCATGACACAAATGTGAGGTGTGCTGCTTTCTCTGTCATGTTGCGTCTTCTGAATGATTTCTTAACCCACAACATACCTCAGCATCGCAGTATAGTTTTTTTTTTACTCATAAATGCCATCTAATAGTTTTGAAGGCCTTCAACTCCGGCAAAACCTGCGAACAACAAATCTCCGGTCTCCATTCCGAATGAAGGGTTTTCGGGATCACAGCCAGCATCTCAACAATCTATGTCGCGCGCAACCACTGAGTCTGTGACCCCTACAACACCTTCTGGTGGTCCGAGCCACACCCTCAATCTGCGACCACAGAACAAGTAGTTCTAAACTTTGAACGTCCTTTTTGTGATTAGTGTACACATTCATGTAATAAATCAACCCCTACTCTCTTCGCCGTTCGTCCTGGTTGAACTGCCGGAATTGTGTTGGTAATAGGAGGGAAAGACAGACTTCAAATTGCTTTAGTTTCTTTCAGGATGATCAGGAAGAGAGACTCAAACAATTCTAATGCGTAGACATGTCTTATATCCTTCTTCGTTTCATGGATAAATGCATTCGGGGGGGCCGCTACCAGTGATTCAACTGAGTTTCATTGTCTTATAAGCTTGGACCCACCGGATCGTTTAGTATTTTGGTTTTTGACAACGGACTGCGTACCGCATATCAGCAGGCTCGCTTACGGGCCCGGGCCTCCCACAATTACTTCCGCCGTCAATTTCTTTACCCAATCAGCACTTGCCCATCAAAGTCAATACGTCTTAAACGCTCCGATGTTGTCACAGCCCTGATGGAAAATGCAAGGTGCGTTTTTTTTCTTTTCAAATAAAGTTCTACTTCTCGGATCTGACTCGATCCAGTCTTCTTGCTGCGTTGTAGGGGCCAACCAGTTAGCTATTTAATGCGCGCCACAATCACGCTCCTTACCCTCAACCTCTCTTCTCAACCCACCTTTTACTCCCCCAACTCAACATGTTCAACTTCAAACGCCGTGAGCAATCCAACTTCTTCCCGACCTGTTCAACGTTTCCCCCAAGTCAACTTCCGTATGGAGGCAGATATCGACTTCAAATACCCTGGTCACCACGTACGTTGTCCAGTTATATACCCTTCTTCGCCGGTCTAACCGTTTCCAGCCCTCGCATATTTGGGGAAAGGTTATCTGTCCCGACATTTTTGCCGGCCACGAAGATGTTGATGACGACGAGGTGTGCATTTGTTCATTCTCATGTCTCTATCTATGTCTGATTAATGTTCGCAAGATGCCTGCTTCCGGAGCGAAGCGGAGGATTATCTTGTCACCTTTTCAAATTCCGTCATCGCCGTTGTGCCGAGATCGCAAAACCAACTGAAAGTCCCGTTCATTCTTTATTTGGCCAATTCTTTCCTGAGACTTCATATTCATTGACTCCCGTTGCACAGGTTTCTTCAGTTCAAGCACACAAGTGCGTACGTTCTCACACCGGTTAAATATTTTATCCCGCTAGCACAGCTCTCCACGAATCCAATACCCAGGACAAGAGAAACTCACCGGAAGCTATTCCAACTTGTGCAATTATGGCCGGGGATTTAGTAGGAAATACTGGGAAAGACACACGTACGGTGCGGCGTGGCGAACGGTGACATCACTGACTCGGCCTTCACTGACCTGACACTGTTCTCGTGGGACTCAACGACCCCAAATCGGTCCGGAAGATACCATGATGTACAAAATCCTTTAAATTTCGGTTGTGGATGGAAATAACCAATATAAAAGAAGAACGGCGCAGTGCGGCCCAGCGCGGCGAAGTGCAAAGCGGTGCCGCATCACCCCCTCCACATTGACACGGCGGCTCAAACTGCCAAACTCAACAGAAAATCCCTAGAACATGGACATATTTCTGTACATGGAACCCCCAATCTGAAATCCTTCTCCATCTCTCCTCAACGCTGTTCATGATTTGAATGTTAATTGCATAGCCACTTGGGGGAGATGCCATAAATTATGCATAGAGTGACTTCCAGAATAACTTTTGAGAAGGCATGCTCCAGGACGGGACAACAGCAACCGGGTTGAATAACCTACCGAAAATGCTGAGACCAAAACATTTGTACAGATTCCGGATGTTTGGTGCCAAGGATGTAGAAAAAAATGAGTACTCGTCCTGCCACGCACAGCGTTGGCCTTACCCACCAAGTCTGAGAGGGTGAATTGGGAGGTGAATGGCACAGGATGCTCTGAGCTCCAAATCGACTCAGTCAAAGCCGCGGTAGCGAATGCGTATCGTCAATGTGAAGTCTCAGAGCATTCTCGACCAGCAGTCCTGCATGCAGCGGACGTCGTGGTCGATGCTTCCGTCATCATGATGGTATTGATGCGATCACAAACCCGGGTGGTTTGTAAACCCCAATTCTGGAAATCGTAAGTCCAAAATGCCCCAGTTTTTAATTGTCTCGGCAACCCGGGCCGCCGGCATTTCATTGGTCAAAACGAAGTTGAAACTCACAGAAAACTGTTGTTTTCCACTCAGTCCATTGGCAAATTACGGTTGCCGACCATATGTGCTCCGAAATTTAGGAATAATAATTCCGGAGAGCCGTGTTGTAGGCTGGTTGTTGGCACAAAAGAAAGAGATGAGTGGCGAGGGGGGCACCGTGGCAAAACAAACAATGATGACCGGAACTTTGTCGAGCCGCTGAGCGCCATCAGGCGCATCAATGGATGGTAAGTATTGTGACGCGGCACGCCCGTCACTTCCATTGCGCACTTCCACTTCCCCTTGCTCACTTCCACTTCCACTACAACCATCTCGAACCATTGGTCATCATATTCTATGGATGAGCTCAACGGGCAATATACCTCACAAGATTTGATTTCAGTAACAGCTCTTATAAATTACACGCTGCTCTTGCCTCCGCCGTCATCCAATTCGCCCATTGGATACTCGGGATCCATGTTGGTGTGCACCGCTCGTGTGATATTGACCGCAAATGGCTTGGGTTGGGCGCCAACCAGACTTGAAGAATTGCCTTTTGATGTCCAACCCAATCCAACGCGAACGTGTATCAACAGACAGGATATTCCGGACATGGCGGGCCAACAATCGGCCGCGATGAATTGCAGGTTGGATCCAGACCGGTAAGTGACAAAGAAAAAGAGGCTCCAGAATCTATCACGGAATGGTTGGTTAATCCCGGGTATTAGAGCTGGGTATTTACTGACGTATAGAGACCGGCGCTTTCAATAATAATCGCCAGAACAGTCTGGAATCAATTAGCAAGAAAACCATATTGGCAGCGTGCATGCTGACTTTCAGACTTTGGGGACTACTGTAGGGCTGAATTGCCCGTCCCGTGTTCCAAAGACGCCACGAGATGAAAACTGAATTTAGGATGAAAAGGAGAGCACAGGGAGTGAGACGAACAGAACTTGCCCGTGCCGTAAAGATTAGTGCTTTCGCAATGCTGAGTGTCTGGGAATCAATTCGATTGAGGGACGTACGCAAGAGTAAAAACTGCATCACTGGTGATCCAGCGACCAGCCTCGGACGAGAATACGTTCAGTCCTGGTTTGTATTGGGTAAATTGGTATGTTATCCCAACGCCACAAACTAAGGAGGAGGTTATAAATGGGTGGCCGACAAGTACAAGACGAACCAGTAAGGCCCAAGAGCGTGCACATCGGAAAGATCATAATATATTTATTGCGGCCCCACACAATCCACAGACGATGGATCTGAGGAAGCCGTAGTCTCAGCAATATAGGCGGAACCTCGATGGAGACTTGACCCACAATCAAAGCGTCACCAATGATCAGCGTCGCCATTAGGAATCCAGTTTTGACCACCTCAGTCAGCTGGGACAGGTCCCCGTAGAATCCCAATGGAGACGTGCCATCTGCAAAGTAGACGAAAGCTAGAAAGGCTCTGTCGACGGTAAGGATCCAGTGCTGCATTGGAGCATGAGTACGGCAATGTGTCTGACTTGATTTACATACTCCAGTAATACTGAGGGAGAGTCCGATGGCGCCGATGAAGATCGGAGACGAATATACAGAGCCCATGCGCCTGGATCTCCCATCTCGGCTGAGGAGGAGAGAAATTGAGGTGATCGCCAGGACCAAGTGTACGCCAAACAAACAGCTCTCCAAAGCGACTGTTGCGATGTTGACGGGCACAAGAGGAATATTTGACGACATGTGAGCGCAGCGAGCACGAGGCCTTGAAGTCCTTTATATACCGTCTGTCCCTCAAAACTTGATCGAAGTAAGCCAGCTGAAGGATAAATATAATTTTTCTGATCTGATTTATTATTACTAGATACTGTGAGGAAACTGGCCGTTTCGTTCACAAAAGCCAGCACATGGCCCTTGGCGTCAACGCGCAACCGGAAGTTCTGTGAAAGGGAAAAATCGAACTGCGGTTCCAACGCAGGCGGAGATTCCAAGGGGCTTGTAGAAGTAGCCAATGACCCGCAACTTGAAGTAACCATGGAGACCCACGGAGTCCTTCAGGGGTGGCCAATGAAAAGACGGCAATGTTGAAGATGAACTGAGATATCGTCGTTACCTTTATCTGGGATCCCCAAAGGGTGGCATTTCAATCTTCTCCCGCCCATGATTCGGCGGACTCTCGCGTTTCCACATTCAAACGTCCCCCATCACTTCTCTGTTCGATTAAAGTCATGAGCTCGACAATCACCATTTATTCTCAATCGAAGCGCGCGCTCTACATCTTGGATCAACTGATAATCTGTTAACCTGGAAGGCGACGATGTCGGAAGAACCTTTGAGCGCTGTTCTGGACTCTAAAGAAAGCAGGTCACCGACCATGATCCTGAGATGAACTCGCCGATTTTGCAACTCCCGTGAGGAAATCTCATTTGAATCGAGGGAGCCTACTCGTTTGAGAGGGTCCAGGGAAGCGTCGACACGCTTTCCTCAGCTTCTTGGTTATCGGTGAGATTGTTACGTTAACAAATCTCCAATGTCCGCGGAGCAAATTTGCCGCCATTGTATCAGCTCGCGAAATTCTGCTTCTGGTATTCAGTGGACCGAGTCTGAATTCATACTGGGCCAGCCCTTACGCGCCGAGGTAGAAGCAGCACTAAGGACTAAGTAGAGGGGCGGCGTGGCGCCAGAGAGTTATAGGAACTTATAGCGCAGGATCTCGTACTGCCATCGTAGTTATCATTTCTCTGCTTCCGCGTTTCCAGCTCCGCCAATTGGCATCATTCAGGTTGGGATACCGTGGTCAGCATGCAGTATGCTACGCCTTGGTCAGCATGCTCTGGTTTTGTAATTCTTTTGGGAACCAACAAACACCGTACCCGAGCCCCGGGCGAGAAGGGCGGGTCTGCGACAAGCATCAGTCAATCGCATAATTCGAGTCGTGATAGTCATTCGATGTCTGAGTTTCAAGGACGGGTGAGCACATGCAGATTTAGATTCTCAGGAGCCCGAAGAAAACTAGACCCGAGAGATGGTGAAAAGAAAGAGAGAAGGCGGTCGCAAAGCGTTAACAGTGTCTTTTCCGTGGAATGCGAGATAAACGAGACACGGGAGCAAGGTCATTTGATTTCTGACAGTGGGAGTGAAGACAATGCGAATCGTCCGCATCAACGGTTTGAAGAGGGCCGGTAACTGAGAAGGAGATTTGAGCTCGAGTGCAGCGCTCTACATGTGCTCCAATGACTTCATCGAATGGTTCAGCGACATCCGGAGCGGGTGCTACTTTGATATGAATCGACGAGAATAAACGGAGAGACAGCGAAGCGACTCGGAACCCGAGAGCATACCAGAAGGCAGCAGGAAAGGACGACAGGTAACGGATGATTTGGAGCGTGAGTGCTGGTGTGGCCGGGACATAGCAGCAGCGACCGACCTAGCTCGACCAGGGGCAGCATTGCTGGTGATAGTATAACGGCTGATCCAATACAAGACCTTTCTCGACTTGGCACCCGCAGAGTTGGCACGAGACGACATGATCAAAAGAAAGCGAAAGAAAGATGTGACTTAGATGTGACACGCCCACGGACGCTACCGGAAGGCTGTGTTCCGTCCCGAATTCAACCGACGTTGTCGCTTTTCACCCTTCCACCATGTCGTCCCCTCTCTGTTCACTGGAGTGGCGGAATCCTTGTTTTCTGGGTTGATATTTGGTGGTATAATCATGCTTCATGCGCCTAGGCCTGTCAAAGATCATCTTGGTCTTTTCCTTGATGTTACGGAATCCAACTTGGAGTCGTGGACTTTGTCTTTCGGACGCCGTATCTGCGAGCTGTACTGGATCCTGCCGCTTTCACGGCTGTCAAAGTGATACTCAGCCCTTCCGATGAGTAGTGATAGCTATCTCCATCTGAACTGATGAACTGAACCTGGGCGTCTCTGTTGCATCTCATGGAAAACTGCACTTCGGATTCATATCAAGCAGGGCCATAGTTGAGAAGATGGGAATCTCGTTGAACCAGCTGCGAATCTGCGAGCCACAATGCTTATTGGGTTAAGAGATTTATCGAATGCCACTGTCAAGCAACAAAGCTGGAATGAGTCCCCCTCCAATCAGTCACAGTCCTCAAAAACTCGACTGATACCACTACTGGGGCGTTGCTATCAGTCGCATCGGGCAATAAACATAGCTCCCAGATTCACGCGACCTCAACGTGTAACATGTTAACAACTCATCGCCATGGGTGTATTGAATTTAAATCTAGGGCTCGCTTGCTCTGATATGGTGAACTCTTAGTCTCCATTGTAGAACCGCTATAACGGTGACAATCAAGATGAAGTCAAGAACCGGAATTTACTCGGAACATCCTGGGGGCGCCCCGCTAGCATCCGATTCGGAGATGGTACTGAGAAACTAAAACGGGAAAGAAAGAGTGCATAACTATGTGTACAAGACTTGGTACAAGATAAACGAAAGTGCTTCTTCAAAACTGGATCTTCACTGGCGCCAACGAGGTCATGACATTCACCGAGCCGCGTCCTGCCCCGTCCTCCGACCACCCAATGCGTCCCGCCGCCGTGCTCCGCGTCACTTGATCAAACTCTAACTTCCGTTCGCGCCCCTCGCTCGCAGGGTCCTCCACGCCCTCTGCAGCGCTGACTTCCACAGACCCGAGACTAGTGGACGCGCGGAACGAGCCTTCGTACGTCGCGGGGAGGGACACCGCCGCGGCGCCGATGGCGGTCGTTGCTTGGAGGGTGATGTTGGAGTTCAGCGGCGCGGAAAGGACGTCTACGCCGACGCGCCCGTGCGACGTGCGCGCAGCGATCACGAAGGCGGCTTCGCTCGAGTCCTCTTTCGCGGATACAAGGTTGACGTTGCCCTGGATGTGTCTACAGTTGGATTAACGTCTGGTGCAACTAAAATAAAGAGGCGACAGCGGAAGCGTACCCATTGCTGGTGTGCATCTTGAGCTCGGCAGCGTCGTCCGCGTCGTTGGAGAGGTTGACATCGACGTTGATAGCGCCGTTGGACGTGGTGAGGATCAGTTTGGAGCCGTTGTACATGCCTTCAATGGGGCCCATAGATGTAGAGATGGAGGCCTCGGGGGCAATGAGCGACTGCGAGTTTCTCAGGTCAAGACGTAGGAGCATGGAACAACGAGGAGCGTACCTGAATTTTGATCGCACCGACGGAGGTCCGGATACTGGCATTGCCAGCGGACAAAGACTGGGTAGAGGAAATTAATGAGCGAGGGCAGTAATGAGGAACTCAGAAACACAAACCTCGGCATGTATTGCAGCCACTGCCGTCTTGAGGTCCAACTTTCCGAAAGCGACGTGGCTCAAGTCAGCAAAGGTCTGCGAGAAGATCTCGAGATCCGTCAAGAATCGGTTGATGGAAAGATCGGATTCGTCGTCCGTGCGGGGGAAGGTGACGGTGACCTCAAAGCGCAGCTTTTCGCGGTTCGAGTGGCGGTGGCGCTCTCCGTGCCATTTGGTCTTGAAAATAATCATCTTAGGACGAATAGTGATGAAGGGCACAGCAGCGTACGAAAATTCCGACCCCCGTCTGGTCCTCTCCGTGTTTGAGGAGGCAGACTTTGGAATGTTCAAGGTACTCCTCGTGCCAGAAATACGCCGTGATGTCGACCTTGACGGAGTCGGAGACCTCCTCTGACTGCAGGTAATTGACACGGCCGGTGGAGAAGGCCCGCCTGTGGCCAGCGTTGCGCGAAATCAAGAAGAGAGTGTCCGCGGAAACAGGGAGCTCGAAGCTGGCGTCGGCAGAGTAGGGAAAGTCCTCCGTCACATCAGGGTCAGTCTCCACAATATCAGACCAAGGTCCGCAGTGCTCCTCCGCCATATCGGGCGGGATGGGCCAGAGCTAGGGATCTCGCCATTAGCCAGATCATGAATAAAATGTGTCACATAGGTTAGGCCTACCTCTTCGACTTCAGTGAACGACATTGAAGAGTTGAATCGGAGGTACCGCGAACCGAGCCAGACCAGGAGCGCAGACACCGCGAATTTTCTGAATACTTTGCGTTTCTTGCAGTTCTTGGGTCGCCTGAAGTCCCCGGCGTGCTGTGTCGGGGCGGGGAGTTCTTCGACTGAAAGGGGAGTTTTGCTGTCCATGAGTGGGGGATGCGTGGTTTCGTCCCAGTTCGCCTTCTATATATGTATTCCTGACGCTGCGGCCGCAGGCAGTGCCGGCACGGAGCCGGGCAGACGCGCGTCACTGTCCCGCATGTGCGAGTTACCGCTGACTGCGCGTTCTCCGCATTGACAACTTACCAAGTTCTGGAAAGCATTTTTGCCCGCGCGCCATCGAGTCGGACTCCTGGGCCAGTGCCCCGTCTGTTCGCTATCGTGGGCAAGATTAGCATCGCACCCTCGAGACTCGAGGCCTGGCGCACGATGACGAAAGGAGAAGCCAAAAGGAGCGGCGACATCAAAGCGCAGTGGCTGCGCAGAGGAACCATCTGGTCCAGGTCCCAAGTCTCGGAAAGTGCCAAGTTAAACTGCGCATTGATTCCGTTATCCACAAACCCAAACCTGCTACACATCCTTGGGTGAACTCCACCAGCCACGGTTTCGAGATTCACAATCACTGTGGCGGTGATCTATAGCGGTGCCGGTCCTACTTACTCTACCTTCACATGTGCTCAGCTTAATTTAAGTTGGTTGTGAGTTTGTAGTTCAATCCAAGTTTATAATTGTTACATATTTGCTTTAATTGGCAGCGCCGCCAGTGCGTTCATATCTGATGTGTTGATAAAAATCTCAATACTAGCAGAGCCTTCGTCATGTTAAGGCAGCAACACGCGCCTGTGGGTCGCTCCTTTGCGAGCGAGAGATTCTCAGGTTCAAGATGTCGTGCAGGAGGCTGCAAAAAAACAGCCCCTGTACTGCGAATAACAGCAACTCTGGAAGGCTTCCTGAACAACGCGCACGATTGGGTCGAAATTCATCAGCGAGTTCGAGCTAGACATTCCAAATCATTTGATTCATCTAATTGGCCGCAAACCCCGACATGATGCATATCCAGGTGATGAAGAGAGATTACACGTTCCCGGCTTTTTTATTTAATTGCAGCAGCTAACTGCTGTGTAATCGGTTACTTCTCGACCTTTGCTCCGGGCACAGGGATAAATTAATGGAATTTTGGATCATATCAGACTGCATCCTACCTATCGACTACTAGTAATTATCCTGTGAATTACAGCGGTGTAAACGGTTTGATCAAGATGGGCATCTGGGCTCCAGCAGCAAGGTCACTGCGAACCACGGGCTGCTGTACGATCGACATGGCAAGCCTCCCAACGTCAGCAGCGGGAACTGCCAGCTCAAATTCGAACGCCCGCACAAGCGTAAACAGCAGAGCCTTCAATCTGGAGAAGTGCAACCGCAATTTAGCAAGCAATCGACTGTTGAAAAATTCCGAGCCGACGTACTCAACGATGGAGAAGCGGAAGCCGATACACGCACGGGGTCCACCGAGGAACGTCAACATTTGACTCCAGAGGCCTGGAATGGACGTCGAGGGAGAAGGGCTGCGCTCCCACCGCTCAGGACTACACTATGTTAGTGCACCCTTGGTAAATTGTGGAAGCCGAATGTTACATGAATTCATGCGCGTCCGCACCCCAAATATCGGCATCGCGGTTCACGGCCAAAATGGGTATTATGACTGGCTGACCCTTTATAAGCCTGTTCAGAGCGATCAGAACTAGAGTCAGGAAAGAATGGATGATGCGCGCCTAAGTGTCTCGTGCACCACTCCGTTACGATCTGTGTATGGAGTCTCCAGAGGAATCACGTCGTCGCGTATGGCAACTCGCCCTGAGTGAAAAAATAATGAATCAACATCGTCGCACGCCCTTTATAGACATACCGCTAAAGGGGACTGGGCCGTGGGCACGCAACGTCTCTCGCACGACACAATCCAGATAGGGCAAAGCATTTAGGGTGTCCATGGAGGGATTATCATTATCCACTGTCAAGAGTTCGTCGCGGAGGCGTTTTTGGATTTTTGGATTGGTTGCCAGTGCGAAAAACGCCCATGCTGCTGCCGTGCTTTTGAACAGAAAACATCAATTTCTGATGAGGAGCGAAATGAGTTCTACATGCCTGGTGGTCTGGTTCGAAATGAGTTCAAGATCAAAGTGGAAAAAATGAAATCAACTTTACCTCATGCCCTGCGACCAAAAACGTCGGTACCTCTAAATAGTTATCTCAACACACAACAAGGAATGCTGAGCTGAGGACGTACGAGCTAGGACGTCTTCCTCCGAAAGTCGCTGCGCCTCACAAATATCCTTCGACATGTTGGCACGAACAAGCAAAGACAAAAGATCGCGAAGCGCAGCGCTGTCAGCGCTCTGGCCCTCCGCAATCTTTCGACGGCTCTCACGCAGCAGTTCCTGGCCAATACGCCTCATGGTAGCCTGCGATTCATTTATAATGTTGTCGACCTTGCTATTAGGCTGGTTGAAAATAACTTAAGAACGTATCGCGTAGATCAACTTGAATTCTCACCAACACGGAGCGCAAGAACACGGAATAACGTTTCAAAAGGTCCAAGACCCCGGGGTTGGATGCCGAGGACGCAATTGTCGCAAACGCTTCATGTAACTCGTCACGAATGTTTTCAGAGCCGGCACCTAAAGAACGGAAATCATAGTTGAACCCTACGATCCCAGTGAGCTTTGGCATTGAGGAACAAGAAAGGACATCATACCTGCCTTTCCAATGATATCTAGGGCGGCAGTACTGAATTCGGGTATGACATTGACTCGAGCGATCCCACCGCCTTCGGCGGTTCTAGTAACCCAAAGGTCTCTAAGCTGGACACGACCTCTGTTAATGGAGCACTGAGATAGACAAAGGAATCGCGTACCTGTCGGGATTTCTCGACGAAGATTTCGGTGAGCACTCGCAGCTGTGCAGGCCCAAAAGCTGGATTCTAAGAAGTTAAGGTGAATAAAATTCGGAAAAATATGCCAGGAAGTTACCAAAATTTTTCGCTGGTGAAATAAAATGAGAAACCGCGAGCCATTGTGCAGTTGATGCTGACCTGTTTCTTGTGCTCATCTCCCTCAACAACCAGCACGCCTGCGAAAGCATGAATACATATAGATTTGCCTTGAAAAGGCCATACCTGGACCAACCACGCGCCCTAGAAAGTAGCGCCCTTCAGCCGGTTTTTCATAGAGAGTACTGTTTGAGAGGATATGTTGCACCGCCTTTGTATCGGTCGTGTACAATTGTCCAAACTAATGAGGGATTTAGATCTGATACTGTCATTGCAATTCAGTCCGCACTCACTCCAAGAAGGCTGTTAATTCTAACAGTTCGTCCGTACTGCGCAGTCCACAGTCCTTCTTGACCATCTATCTAGAAATGAATTGAATGTAAGAAGGGAGGAATTAGGAGCAGAGCCACAAAGACTCACGTTCTTGAGGAGCCCGGGCCTATTTCCCATGAACCAATGGTCGGACTGCGGGCCTGGAACATTTCTGAGCGGCGAGGTGTACTCTTGATAGAGCACCCTTAGCGCTTCATAAAGTACGTAGACTCCAAGAGTTGCAGCGATTGACGCGACCAGTGAGAGATAAGCCATCGTTGATGAGAGAGAGAGAAGAGAAGGCGTGAACGGACTAAATACCCAACAGAAGTCGCCGGGCCTGGGACAAACTATCAGCAAGGAGATACTACCCGAATTATCACCACCTGTTCGATTAATCGGTACTTATTGATAGTACTGCTGTCAGCGGAAGAAGTACGCCGCAGCGTGAGCTTTTACTGGTCCAATCCTGAGTCATCTAAGATCTTCGCAACGTATGAGAACAGTGCTCTCCAATCGTGTTTAGTCTGACGGGGGCCCAAACGGTAAACACACCGTCTGAAAGGTTTTGCTTGGGGCGCACCGGAGGTGCGCGGCGTAATAAACCAAATCCAATTCATCGTTGAATTGTAGTTTGCCAATGAAATTTCCTTTGCCGAATTCCGATGATTTCGGTATTCATCACCTATCAGCCAACTCGGCCATCTATACGTACCACCCTCGGAACGCGTCCCGTCGCCTGACTCCCGAGCGTAAGGCAGGCGCGTTGTAATAGTGGCAAGTAAGCTTAAAGTACAGGCCGCGTCATCAGATAATAGATGCACAGTCACTTAGTGACTTGCAGTGGGCAGTGGGCAGTGGGCACCGCTTTGGATTTTCATCTGCTTGTCTCCGGAGGGTTGTGGAAGACGCCTGCTCAATCCGAGAAGTGAAAGAGAAATGAGAATTTGGATGCCGGTGCGGCGGCCCGTACAAGGGGGTTCGGGCCGGTCAAGCCGGGGACCGGGGGCTGGTAGGTAGGGTCGGCCGTGAGGCTGGAAAAAAAAAATGCGCTTCCCCATCAAAGTTGCCTAAATTGAGTCCGAATGAGCTCAAATGAGTTCAAAATATGCTCAAAGCATGTTCTATTGCCTCTGGGTATCCTTTACCTTCTCCACTATTGGCTCCTTCCATTATAGGGTGATCTGGATCAGCCTTTGCCATTTACGGTAATTGATGTTGGTCATGTTTGGCAGTGGTGTGTCCATCATGTTGGCAGAATTAAATTGTATACGAGTCGCCGTAGGGTTCAAACAGGCATCCTTGATAGCTGTACATATTGGGATACAGGCTGAAGTCCAGGTTCAACCTTTTCTCTTGACGTCGAGAACAGGTCACGCAGAGAATTACCCGATTTGGACGTCACGTGGTAGGTAGGGTCGGCGAGAGGGCCGTTATGAGAAAGAAACGGCGTCAGGTGTTTGTTTGTCGAATCCGAACCCACTGTTGCCGAACCACCGCAGAACCACTTCCAAATACGGAGATTTGATGTGGCTGTGTTTTTGCCAAGAAAATGATGGCCGTCCCAACGCTTGATGGCCATGGGCAAACAAAGCCATACACGTCTCTCTCTTACCTCCAGCACCTTCCGCCAATCTCGCCTGTGACGCCTTCCCATGGCCCGCTTCAATACCAACATAAACGCCTCACACCACTGTCCCCAATGTGCTCCAGGTTTTCAAGGCTCCTGTCTTCACCTCGCCTAGCCCGGCTCCTGCCCCCGCCGTCGTGATCGCATCCACCGTCCTCCAAGACCGGACCATCACTGTTAGCGGACACAACGCCATACGTGTCAGCATTAACACCAAATTGAAGGCCGCGACTGGCTCGAACGGCGGCGGCGTCGAGCGGACCAAGAAGACCGCGAGCGGGCGCAAGAATGCCTCGCCTTTTCCGGTTTCCTGCATACGAATGGGTCCCTCAGTTGCCTCTGAACTCATCATCTCCTCTTCTCGCAGGACGCAGCCCGAGTTTGACAACGTGCTCAGACATATATTCCTCGGTTCGGTTGCTTGATATGGGTGCTCGCTTGGAGCTAACACACGGTGCGTGTATCCTTCTTTCGCTCGATTCGCTTAAGCTGACGACGCGGACTTAGCTTCCACTGTCTTTACCGTCGCTTAAGATACGGCTCCTTCTCTCTTCCGCCTCCCCGCACTTCCCTCCCGGTGCTCCTCCCCCGCCGTGGACGACCCCGACGTGCTCTCCCTCTGGAGACCTCGCCGTCCTGTCTTTACCGATCTTGCTGCCTATGGATGGATGTGGTACGTGCCTCTTTGTCCTGCTCTACTCATGCGCCTCGTACCTATACTCGTCTGATTCAAGCTCGGCTACGATGCGGCGCGACCTTCCTCGACCTCGACCACCACTACCCTTCCCTCTGCCCACCCATCGTCGTCTCCGTGACGCGGTGTCCCCGATCCCGCGTATAGGCAACACTCCTTGGCCAACGCCAACGCCCATTGGTGATCTCGCTGCGCCTGTCTTTACTCAACACTAGCCTTCCATTCTACACCGCGCTGGTCTTCACTTACCCCTGCTGAAGGTGTGTATCGTCTCCAGTGTTGATGTGCTTTCACTGGCATGCGGTTGCAGTCCGTGACGGTGACCCTCGTCCCCTCCCGCGCCTCCCTCCTCGGCGCTGACGCCCGCCCGAACTACTCTCCACTCCTTGGCGATCGCGCCGCGCTGAAGCTCTTTATTTCCACATTCTCCACCCCACTACATTCCTACGACTTACTATCCTCCCTACACGTCCTACCCATTTCCTGCATATCCGCCACACACTCAAAATTGTAGTCCTAGCCATCTCACTGTACACAGATTTGAATATTCTCAATGTCATTATCCTTCTTTACTTTACTACAACCCCTGGCCTCTAACGGGAACGCGTCATCCTCGGCGCAAATCGGCACTGTTTCAGACAACTTGTTTGCCGAAAAATTGCCGCAAAAACATAGCCACATCAAATTTCCCGATTTGGAGGTGGAGCTGCGGCGGTTCGGACGCAAGTATCCGAACCCCCTTGGGCCCGTATTGACAGCTGTGTTGACTGATGGTGCACGTGCCAAATATTGTGCCTTTGTTTTTTTCCTCATTCTTGACGAGCTACCAGCGGTATCGGTTCAATGGAATCGTGACAGAATGCTTTCATTCGATTCAGGAATCCCGAGCATCCTAGATTTTTAGAGTTCAATAGGCAGGACTCGAGTGTTGCTCGTCGTGCCAGCGGGTCGTCGACTCAGTACAAACACAGTACCCCGCAAGTCCCCCGAAATAAGGATTCAAGATTCAAGAACTTTTTGGAAGCCCGGGACAACGGTCCGCTCCTTCTAACCAGTTTGTTGTTGACCTTGACGATGCCACTTTCACTCCACGGCTGTCAGTAAATAAACGATCAACCTATCTCAACACCCACAGCCAACAAATCGCGTTCACGTTTGAACTCCAACCGCGACTCTGGCATCCGCCTTCCTATGACCAACTTCCCTCGGGTTCTTCTTGCCCCGCAGTCAGCAGATCGATGGCGCCGGGGATACTCCGCTGTGTATAAGAGCATAGAGGCGACCACGAGCGTCACCGCTGCCATGTTTTCAAAAGCCTTGCTGTTGTGTTTCTACCTCTCGGTGGTCCAGGCTACCATTCCGTCCTCGACGGCAGTAGGATCGGATTTGTGGCTGCTGTTCCAGAACGATCTTGACTGTAAGACAAAGCGGTGCTAAAAAAAGCAAATTCACGCATATTTACCACAGGGCCTACAACGGGAGAACATGATAGCTCGATCCTCCTCAGCGCGCGCGTTCATGCTGATGCTCTCTCGGCCTGCGCCAAGCTCAGCGACAGCTTGGCACCAACCAACGGCACTTTCTTTCACTCCGACATCGAAAGTATTTTGTCCTATGTCGCTTTGGAAACTGGTGCTTCCGCGTCTCAAAAATACTGGATCGGCGGGTCGACGTCGGCTCAAACTCAATTGTGTCCCACCGTCAGCTCATCTGGCCTTTCCTCCACGTCCTGTGCAGACAGACTCCCCGTTCTCTGCGCCAACTCTGCGCCGAACAGAATTTCGAACCAGACCGATCTCAGTCCGACATGGCAGGTTCAGGTCAACTCGGGAGCGCTCTCCGTAACTGGGTAAGCCAAGTCGAACCTCGAACTTTCGTGATCCCCTTGAGCGCATGCAGAACTCGCGACCACCTGTCCTTCCGGTTTCTTGGGATTCCATACGCCGACGAACCTGCTCGGTGGACTTACTCTTCACTGTATACTGGGCCACCCACGATTTCAGCCCTCACTTTCGGGTCACCTTGCGCCCAAAGTGGTCCCAGTGGAGCGGAGGACTGTCTCTTTCTGAACATTTTCACCCCGTTTCTACCTGAAGAATCGACTCCTACCAGTAAACTGAAGCCAGTTATGTTTTGGATTCACGGCGGTTGGTTTTTTTTTTCGTTCAAATGTATTCTTCTGTAACCTAAACGGCGAGCTACCCAGGCGGTTTTACGAATGGAGAAGGTTCTGATCCAAATTTTGACGGCGGGAACTTGGCAAGCCGCGGGGATGTGGTCGTTGTTACAATGAATTATCGGTAAGGGTTCAGTACGCCGTTCTAATTATCTGATTGGAGCTGCGACAGCCTCGGCGCACTTGGATTCCTCGCTTTGGCCGACGGCGAGACAAACGGGAATTATGGCATTTCCGACCAGGTTCGCAGATACCTCATAGTTACGAAGTTTTTTGGACCAGCCTCAAGTATGAGTCATAGATCACCGCACTCAAGTGGGTCCAGGCTCACATTTCTTCGTTCGGCGGCGACCCGTCGCGCGTAACGATCTTCGGACCGTCTGCAGGCGCGGGCTCTGTCCGCGTGCTACTCGGTTCGCCACCTGCGTTCGGACTCTTTGTGGGCGCGATCGCACAGAGCAACCTCGGGGGCTTCGCCTATGGCAGCACCTACTCAGAGTAATTTACGATTGACCAGGAGGTAGAAGCGGCCGCTGGCGCCTTTGTCGAAGAGGTCGGATGTGGGAACGGAACCGCCGCCGATGTGCTCGCGTGTCTCAGAGAGGTGCCCTGGCAGACGCTTCAGGCCGCGGACACACCAAGGTGCGAACCGATTTCCGCTGCGCCTCGTCGATGAATTGATGGTTCTAGCTAGGTTTGTCGTCGTGGACGGAACTTTCGTGACGAGGGACCGCCTTTCTGTCGACGGCAATGGCCCGGTGGCGTCCAATGCGCATGTCATCTTTGGCTGGATGGCGGGCGACGGGCTCGATTTCGCAGGTAGTTATCCGCAACCCAATACGACTCAAGCTTCTTCGATCGAAGGAATTCCGTGCGTTGTTTGGTCCAGCTCGGGAGCCCGGACTGACCTGACCGACTGACGACAGAGTTGCTGCGAACCTCACAACCGCTATCCTTGCATCAGGATTATTCCCCCGTCCTTCCACTGGCAACGAGACACTCGATACGTTCAACGTCACAACCCGGGTCGCAACCGATGGCGAATTTCGGTGCGCAGGACCGATTCCCCTGGTGTGAATTCGGGGGTTCACCTGATTTTAAAGTTGTATAGACCAGGCGACCGCGTACTCCGCCAACCTGCATGGCGTGTTCGCATCCATGTGGACATATCAGTTTGAACGCGGCTACAACTTAGTGGGCTTTGAGCCCATTCTGGGCGTCTGCGTCCCACCACCAACCCCCGCCCACCCCTTCGGAGATCCGTCCCTCCCTTATTTCCAGTATGTGTTTCAAGCCCATCCTCTTGGCGTTAACTCCAAAAAAAAAAAGGTGTCACTCGGCAGATTTGTACTTCACTTTCGGCTCGCTCGGGGAGGTAGAGCTGCCATTCCGCGACGATCTCGACTTGCCGTTCGAGCAAGTGACGGTTGACGAATGGACTGCCTTTGCGCGGACGTATAACCCGAATCCGGACGCAGCCTTCCTCGCCGCGCGGGGGTACTCGGGCACGGCGGCGGCGCTCCGGGAGTGGGGTTCGTGGGAGGACGCGAATGGCGATGAGCCTGTGCGTATTTTGGCGTGGCCGAGTCGTGGAAGTGGATGGATTGATCGGGCACAGTGCGAAGTTGTTGGGTTCCCACTCAACTTCTTTGAGGATTGAATGGATGGATATCCCGGATTTTTCAGTGTAATAACATTGTTTAAAACTCATCTGTGGCACCTAGAGCGATACGTGCTTAGATAGGACCACGCACCAAATTTACGGTCCGTTTATTGTTGGTTCAACTTTGGTTCAACTCGGGGTATCGGCCCGGTCGCACGTGCAAACCAAACACGAACTAACTCAAATAATTGGTCTTTCGTTCACGACGCGTCAATCGCGCAAATTTGAGCTCAACACACGCTCAATCCCTTTCTGAGTGCACAAACACGTCCGCCTAATCATTTGCGGCTCCTTCTAGCCCAGGCCGTGTCACTGTGTCCGCCCGCCCCCGCTGGATTCATAACGCAAAATTAACCATGTCTAGGTCGGTCTACCTTGGCCGTGGTCCGTCTACGCGGGTAGACCGAGGTGGAAACACCTAGACTACACGTAGACCTTGTAGGCAAACCGGTCGGTGTACCTTTGGTCTAATCCATGGGCGGAACGCAGTGTGTACAAGACTCCAAGTCTCAGGCGTGATGACTTTCAGAAAGCCGACTGTTCGAGGGGCAGACGAAATGTAGGCTGATGTAGCAGACTTCGCAGCCTCCGCACCAAGCCCTCCTCCACTTTTTTTTGAAGGCCAAAGCCAACACAATGCAATAAATGAATGTTACGACCGCCAAAGACAAGAATAAATAAAATATATATAAAACCGTGCCGCTCTCAAACCTGCTCATCCATCGCCGTCTTGTCGCTCTGCTGGGTCCCAGTGTTGTCGTACGATGTGTACGTCACTTTGTTCACGCGGACGTTGTTGGAGTTGACTATCACCTGTTTGTCCCATGGCCATAATCAGAAACATGTCCTCGCAGAATACAGGAGAGAAGAGAAGAGAACTCACCGCCGGCGTGACAGAGTTCAGGGTAACCGATTCGTTCATCGAACGGAGAACCGTCCGGGAGTTCAGGCTGCAAATATATATATGATCAGCATGGACCGCGTGGTTACTCGGGATTACGCTTACTTAGCCAAGAGCGAGTTTGAGATGACCTTCGGGGCAAGGATGTGGCCGGCAAGCCAAATGACTGGGAGGAGGGGGATTAAATCAGGTCTCTTGCATACCCCAACGTGAGTTCCGAGTACATACAGTTCGTTCCGAATGTCTCGAACTAGGGAAAAGATTAGGTCCTTGTCAAATATGCATTGATGGAAGGAATACATACCCAAATCACAGCGATAATGGCAGCGGCACTAAAAGAAGAGAAAAGCGAAATTAGAGCCTTGAACGGAGACTTGTGTATGAGAGCCAAACCATGTAATCATGCCGGTCTCTGGGCAAAGACACGTAAGTCCCGGCATGAACGGGCGAAAGAGATTGTGACTAACCTACGGCCCACAAAATGAGCTTGTCCATGAGCTTGGCGGTTCTGCGCAAGGAAAATCATATGTGAGAGGCTATTACGCAGCAACCCAAAAAACAGGCATACTTCCTCAGTGCATTGGACCGTTGGCGGATGAGGATGGTCAACAGCGACGCAGTAACGAAGATGTCGTTCGCAGCGGCGATACTCCAATCAGTTGTGAGGAGCCAGCCCCACGTGTCCAGGAAGACGGGCAGCGAGGGAGTCTGGCAGCCGGTGATGGTAATCGTGATAGATCCTACCAGTTGAGCGAACGCCAGGAAGATGATGATAGCGGGCATGATATAGTTCTTGCTGAACGCAAAGATTCGGTACGCGAAGAAGGTTTGTGCTGGACGGTGGTGGGGTGAATTTAAGTGTCATACAGTGTATCGAGAAAGTGGGGACGAACCGCACGCTTCGACCAGACCGGCAAATAGAGCAGAGACGGAAAGGGCTGTCGGGACGGGACCAAACACCTGTGCCGGGTTCGTGAAGTCCAGGATGGTCCAGGTGTACAGGACGTTCGCGATGCACATCGCGTGGGCGAGCTCGAAGATCCTACGCACAGATAATGCTCAGTGGGATGTATAGATCGGTACAAGGACCATCTACCAGCACGCTCCGACCTACAGGGAAGTCAGTTTCGTTAATCTGTGTCCAAATTTCTTATTTCACGCACCAAGATCTTGAGTCTGCGGTCATCGTCCGGGAACCGGTTGAAGTAGATGTACATTTGGGTGGTCACTATCCCGAAAAGCATGAAGGCGATCAAGACTCCAATTTGGTAGGCACCTGGGAATAATTCATTCAGAATATTCAAGAGCAAGAATAATACACCAGTGCTCACCAATGGAAGTGGCAGCATCGAAAGGAGGGGCAGCGGCAGGGGAACTCATCGTGGGCGGCGCTTCAAGATCCTACTTGGAGCACACTGATCATGGTATTTATTGTTTCGCAGGAACTTCTTTTACTCCGAGTTTCCGAGAGTTACGGGAGCGAACTCTATCACCCACGCCACAGATGCAACCTATGCATTGCATTCAGCGGCAGCGAGCTATATTTACGCTTTACAGAGTGTGGGTGAGCGCCTCAAAAACGACCAGCGAGATGAGATGGGATGGCTAGTCATCATTTGGAAGAGTATCTCATGATTGGCCACGCTCGTATAGGGAAAGCTTAGGAGAGAGATGGGAGTGACAGAATAAATAGGCTTCCAGGTTTTGATGTGGAAAAGCATCCGGCCACACGACCGGGGCGGATCCACACTATAATGTTGCGATGTTGTCGGCGGAGATGGTAATCAGAGGGAAGAAATCTGGTTGCATGAGCCATAATTCTTCTCGCTGGCCTTCAAGAAAACTATCCTGCCAGTAGTTGACAGATGGTTGTGGGCACCTAAGAGCTCAGCTACGAAGGCAATGATCAAGCCCGCCGGATTCGGGCACCAGGTGCGAGTTCCAGAGCTTCCTCATGTGGAGCCTAGACGTTCCGATGCACCGCCATGTTTCCCCGCCCGAAGAGAAGCCAAGCCAGATATCACGCCCTTACCATCAAGCCAAATTAAAGACAGATCATCATGATGCATATAAATCTACCTTCTCCACGCGGCTAAACCCTCACTTTGGGAAGATGACTCTCAGCGGGCCATCCGTTCGTCGGGCCCTCTGAGTCGGAACCAGTTAGATATCTTCTAACAGAAAGGGTTGCGTCAAGATTGACTTGACAGGTCAGGCAACACGCGAGGTACTTACGAGGGTACATGTTCAACTCTGTCCAGCAGAGACGAAGTCAGGACAAGAACCTGAGCGAGACGATCTTGAGACTACGGAAGGCCGAGACTCCATTTTGTTCTGCCAGTATCTTAGGCACTGATGCCCCTCAATGGAAGAATCCTGTCGTTTATGTCCGGCTGCAGAGGATCGCCGGAAGATCCCGCTCAAACCAGCTATGTCTTTAGAAGGTTATAGAAGTAGACTTAAACTAAGCACGATCTGAAAGTGGAGCGCCGGCGCGTCTGTAGGAGCACGCGGCGATATATATTATAAGTTACGTGGCGGATTGTTTCGGTGGAAGCAATTTGATGAAGTATTTCATGAAGTATGGCGGCGGAAGACTGCCTTTGACTTTGGCATGCGGCGGCCCCCCTGGAATCGAGGACCGAGGTTAGGGCGCAGATAGCGAAGCTGCCAATTAAACGGCGATCGATGCGAGTATCTCCGGACGTCTGGCATGAAGCTGCAGTATGTATTGGCAGAGTTTTCCGTCTAACCGAGGAAGAACGAACTTCCTGATCAACAGTGATTCAACACTGGGTTATGCTCGTGCATACTACGAGCCATCTCTTAGACGCCTCCTTGCAACGCTTCGGCAATCGTGGGCAAATCTGATTCGGCGGAGGAATTAGCGAGTGTGGGAAACAAGTTTACGAATCCGGCCTCGGGCATCTGCTTTATTACAGAACCCGAATCCTCCTCACTCACCAACAACCATGCCCTCCACTACCACAATCGATCTCAACACCGCCTCCTACAAGGGCTCCATCAAGTTGCACACTGGACTCTTCATTGACGGAAAATGGGTCGATCCTGTGGAACCCGACAGCATTGAGTAAGTAGTAGTTACCACCGTCCTCATGCAAGATCCTCAGTTCAGCGATATTTCCCAGCGTTATCAACCCATCTACTGCCAAAAAGGTGGTTGCGGTCTCCCTTGGATCTTCCAAGGACGTTGACATCGCTGTCAAGGCCGCGCAAAAGGCACTTTCCTCCCATTCCACTCGGTCGTCGTACTGACCATTGCTACAGGCTTCCAAAACCACCTGGGGCCTCAAATGTCCCGGGAGTCAGCGTGGAAAGCTCATGAATCGCCTCGCTGATCTTATGGAGCGCGACATAGACCACATCGCTGCCCTCGATGCTCTTGACAATGGTAGTTAATTGGGTGGTTACCGCCGCGGAACACGGTCACTCATGGTTATTCGCGTCGGATAGGAAAGCCCTTCAGCGTCGCAAAGGGATTTGATATGCCGGCAGTCCTCGGACACTTCCGCTACTTCGCGGGCTGGGCGGACAAGAACCAGGGAAAGACGATCGAGAGCAGCGAGGTGAAGCTCGCGTACACACGCCATGAGCCGTACGGTGTCGTCGGCCTAATCATCCCTTGTTCGTCTCTTTGCATTTTCCTGATTTGCTAGCCTAAACTTCAAACCAGGGAACTACCCAAGTGCGTCAGACAACTGACTTTGCATCGCTTTGAAGTGAATTTCCCCGTGCCCGTACAGTGTTGATGTTGGCCTGGAAAGTCGCCCCGGCGCTGGCTACGGGAAACGCTATCATCCTGAAGGTGCGTGTCCAACGCTATAATCGGGGCAATTAATTGACCTTACTATCAGCCGTCCGAGATGACGCCCTTGTCTGCCCTCAGGTTCGCAGAACTCACCGCCGAGGCGGGCTTCCCCCCAGGTGTTGTCAACGTCGTGAACGGTTATGGTCAGTAGTTATTCCACTTCTTCTGGCCCTTTTCGGTTGATTGACCCCACCGACAGGTGCGACTGTCGGTGCCGCTATCAGCGAGCACATGCACATTTCCAAGGTCGGATTCACTGGAAGCACGTTGGTTGGCCGCAAGATCTTGGAGGCCTCGTCAAGGACCAACCTGAAAGACGTTACGCTGGAACTTGGGGGCAAGAGCCCAACGATCATTTTCGACGATTGCAACCTGGACCAGACCCTCAAATGGTCGAACATTGCTGCATAGTGCGTTTCTGTCGATCCAGATTCCAACCTTACCTAATGCGGTTTGATATAGTTCGAACATGGGTAAGAGAATCCACTCATTCCCCCGACCGCCGGTATCGGAGCTCACGAATTATGTTTAGGACAGTCATGCGTCGCGGGGTCGCGTATTTTCGTCCAGGAAGGGATCTATCCGGAGTTTATTGAGAAGTTCACCGCCATGGTGAAAGGTCTCGGCCAAGCCGCTGGCGACCCTTTCGAGGCCACCACTCAGCACGGGCCGCAGGTGCGTTTGTCGCAATTACATTGATGCGCAATCTTCTCAATTCCATCGATTCACACAGGTGTCCCAAGGTCAATTTGACGTGAGTTGCAGTAGCTATCTGTCTGATCTTCTTCCGCCACCGATGGCGTCACCACTCACTTCCAATGATACTGATAAATGTTAATTTAGCGCATTATGGGCTATATCAAGGCGGGCAAGGAGGCCGGCGCCACTGTACACCACGGTGGAGAGCGCCATGGAACGGAGGGCTTCTTCATCCAGCCCACGCTCTTCACCGACGTGACGCCCGACATGAAAATTGCCCGGGAGGAGATCTTCGGGCCCGTCGCTACTGTCATGAAATTCAAGACCGAGGAAGGTGTGTCTCTCGGTCGCTGAGAATTCGCCCCGGCGGAAGAATAACATCGACACCCTTGCAGAGGTGATTGAGGCCGCCAACTCGTCCGAGTACGGATTGTCCGCATGTGTGTTCTCGGAGAACGTTGGCCGGGCGATCCGCGTCGCGCACGCGTTGGAATCTGGGTCCACGTTCGTGAACAGCGCGCAGCTCATCGAAGCTTGCATGCCGTTCGGAGGCTTCAAGTCTAGCGGCATTGGCCGTGAGCACGGCGAATATGCGCTCAAAACGTGAGTGCTCGAGAGTACTCCAGATTAACCCCAATACTGATTGTTTTGTTTTCTAGATACTCCCAAGTCAAGGCCGTTCACGTCAACATTGGTTTAAACATTTGAATAGTCCATGTACCACAAATCTCCCCTGCATGTAAAATCCGCGTGTGCCCAAATGTAATTTATTAGGTTGATTTCCTTTTGGGTCGATATGAAGTGTCTGTTTTCAAGGAGCCATTCTTCTTTCTGCGTTGGTCTTACCACCAAAACCACCCACGGCGGAGCATTGTGATTCTGTGCACCTCTCTCCTCTGTGCCCATCATATCCTCGGATTTATCATTTACCAAGCAGAGGCACACCGCGGATCACCAAATTTCGGCCAGGCGCAAATTAGTTTCGATATGTGAAGTATCCAGTTCACTTTCGGATCCAGTGATATTGTACGTTTCTGTTGGCTTGGAATGCTTCGGGCTTGCCACATGTGGTAACCCCGAAAACTCGGGCTTGCTATATTTGGAAACCCCGAAGCATTTCGATACACCAGAAACACAGTTTCAAACTAATCTGATACGTAACCACATACTTCCCGTTTCAAAACTAATTTATGTTGCCCCGAAAGTTAGGGCTTTGCGGTGTGAGGTGAGCCTGCGAGCCGTGCTAGGTGGTAGGCAAGCTAGATTAGATTAGATAGGATTCTGCATCCCGTGATATGAGCCATCATATCATGGTCGTACCATTTCGCTTTCGTCTACGCGTCTGAGCAAGAAACGCTTTCTCGTGCTCATTCTCGCATCCTCTCGCCGTTTTTTCGCCCCACCCACCCGTCCCTTTTCGTTTTTGCTTACGCTTGGGTTGCTTCGGGTTCGTTTCGCACCCTTTGCAGCCCTTGTGTACGGGTTTGGCTGTTCCGCGCTCCGTTCCGGCCCGTTCGCTTCCTCGGCAGCTGCTTCCGTTGCACGCGAAAGCTCGCCAAAGCCGGCCCAGCCAAGCCCCCACAAACACACACACACAAAAGATATCCGCGTGAATTTGTGGGAACATTGTTCCCACAAATTTATTTACTGACGTCCCCGTCTCGTCTATTTCTTTTCCTCCCGTCCAGGAATCTAACCGAAAGATCGACGTCTACCTTGCCTGAATATCATAGTTGGTGGTTGATGTCATTGATATTGATTGGTAGGCTGCGATGCGCCACAAAACATCTACAGTGGGCATGGTCTCGAAAACACATCACGTAGGATGGAAACAATGTGGCGAAAACCGGAAAATCCCTGTTCAATGGGTTGATTGGCGAGAGACTGCATCATCGAGTCCACCAAGGCAACTGCAGGGATTCCAAACAGGGCCATTGTTGTGCAATGAAGCTGAATTAAACCGGCAGCCAGAGTGAAGGAAAAGATATTTGAATGGAATGACGGATATCGTCCATATAAGGCTGCACCGTATACCTTTCTGTGATGTCGGCTTTCATACCCCTGTTCAGCACAACGGGAAAGCTAAGCGAAGCCAGGTATGACAACACTGAGTCATATTCAGAGATGGAATCAAACTCGAAGCACACTTGCGGTTTCAGCACACCTACAGTTGTCACTGTGGACGTCTGAAAGATCCTACGAGTGGGTTGTCGATCGCACAATATTAGATCGTCGCAGTAGAGTCGACAGGTTTGGAACGCAGTAGCTGATAAAGTGGGTTCACGGGGATCTTTTCGATCACGTGCAGGAGTTCTTTACCTTTCTGGGATTGACAGTGAGAACTGATGAAGGCTGTGCTGTTATCAATCAATGATTAAAATTGGATCTCCGCAGTGTCCCCATTGGCCATGTTACCTAACAGAGAAACTCCGATCAGACATAGTATATCTCCATGAATCTCATCAAAAGACATCAAAGATCAACGAAGCTAGAGTGTCCGCGGATCAGTTTCTAGATTACTTACACTTGCCTGGACCTGGCCCCTGTGCTGGTGCAGGATTCAGCCAGGTCCAAACATATCTTTGCGCGCACGGAACCTTCAGATCTCCGTGTGTATCTCGGGGATACCTTTGGAGCGCCGAGGTACTCACCGACGTTGTCGTCGAAACTTCCGACGCGAGAACTCCGTCAATCCGAAACGTCGAGGGACTTCAGGCGCCTGTAACGCATCCCCATTCGTTTCTTCGTCCTTGCTTCCCATTGCCGACGCCCGAGCATTGGCTGCCTGGTTGCCACATCAGATGACAGACAGCTCCGCATGTATTAGCATTGGTATTGCTTCCAGAATGCGAAGCTCGTGTGTACCAAGTCGCACCTGACCAGCATGTGTCTCCACACTTTCTCTTCACGATGTTCTACGGAAACCCTAGTTTGAGCCGCACTCAGGGCCGGTGCCGCATTCTGATGAAAATTTGGCAGCCTTCGATACTATCTATGTCGGAGTTAGAAATGGATGATGGGTTTCGATTGTTAAAGACCCCTCAATTAAGCGAGAAATCGCACCGCCTCCCGACGCCGAAGCATTTAGCATTGGTGTGAGTGTGCAGAGCCCAAGTGGATCTTTGAACGAACATGAAAACCTGTATCCTAAAGTACGGTTCACGCCAAAGAACAACATTGTAGACCGGACCTGCTTTGTCCATTTTGATTGGCCCTGATATTACAGCTGCAATACTTAAAGCAGTGCGGTGTTTCATGTCATTCGAAACAGCCAAGGACCGCCGGGCAGTGACAAGGAAATTTTAAGCGGAAAGCCACACAGTTTCCTCCCACCGTGGCTCCAGCCACCCAGATTTTGTCGCGACGTCTCATCAACGAATTATGAACGAGTTTGCTATACGCTAGCCGAGCGTTTCTATTGATCTCGATGGGGAAATTTATTGACTTGAACTCCGTCATCTCGGGTATTATTCATTACAAGCGATACTTTCCTTGATACCATGGTAATTTGCATCTGAATCGACTCAGGTACTGAATAGACTGAGATACTAGGGGTCGCGTAGCGGACTGTCCCGGATCTCCGCTGTTCAGAGTACTTAGCCGATGATGGTTTTCATCAAGATTGTGTCCCCGCCAAAGAGGAGCTGGCCATGTGTCACTTAACTATGCATATGGATATAATTTCTTATAAATTCCGTGAGCGGCGTTCTCCACGGACAGTCCCCCCACAATGAGTTCCCCCCCCCGTTCGATGCAGGAACCAGCATTGGTGAGCACGCTATGTATCACTTACTCACCCAATGAATCATCCGTTTTCAGGCGCCTTCCAGATCGGAGTCTTGATTGCCTTTGTTCTTTTCGGAATAATGACCACTCAAATGTACATTTATTACAACCGATTCCCCGACGACGACCGCAAACTCAAGATTTTGGTGCGTGAAATATAAAATATATGCAGTACCACGGACACCAAAGAACTCATTTCTATGTACTTATTCAGGTTGGAGCTTGCTGGTAGGTTGACCTCGTAACCACCTATACATTTCATCGAGCATGGAGCTGTGCGCAGGATCTTCGAGCTCGCCCATGCGATGTGCATTGCGAACGTCCTGTATACCTGGACCATTTTGGACTTTACGGACCCGGCAGGGGTATTTGGGCCCGTTCCAAAATCCCTTTCTGTCTCTGCTCTATTTGCCGGCCTCGTCGAAACATGTGGTGGGTACCTCTGTAAATGAGCGCCACATAGAGTACTCACGAGCGATTTCAGCGCAAGGGTTCTTCGCGTACCGAATCTACGTGTTCAGCAAGAGTATTTATATGCCCCTTCTAATCTGCTGCCTCGCCTGCACGCAAATGATAGGATCTATCACAATTACAATCACCGGTTGCCAGACTCCCTCGCTGCCCGTCTTCCTGCAGCAGTGGGGTTGGCTTCTTACGACTGACTGGAGCATCGCCGCTGCGACTGACGTGCTGGTCACTGCGTCGCTTTTGACCATCCTCGTCCGTCAACGGTCCAATGCGTTGAAAAAGTATGCCTCTGTCTATGATTCCTGCGTAATAGAGTCTCACATTTGCTTTTCTGTGCAGAACCGCGAAGCTCATGGACAAACTCATTTTGTGGGCCGTTGGTTGGTTCGATTTTTCATCTAATGTTACAGCCACTAACACGCCTTTCGACAGAGACTGGGATGATTACTTGGTTCGGCCCAAATAAGCTCTCTGGGAAAAGTTCCAAATTTAATTTCTCTTTCATATAGTGCCGCTGCCATTGTGGCGGTGATTTGGGTACGTACTCATTCTATTATAATTACCCTACTTCTATTGATTCTGACCTGATCTTATTCCCGCCAGTTTGAGACCTTCGGAACAAATTGTATGTGCCCCGAAATACTCGTCGATATGTCAATCTGATTTCGGTTTCAGTCATCTGGCTTGCTGGTCATATCATTGCGCCGAAAGTAATCTCAAACTCGCTCCTTGCCAAGTAAGTCTAATTGCTTCGCTAATCGGTCCGAACTTATCATCAGCGCAGCCTGAACTCCAGGGCGGTGCTCCGCTCAATGAACGAGACGCTCTCGTTAGCTTCTGTGACACCGGCAGTGAGTTTTTCGTCTTCCTGGGTCCTTGGACGCGTTTATAATTTTGGCCATAAGCCGGTGCTACCCACCACCAGCGTCCACGTAGACAAAGTAACCTATACGTCTTACGATGCGAGAGGGCTTCGAAATGACAGAAAGGTCGCCGATGATTTTCAATAGACAGGTACGCCGAGGGCTGCAGCGCTCGGGCCAATATACTGATCACGATACAAGTATGTATCAGTAGGTGGGGGGTAGCTGCGCCCAATTAGTTTGGTTGAATATTGGTATTTATATGTATCCCTGACTGTTGTAACACTCGTTTATTGCATTGTGTTGGGAGTGATACTTGATTCTTTTTGATGAGGGTCTTGGTTTGGCTCCGCTGGCACTGAAAGTTGATCATCCCGAGTTCCTTTGTAGCTCGCGGGTTTGGTGATCGCTTGGTCTTTCCGCCCTCCGTCGACGCCGGTCTTGGCTTTTCCGGATGCCTTTTCCATCGCACACAAAAGCTCGCAGACACCAAAACCGCCAAACGTACGCACACATACTCGACGACCCATTTATGAATGTGTTTTTCATAGCGTGGTTCGTGAACTGTGTCCAAAGCGCGTATCTTCCCGTGTTTCGTGTTCTGTGGTTCGTGGTCTGTTAAGGGCTGGTTCTAAACCTCTTACGCAATTTACATGAAGAATACAGAACTCTGACATCGCAACTTGCAAAACCGACTCGGAGGCACTAACTGTCCCAAACACTCAATCAGTTCTGAATCACTCTGATAATTTCCAGTCTCGTTTTTCCTATCATTTTGAGCCGCAACGAAAAGGCTTCCCACTAAACAAATTACTACAGAGCGGGTATTCTAATCTCCTGCTCCGCTCTTTGATTCTTCAAGAAATACAATAATTCAACCACTGCAGGACTGATTTGGCTCTCCGCAAATAATCGGTAAGCTCACAATTGGCTTTGAGGAGTGGAGAAACAATATAGGTCTAAAGTGCACATAAAATGCAGAATCATATATCTTGATGTGCGCGGGCAGAAAATAAGTACGTTTCCGGACCACCGACCACGATTTGCTCGTACGATCATGGTTTACGGAGTGTGTGTTGTAAAAGCCTGAATTGAGAACATCCATGCCAACAGTGCAGGTTTTTAAGCACAGCCAGTTAGCACGAAGTACGATACAACCACTACATAATATCAGGTGACTAAATACTGTCATAGTAATTTTCCAGAAGTTCATCCGGGGTGTGCTGATTCATGCAGTATACGTACACGTACCACATAGATCTTGACGTCGACTCCATAGGCTGGTGGTTGTGTTCCGTATGTAGGGATCGTCACCGTCCGTCCCGGCCGACGGACGGCACCAAAGCTGGCCGTCCAGGGGACCGTCCGTCGACGGTACGGTAGGGCAGCGTCTCTCGCGAGGCTCGACGGGACGGGACGGTGGACGGACGGTCAGTCAACAAGTAAGCTCAAGCTCCAAGCCCATATGAAAGCACGACATGAAATGTAGCATAAGTATCGCTTACTTACCTGGTATGACATTTTTCAGGTCCAAGCTGGGTCAATTGTACCCCTGGCTCACTTCTCGACTCGTTGAGGTATGATGCCGTGATCGCTTCGGACTTCCCAGAATGGTAACTTACCTTACGTGCAGCGGGCGTGGCGCCGTATGCGCTGTGTTCAGCTGCGCGCAAATAATAATGCTTTTCGCGCGTCTGTTTATTTTAGGGTGTCAAGGCTGTGAAAAGAAATCACCTAGTGTGGACTCTGCTGTGCAAAGAAAATAGTGCACTTAGCACCAGGCAAGCACTTGGCGACGCCAGGGCCCACATCCACACAAGCATTAGTTCCCTCAGGTGTGTCAAATAACTGGACTATATCTGCTCACTAACACGGACTATGAGTGTCTGAGCGCGAAATCAAGTACCACCTCACCCGACATCCGTCCGTCTGTCCGTCTTCCGGTGGACGGGACGGCCGTCCTCTCTGCCGTCCGTCGACGGGACGGTGGGCTAAGACGAGGTTCGATCCAAGGACGGGACGGGACGGTTGTCCGTCCGTGCTTCCGTCCGTGCGTCCGTTCGTGCGTCCAACCGTCCCGGACGGGTACGGTGACGATCCCTACCCGTATGCAGGAGTAAATATGCATGGTGCGGTCGAATTCTCTACGAGACCTCTATTTAACACACTATGGTCGACTCACAATTCATCCTATTCGTGATGGAAAAGCCGTTTAATGCCAACTTCCAGTACAAAAGTATCGCTTACCCGCACTTGGCTTGCCACTTTTGCTACCGCATCACTTTGGGCCGCTCCATGCCGTTGCCGCCGAAGCAAATCAATTTAGACTCGGATCAGAGGATATGCCATTCGAATCGACGGGATCTTCGATCACGGAACCAAATTTGAACTCCGTCGGAGTCCGTGAAGATCCGTGGAGTTGCATAATATACGCGGAGCGCTGATCGGCATTGCTCGGCAATGGCTGATAGCAGCCCCCATTGTCGAGCAGTGGAATCCAATGGAGGACGCCGTTTTCCACTGGAAGCCAGTGGATCAATTTCTTTTCTGAATCCACTTGTTTTTCTCACTCCAAATACCAATCTACGCCGTACGGTGGATTCCATAGCATTTGCATGGTTTTCAACCCTAATTTGCTTTGGTTTTACAACCGTTTACGGTGGATACAATATTAGCGTAGACTCGAACCAGTCGCTATTTGGGATGGGGGCGTGAGTTGATGGTAGTCGATCAACACGGGTGTGAAATAGCGACTGGAAGATAATCAGCTGCTTCAGTACAGTCGGGAGATGCCGAGATTATTAGAGAAATTTTGACGCTGTGAAAGGACAAAGTTCCTTGTTTGAAAAACTGTAAGAGGGGAAGTTTTAGTGCTTGAAATTCTAAGACGCACACCGTGCTCCGAATCCGTATATTTTGAGAACTGATGTCTTGGTGACTGAATTGATTTCAGCACCTGAGATAGGGGTAGGTGCACAAATCCAAGATTTTTGAGTTCGGACCTCACTCTTACTGCAAAGTCAAGCACCCCAAGTAATTAGAACGATGTTCCGATATACTTGCTCCCTCTGAATACCATTTTCTATGTGCATTGGCACCAAATGAAGGCCAGGGAAGAGCCTTTCTAGCTGCTTTGCAGTTCTTGGGTCTTGGAAAAGTTTGATTTTCCTGTCAGAGTGACATAATTTCTATTTTGAGTACACCCTGTGTGTTTGAAGGGAGATCTGAGGACGGGACGACGTGAACGAAGGTGAACTGAATGCGGAGAGCACAGCCACATGATGGCCTGCAGTAATCGCGTTGTGGAGAGCTTAATTTTGCTTGAATAGAAATTCGGAGAATGGTGTGCATCTTATAATTTCAAGCACTAAAACTTTCCCTCTTACAGTTTTTCAAACAAGGAACTTTGTCCTTTCACAGCGTTAAAATTTCTCTAAGTTTTTTAATAATCTCGGCATCTCCCGACTGTACCAAAACAGCTGATTATGTTCCAGTCCCTATCCATCACTGATCGAACGACTGTCTTCGATCTTTGCGGCACTTGGATAGGTACTGGTTCGAGTCTAATATTAGCGCAGTTTCGTGCCATACACCTATGTCAAAATTGTATCAGAAACTTGCTTTGAAAACAGATTGAATTTGATCCGCTCATGCATTTTCCTTGCTTCCCACTCCTGCGAAATTGAGAACAGGCGAAGAAAGTACCATCATGGGTAGCCAGGGTGATTACACATGAATTTATGCTCAGGTTGAATTCGCCTACTCAATACTTGGTACTGATTCAGTGTGACACGCCAAACACCAGTGGGAGTTCGTACTGCAGTTTGCCTTGAATACTTCATATTGGTAGAGTCCAGCATTAACCAGTGGGATCTAGCGGATATTGCAGGCTCAGAAATCATTCAGCGACGACTTCCGGCGGTGATTGGCGGATGTCGCTAACTCCAATGGGGCACAGCATGAAGCAATGTCCAGCAGTGTCCACCAATGGTCACCGGTAAACATCGGTGGCCAGCGGCGGCCGCCAGCGAACTTCCTAGGTTCCGGGCCTATAGAATTCAAGTTTTGCAGGACGCAACAAAAGAGAAAGAAAGGCGGGAAAGGGGGAGAGATTTCAGAATCCACATTTCTGGGGCTGAAATTATTCCGAGTTCAAAGGGGCCAAACGCGGCCATTGAGCATTCAATTGACGTTTGTTGCGACGCAGCCGAAACCCAAGCCCATTCGGGAGGAGGACTGGCCATTGGCCAGTCAGCGTATTCAAGAAGCTGATTTCACGTCCATCACCTCGGAAATCACAAAAATCAGCTTGCTGGGTGTGAAGGAGCGTCGAATCAGAGGAGAAGGCAAGAGGAAGGTCGAAGATAGCGCTCCAAGACGACTAAAAGTTGGCCAATCTTGTTGCGCACAGACACCCGTCATCGGCCATCTCGGCTTGCGTGTCTTCTGAGCTCTTGGCTCAGCCCTGCTTGATCCGTGGAGATTCCCATACCCTGCCCTGTCTTGACTAAAAGTTGGCCAATCTTGTTGCGCGCACACACCCGTCATCGGCCATCTCGGCTTGCGTGTCTTCTGAGCTCTTGGCTCAGCCCTTGCTTGATCCGTGGAGATTCCCATACCTTGCCAAGTCTTATGATACAGTCTCATGCGCCATCTTCGCCATTTTTGTGTGCTTCAGGAAGGGCACATCAGTGATAATCTTGGGCGCGGATGCTTCGTTCTACATCACCGTCACTGTAGGAAGTCTGCGCCACCTTGAGCTTGTGGCACCTGTCACTCACGTTGGTTCATCTGGGGTTCGGGAACGCCTATCAATATTTAATAAATTAGGGTTTTCCTTGATCCGTGCTATCATGCGAGTCTCGGAGTTCGCGGCAGGAGGGGAGTGTTCAACTCTTGCTGATGTAATAGAAACGGGGTTAATCAGCTTCCTGAGACTCCGATATCATCGCTCTCTGTGTCTCGGATCTCCCGCTCAGCGTATTTGGCAGTGACCGTTCGAGAGATGATGAAAATCTTCTCCTGAGCTGTAATTGACGTCGGCGATGCACCGAGCGTCCGAGCGTTCAACTTGGTTCACCTTGGTTCGCTTGTGTAATGTGCCTCTCTTGGTGCAAAATTTATAATGCGGTCAAATGAACTGATCTATCCAGGAACAAAATAATTTACCGCTCCGCCCTTTCATTCTACGAACCAGATCATTGTATAAAGACGAAATGAAGGAAGCGCGAGTTCCTTCATAGTAGACCAACCCTGCGCCAATACTTGATCCACTGCTTCACATCCTTTTCCTCGAGTCGGCAATTGCCAGCGCGCAAGGACTGAGACCAGGCAAGAGATCGAGTCATGCTTAACTTGGGAAAGCCGAAAGCTTCTTCATCGTCAGTTTTCTGGCGACTGAGAGATCTGAAGAAATGCAGGATGCGAGAGGCACGCAAAGTCGCCTGATTATCCTGGACATTAGCGGCCTTCTCGAGTCGATGAAGCCATTCCGTGTATGAAATAAGCGGGATGCTGAACTCGCTCGCTATGACTTTTGCGAGGAGGTGCCATGGGACGGGCCGTGGGTTGATGAGATGAAAAATTCCCGTTGTAGACTCCATGAAGTCCACCATTGCTTCAGCGGCGATGGGAACGGGAAGCCACGAGACGTCCTGGGAACATTCGTCTTCAACTTCAGTGAAACACAGAGTATGAAACGTACTCTGTCGTCATCTGGTACACCTCCAACAACTTGTGTGCTTTGAACTAGCGCTGGAAGCCATTCCTGAACATTCCAGGCACCGTTGATCCCTCCGCATAGCTGACCAACTCGGACAACCAACGCTTTTACCGGTGTCAATTTTGCCATCCTGCGCAGAATTTCCTCTGCGATCCACTTGGACTGGGTGTACCCCGTTCCAGCGGCAACCTTGGAATCTATGGTCAATTCCGCCAATGACACCTCTTTCGTAACGTCTGAATACACCCGGGTTAATTTTATCGAAATCGTACCAAAACGTTCGGCCTACTTTGGAACACTCCGATAGAGCTTGCGTACATCAATTTTGGCGGCTCAACAAACGGGGAGGCCAGGCTAAACTCGATGAGCTTACGGACACCAATGATACTCGGCTCAAAGGAGCGTAGGGAGAGGTTGAAGTCGACTGGCCAAGCTATATCTCGCGTTTAGTGAAAGTTTCGGATTTGGAAAACGCTAACTCACCGGTGTGCATGATGTGCGTGACCTTTCGTTGCATCTGTGGGATTTGTCGTCGAACGGGGTACATATGACATATTATGAACGCCACTCACTTCCCCATAAATTGCCGCTGTCAAGCCAAAATTGGGTCTGGCGAGATCGCCCTCAAGAAGGGAAAGTTTGGGTGAATCCAGGAGGTCCGCGTTAAGGCCACGATTCACGAGCGCGTGAGCCTGTCGTTCGCGCAGGTCCTGATGCCGACTAGGACGATTCAGAGCATAAACTTGAACTACTTGGCCGGCGGCCAATAATTGTTCTAATAAGTAACAGCCAAGTTCCCCGGTCGAGCCAGTCATCAAAACGACTTTAGCGCTTGTGGGAGGGGCATCCTGGTCTCCGGTGTGATGAGGGAAATCCTGGGCGTATTTTTCGACCATGGCATGCATCGCTTTCGACTTGGCTTCAACCGATCCGTCCGCGTCTTGCTGCCCAGATGCAAGCGCAAATATATAATCAGCGAGGCGATGGATGGTTGGATGGTCATACACGAAGTTACGCGTGTCTTGACGTGTGTCAAGCTGGGCAGATTCGCGCAACGCGCGCAGAAGGGCGTTCCGAATCCATGTCGCTTGCAAACTATCGCAACCGTACTGAAAGATGTCGTCATCATCTGTAACGTGCGTTTCGAGGACGCTGAGGATGGCATTGCGGACAAAGTCCCGGATGGATTTCGCGTTCCAATCGACCAGGGGCGGAATATTCAGGGCGGCGGTTTCTTCGACGGTGTCATAGAGAGCTGTGATCTCATCATCGTAATCTGCGATTACGGCCTGCCGGCGTACAGTCATTTTGGCGGTGTACGTGAATCTGCCGAGGATAGTTGAACGATCTGCACCGCATGCGTCAATGGCCCACTCACGGTTTCTCAGGTTTCGCCACCAAAATCATCTGAGGAGGTTAACATTCAGCCGTAGATCACTATGTTGGTCGAGTGATTTCCGCACCTCCTTGAACAATCGCGAATGCTGAGGAGCAAAATCATTCATCTTTATGACGGTGGGCCTGATCAGAAAGAGGGGGAAAATGAAATTCAACAAATCGGCCGGAAGAGTGAACGGACCAGATTTTGTTGCGGAACTCTGCTAACGCGGTTGAGTCTGCTGGGTCGAACTTGAACTCCGGTTTAGGATCCACGATGACCCCAGCTTGAAATTGCCCGCGTCCAAACATGACGCAGGAGAGGACATGAGGGTCCTGGTTCAACAAATTTTCTGGTATGGTGTCAGCGCTATGCGGACACGCTGGAGAGAGGAGCCACTACCAAGCGGGCCAGGGTTTGTCTATCGTATAAATATTAGCAGGCATCTGAAGAAAGAGGAAGTGCACGTAAATACCTTTTCACCCGTATTGTGCATAATTTGATCGTCCGTCCGCCCGAAGATTTTCCAAAAGCCCGGCTTTGTCGGATGCGCGATCAGAATGTCGGAAGTTGCGTAGGAAGGATTTCCGGCAACTTGCGTGTTCAGAACGGCCGGTGTACAGAAAACGTTGGACTGAGAGCGAACGACGGTTTCAGCGTCCGATTCCTCTTCGTTCACAAATGATTACGGACCGTCATAATGAGTTCAAACTTGTTGTTCTCGAGCGGAACCATTTCAGAGGTGACCAAGTCCGTGAGTGGGAAGTAGTCCCAGTCATAACCGACCTCAGCTGTTGATTTTCAGTATTTAGGTGACTAAAGCCGCAAATGGCCAACCTGGCAGAATGGGGCTCATCACGCCGCCTTCGGAGCTACATGGCTGTTAAGCGAATGTGCATACGATAAGAGGAAACATATCGTGCTTACGATCCGTAGAGAATGAATATCGAAACGCCCTGCGACGTGATATAATCGCCGGCCTCCTTGTTCAATGGACCTCCGCCGTAGAGCTGAAAGGAATCAAGAGTCAATTTTTTGAAGCTTAGCCCCACTTACAACTCCAGCGCGTGTAGCGAGCCATTTGACGTACTCCGGTTCGCGGGACCATGCCTAACGTCACGCGTTAAATCAATAGATTGACAGAGTCAATGGCGAGACCATACCTCAATTACGGAAGGTACACAAAACATGACGTCGGTGCCCGTGGCCCTGCAGGCCTGGTAGACATTACGGGGAGTTGGGATGGTGGGTACGGCCTTCGGCTCGAACGCGCCCAAAGCCAAGCCGCAAGCCGCCTGAGGAAAATCAATGTTGGCGTACAAAGAACTGAGTGAGTGGCACACACCGCCCAATATGTTTGGATGATGCCCATTCCTGTCTGATGTTGAACATTGAACGAGTTACGCGTGGACGGACAGGACCTCACCGTGGTACATCGGCATACTGTGCAGCGAAAGAACTTGATCCGTTAAGTCGCGTCCTCCAAAGTAAGGAGTTAATGCAACTTGGAGGGTGCGATGGTTGGACCAGTAGATCGGTTTGGGGAAGGCGGTGGACCCTACGCGTTGACGTCAACAATACATGTTGATGAATTAAAGGTGAACCAACCAGACGAGTGCATAATGCAGGAGGTTGCATCGGGCCCCTTGTATTCGTACGGAAGGGTATCAGGCGAGATCGGGTTGGAATTCCCGAGGAAGAGCTCCTCGAATAGTGGGACGTAGGACACGTCGGGCGGAGCGGCGAGAGAAGTCTCCCTGAGGATATTGAGTGCGGACGTTATGAGCTCCAGCATGGCGGGCTCGTGCCCAATCAGAACGTGTTTCACTGCCGCCTTGGAAATCAGATGCGCAACAGCAGCCGGTGAGTTGCGAGGTGAAATAGGGAAGATGACATAGTTAGCCCGAACTGCGGCCATGATTAAGGTGAAGTACGGAATGGCGTCTGAAATTTCCGTTATACGAGAAAACGGAAAGCGGAGGCCGCGGCACATACCTGAGGACGCGAGAATCGAGACCACGGGCTGTTCCCCGGCGGCGGGAACCCAATGGAACCGGTCTCGTAGAACCTTGGCCCCAACATAAATAGCTTGAACCGCCTCCCGCCAATTAATCGTCCTGACGGATCCATCGGCGTACGCGTAGACGAACAGGCGATGGTTGGGGGTATTTTGGAAGTGCCAGTCGTATATTTCGGCGATGGATAAACTTCCATCGAGTGGAGGCGGTCGGAAGGTGGACGAGGAACGCGCCTGGGTTTGAGGAGGTGGGGGCAAGTACCGTGGATGCGCCATATTGGTGAGGGGTCAAGGGTTGTGGAGACGAGAGTCGACAATCAAGCGCGTTACATACATCGTGTGTCCCTGCCTGGTTAACCAAACCGAACCGAACCGGAAACTATCGGAGATCCGAATGCTCCTCTTGTCGCTCCGCCCCGAATCATTGATGAGAGATCGAAGTTCAGAAAAAGATGGAGGTTCATACATTAATGTATATCATGAATAAAGATGGCCGGTTACCGCATGGTGGGAAGGGCCGGAATCACGGATAGAATATCGCGAGGCGTCAATCACGTTTTCGGCGATTTTCTTCTCAGAAGATCGTCACCACTCGCCGCCGCACTTCACGCAAGATCGAAGTAAGCAAGTATCTTTGGCACCGCAACTCGCATCTTTCCGTCAGGGACTGCCTCGCTGTCAATTGATTTCTGTGTGGGACTGTCACCGACGGGCCCATGACTGGATGATATTCACAGATTTATGGCTCACCTAAATTAAGCCAGAATTTCCTTGGAAAACCACCCTTCGCTCGAACCGCCTCCCATCCTACCAAAGCACGCCGGGAAATAATGGCCCAACCTTCACAAAATCTAAAGCCAGTTGCTGTGGTACGCTCTTGGATTCACCTACATATCTTCACCCGATTCACGTCGCGCAGGTGGGGATTTCTGCCGAGTTTCCGTCTGGCACTCTCTCAAATACCAACTTCGACCACCAATCATTCTTTGACTTCTTGCTGAGCGGGAAGGACGCGGCGGAGCGTGTTCCACGGGAGCGATTCAATATCGACGGGTCTGTGGTTACAACCGATCTATGATATTGTTCCGTTAAACAACATCTCTACTACAGATGGCAAGGCTCTCACCTCGGACAGGTTCTGCCAGAGGACGCGTGCTTTCTGAAGGACATTCAATTATTTGACCATTTCGAATTCGGGATCTCTTCGAAGGACGCCGCGAGCATCGGCGTAGCCACGAGAAAGCTTGTAGAGCACTCGTTCCTCGCCCTTCTGGACTCGGGAATCGACTCTCGTTCCCAGAACGTCGGGGCTTATACTTCTGCGGTGGCATTCGATATCTTGAGCGCGGCAGATGCGGTAATGCGCGCCCAAATGTCCGTATACCTGTTTTCATTTTTTTTGACAGGATGAATTCGATGTCAGAGACGGCTTCGGCGGAGGCTCAGCGGCGGTGGCTAACCGAATTTCCTACCATTTGGATTTGCTGGGGCCATCGATACCCGTCGATACCGCGTGTTCATCGTCACTAATGGCCCTCCACCTCGGCATCCAAGCGTTGCGCGGAGGGGAAACCAAAGCTGCAGTGATAGGTGGGAGTCAGATAAATCACAGGCGAGTGACCGTGACCGTGATTGATCTGCATGGTATCCGCTTACGCCGCCTCACAGATTCCTTGACTGGGTTTCCTACAGCCAATGGTCCATCTTGTCGCCTGGGGGCAAGTCTATACCCTTTGACGCGTCTGCGGATGGGTGCGCACACTGGCCGAGTTCCCCGGCTTATACTTATCCCTATCGGCAGATTTGGCCGCGGAGAAGCAGTAGTCGTAATTGTGATCAAGTTGCTGGAGGATGCGATTCGCGACGGTGATAAGATATATGCCACCGTGAGCAGCAGGCTGTCTTCTATTGAGCGCAATGTACTCACTTTTTCCAGGTGTTGAATACGGCTGCCAACTCGACAGGTTCGTGGTGGTGGCACCGTAATCTATTGACCTAGTCTTGACTTGTGCGTTTTCAGGCTCAGCAGGACCCGTGAAGACGCCTATTGCGGACTCTCAGGCAACCGCGATGCTTAATGCGTACAAGGGAATCGGTCGGTCACCGACTGAGGTGGACTTTGTCGAGTGCCATGCCACGGGTACCTCGGTCGGGGATCCAATCGAGGCCAACTGGGTCGGTAATAGTTTCAAGAGAGATCGCGAGCTCCTCATTGGCAGCGTAAAGGGGAACATCGGGTGAGAAAATACGCACCGAGAGAACTATGCACTGAATTTTATTGCCAGCCACACGGAGATCACCTCATTTTTAGCGTCGTTCTCCAAGGTTTGCTCGATGTTCGCCACGAACAGCATTCCACCACAGGCCAACTACAAGAATCCCAACCCGGCAATCCACTGGGAAGAGTATAACATGCGTGTTCCCACCCAGGTCGAAGAATTTACTACTCGCAATGCCTCTGGGAAAAAGCTCGTCTCGATGTATGATATACTTTGAGTTTCATTTCCCTATTAAGCTAAAGGATCTTCCTCTTCAGCAATGCATTTGGACTCTTGGGTGCGAACGGACACGCCATTGTTGAAAGTCCTCCTCCGAAGGTGCATTTGCTTTCCTCCTCCTCTTTGATCAGAATTCACGAACTTCTCACAGTCGAATGAACCAACCGTAGTTCCTAGTGGGATGCCCGTGTTACTCGTCGGAGCAGGTTTGAGCCCGCGCACGGCCACAGCTGTTGGCGCAGATCTATCCCAGCTCGCCTCCGAAATACCCAACGAGATTGCTATCCTCTCAACGATTTATGGACGGCGGGCGAGGCAGCTGACGTGGCGGGCTGCGGCTATCAGCACCTGTGACACTCCATTTGTATTTCCCGCGCCGCGCTTTGTGCCCCGAGGCGCGCCGGCCCTCGTGTTCGTTTTCTCAGGCCAAGGGCCCCAGCATATTGAAAGTACGTCGCAATCCACTCTTTACACAGAAAACTCTAGACTAATGGAGTTCAGTGGGACGGCAGCTATTCAAGACCTACGCTGTTTTCAGGGAAAGCATTCTCCGGATGGACAAGGTTCACGTGGAGTTAACCGGGACCTCCATCGTGTCGGATATCGGGTTCTTCGGGGACGCCCGGCCCAAAGAGGCGCTGCCCGATACCTGGCCTGTCGCGTTGACCGTTCCCAGCATCGCCATGATTCAGATGGCGCTCGTTGATCTCTTTGCCGCATTCGGAATCAAACCCAACATGGTCTTCGGGCATTCTGCTGGAGAGGCTGCGATGTCATATGCGTCTGGCGCTCTTTCTCAGGAACTCGCGATGGAGATTGCGATCCGTCGGTCGCAGGCGATGGGAATTGTCGAAGGAACCGGCGGCATGGCCGCGGTTTCGTGTATCCCGACCGTCGCGCGCGAGATCATTCGAGGTGTCCTGGAGGAGAGCGGCGGACCGGACGACGTTCTCGAGCTTGGGTGTTACAATGCCCCCGAGGCTGTCACCATTTCTGGCACTCATGCGATGCTTAATAATGCCGTCGCTGTGGCCCAGAAGCGCGGACTGTTCGCCCGTGTAATCAAGGCCCGTGTGCCGGGCCACTGCAGCCTCCTCGAGCCGTGCAAGGTGCGGTATCTGGAGGAGATGGAGATCGCCTTCTCCCGTCATCCTGGATCGCATGTTCCGGTCGTTCCGACGTACTCTACGCAGACCGGCGCGAGGTGGAAAGAGGCGTTTACCCCCGAATACATGTGGACCAACGGACGTAAGTGATCTCAGCTTTCATGGGATTCACTGATAGATATTCAAATACCCCAGGTGTACCGGTGAAATTCGAACAAACCGTAACTGCTGTCGTGAAGGAGATGCCCGAGGCCATCTTCATTGAGATGGGTCCGCACCCCGCGTTGTCCTCCTACATCTCGGGCATGGGAGCTAAGGCAGACAAAGTCCTGTGCCCCATGCGTCGCACCAAGAACGTGACAGAGTTCAACGAAATTTCCGACTTACTCCTCGCCGTCGGGAACCTGTCCTGCCTCGGTGTGAACACGATCAACTTCCACGCTGTCAACCGCACCCACTCGCTCGAAATATCGCGACCCCTTCCCGCCTATCCTCTGGCTCCGAAGATCCTGCCCATTTATTCTGAGAATTCCGTCATGGTGCAGAAGCAGAAGCGCGCTCGCAAAGGACCGCTCAACCACGAATCGTTCGGCATAAACGCGCAGACCCATCCAGATCTCGCGGAGCACATCATTAATGGGGAACCCATTGTTCCCGCCACAGGTTTCGTTGAAATGGTACGTGGTTCAGATTTAGATGTATTACTGTATTTGTAATTCTAAACGATACCTCATAGATCTTCGAAGAGGGTGCGCGAACCATATGGGATATGGATCTCCGCGGTTTACTGCCGCTCCTTCCGGAGAAGGTGTTGAATGTCGAGGTGAAAGTCGATGGTCACGCTTGGAGTATTACATCTTCCTCGGGCGGTCGAAACGTGAGGCAGCTTCATCCACAGAAGTTGGGAGCTAACAAGATTCTTTAGCCACGTCTTCATGCTACTGGGTTCATGGTCACGCACGCCGCGGACGAGAATCTGGGGCCTATAGACCTCGACTCCATCCGTGCGCGGTGCAAGCCTACAGACGTTTCTAGCGAGTTTAATTTCAATTTTTTAACGACTACGACTCACTCTCCTTTCAGCGTTCTATCCCGTTCTCAGCTCCGCCGCGCAATTTGGCCCGCTTCATCGTCGCGTTGAGGCGTGTTTGGAGGGTGAAGACGAACTCCTCTTCCAAGTTCGTGGAAATGCGCCGGATGTTACGGCGTGAGTCCTCGCTTTGCTAGCCGGTCGCGGTGGAGGTTAACGAGACACAGGCACTACAACTATGTGTTCCATCCGTCGGTACTGGACTGCTGCCTCCATGCCATGCTGCATCCCATCTTCATGGGCCATGCCGACCGGAGCATCTACTACTTGCCCTCTCACATTGGTCGCATAATTCTTCATGATCGCGCGGTCGAAGAGGAGATGCCGAACACCCTATATTCCTATATGGTGCCGCGTAATTGGACCCCCGGTACGTCGTAGTGTAATATTTCTGCTTTAGTCTCCATACTCAACGCGGATTCTTTCAGAGTCTATCGCGTGCGACGCTGTTATTGTCAACGAACGAGGCGAGCGGTTGGTAACAGTGATGAATTGTGTCTTGTGAGCCACTTATCACCGTTCGAGGCTGCTTCTCTAACATGATATTTAGGTCGAAACACTGGACTAGCGCGGCACCACGGCCAGAGACGAGCTACGAGTATATCTATCAGCCTCTTGGCATTCCTGCTGCCGAATTCCCTCCGCGTCGTGCTACCCAACCAGACTACGCGTTCCTGGATTCCATTATTGCTCTCGCTGATGAGAAAGTGTGTGATCGTGCGTTCTTTATTCAATGTTCTTACAGTCTCCCAGGCGCTGCCAGCTAAGGGCTCCGTTGTCAATGGCCACACGAATGGCCACACGAATGGCCACGCAAATGGCCACGCCAACGGCCACACCGATAGCTACACAAACGGCCACGGCAATGGAGAAGTCAACGGGCGGAGTATAGAAAAATGTTTAGTGACATCCTTGGGCGAGGACCGCAAGGGCTTTGAGGAAATCGTGCGATCCATTTCTGCCGATGGGATACAGGTGAGTAGAGCGATGGATTTGGCACATGTTACGGGTCGGTGACGCTCATACAGCCCAAACCCTCTTCGATTCTGGGCATGTTCCCTGCCGCGCTGGAAACTTGCGTGGCGGAGATCCGTCAGGTTCTTGATCACGCTGCGAAATCCGGAAAACAGATCATTCGTATCCTCGACATTGGTGACGGTAAGTTCGAATATCTGACAATGCGATATCACGTCCTGATGACGAACTTACAGCCACTGCATCCATCTATGGTTCGCTGCTCGCGACTCTTGCCTCGGACTATCCGACTCTCAGGGTGGATTACACCGCCTCGGGACATGAGCATGCTTCGCTTGATCTACGAACAGTCTCCTTCAATGTCGATGTCGTCTCAAAACAGGCTGGCCTTGCGACTTCCACTTACGATATCATTGTTGTGGCCCATACGCTAGGTTTCGCAGCGGACTTGGAACAATCTCTGGGCTTCTTGAACAGGCTCCTCGTTCCTGGCGGGTTCCTCGTTGCGCTAGAAGCCAACGGGGCTTCCGAAGCTCGGGGTGCAAGATGGATAGATCGCATATTTTCGTCTCAGGGAAGTTGGCCGGGTCTGCGCTCTGGAAAGGAGTACCAACGGTGGTCTTCGTCGGAATGGGATGCCCAACTGGCTCGAGCCAGCTTCAGCATGGTGGAACTGGCCGACGACGCGGAGCACTCGCTGTTCCTTGTGCTACGGGCGCAGAAACACGCACTGCCCCTCGTATCTTCTTCCTCCCAACTTCCACCATCTTGTCCCGGTGTTGAACCGCCCGTCGTCTTCAGCTTCGAGCTCTCACGCGTGTTCGAGCTACAGCAGATGTTGGTTTCGGCCACGTCAGCAGGCGCAAGTCGTCCCACCGTCTGGATCGAATCCACATCGGGCACTTTCGACGGCGCTGTTGCCACTGGATTTGCTCGCTCCCTGATGCGAGAGGTTGTCGATGTCGAAATCCGTTTGGTGCTCTTTGACCCTGCATGGAAGACTGAATCCAGAATCGCTGCCATTCAGCATCTCTCTGGGTTCCCTGCCCTCGAGTCTGAAATTACACTCGACAGCTCGGGTGCCGTTTTGGTCCCCCGCCTCCGCTCATACGCTCCTCGCACATCGGAAACCCTGGATCATGACAAGTACTGGCTCATGGATCAAGCAAATACTCTTGTTCAATCAACGCCTCCATTGCCCGGCCCTGGTCAGGTACTCATCAAGGTATCGTATCTTTCTGATGCGGAGGGTGGTCTTCAGGGTCTCGCGGGGACAGTAGAACGCACTGGGTCATCGCGGTGGCAAGTAGGAGCCCGTGTGGTGGCGGTCGTACCATCCGTGCAGTCTAATTTTGTCCTGGTTCATCACGGGTGCATCACCGAAATGCCCGAGATGGCCGACGATCGCAAAACCGCGAGCGTTGCTTTGCCATTGGTCTTGGTGGCACTCGGTCTTCGCTTCGATTCTAGACCATTGGAAACCTTGCAGCAAGTGGTCGTCGTTGGCACCGGAAGGAATGCTTCCTGCGTCGCCCGTGTTCTCAAGCACTTCGGCGTGGCGCCGGTTTTGATTGCGTCCTCGCTCCCCTTGATGCTTCCTTCCCTTTCTCCCGGGGACGTTGTGATGGGCGGGTTGCCGGCGGCGTCTGACCGCACTATTCCTCGAGTGTCCGGCGTTTCTGTCTTCAATTGGGATGACGCAGATCAAGGTGCGCTTGCGGCTGTGACCCAAACGCCCTGGTTTGTTGGCTCCACGCTCAAGGCAAACTTGCCCGGCGTACTGCAAGAGGTTAGCGCGCCCGAGGACAGCTTGCTCAACTCGTTCACACCGGAGGACTTACTTTCACCTGCTCTCGATGTGTCGCGCTCCCTCACTTTGGCAGACGACAAGTTCTATCTCATTTTGGGTGGAATTGGGTCGTTTGGGCTCCAAGTCGCAATCTGGATGTACACGGTGAGTAATTTCTGGCCCTCATATATAACGAGATGTGCTGAGATGGATGGGACTACAGAAAGGTGCACGACATATCGCGTTGACCTCCCGAACTGGGCCCACTCGACTTGCGGGCCCGCAGAACAGAGTCATGCGTGGTGCTGTCAAGTATCTCAAAAGCCTTCCCGACCTCGATCTTCGGCTAGAGGCGTGCGATGCTTCATCCGTGGAATCACTCACCACATTAATTGGCTCGCTGGATCGCCCTCTTGCCGGATGTATGCTGACAGCGGTCGTACTATCCAACCGACTTTTCCTCAAGCAGGATCGCGAGAGCTTTGCTATTCCGTTCAAAGCGAAGACCGATGCCTATTTCGCGCTTGAGAAAGTGGTCCCTATCGAAAAACTCGACTTCTTAGTAGCCATCTCATCTATGGCGGCATTTGGCGTCGCCGGGCAGACGAACTATGCAAGGTAACTATAACGAAGCCTCATATTCAGAACGCAATCTCATTCCTTGTCTCCAGCGCCAACACGGGAATCGAGTACCTGACGGCGCGGTATCCCAACGCTTGGTCGTTTGTAGCACCCGTCATCTCGGATACCGTCGGCCTCTCCGCTTCAATAGACTCTCATTTGGAGCAATGGCGATCTTCTACCATGAATAGCCACGGTACGAACTTAATTGGCGCAGAACGAACTTATCTAACCTCTGGACGTACAGAAATATGCCTCTGTCTGGAGGATGGTCTCCTTCGCATGAAGGATGAACGTATCTCTATCTACGTGCCCAACCTAAACTGGAATGCGATCCATAATTCCGTCAGCGAGTCCCCTCTGTACAACCACCTCGTGAAGTTGCAAGCAACCGAGGACGAACTGGAGGTGGAGGACCCACATCAAGTTTTACGGGAGATCGTCCTCAAATGCGTTGATGCTTCCGAGGAGGAGTTCGAGCATAATGTTCCGCTCACGTGGTACGGGTGAGTTGCTCCAAATTTTGACCCTCCTCAGAAATCTAACGTGCCGTTCTATCAGACTTGACTCGTTGGCCGCTGCTAGATTGTCGACTGCCTTGAAACCTTACGTTGCTATCACGCAAATCCAGCTATTGGGTGATCTCAGTCTCGACGATATCGTCTCGAGAATGCAAAACACCAAGCACGCGACGATTGCACCCGTGGACGGCATGTCCGAACAGTTGTTCGCGTGGGACGCTTTCAATCAATCGGGTCAGACGCTCTTGAAGCTCGTCATCGGGACGGGGATACCCCTCATCATCCTTCACGGCGGCGCGGGAGATATCGCTGCGTTCAGAGCGATCCAAGAACAGTTCACAACCCCGCTATGGGCTCTCCAACCGACTCGGGAGGCTCCTCTTGATACCGTAGACAACCTCGCGCAGTTCTACTTCGAGCACATCAAAGAGGCGCGGCCTACGGGTCCCTATCGGATCGCCGGATTTTCTGCGTCCAGCATGGTCACCCTTCGTCTCGCTCAACTTCTAGAGGCCAGCGGAGACGAGATCCTGCAGCTCAGTTTCGTCGACCACTTCCCCTTACTCTTTACCTCCCCTGTGCATGGCTTCACTTCGGAGTTCAAGACGTTTGAGGAACTCACCATGTCGACCAGGAAAGCGAGCGTGGCTATGGTTGCAGATTGCTGCAGCAGAGATCCGTCGTACATTCGTCGCGCCTACGGCGAAAAGCTCATCGAGGCGTCCCAAGGCCTTCCTTCCTCCACCAGCGCTGTTGACGCTTGGGAATGGATCAAGACAATGCAGGGAATTTACCTGAAGCAGGTCATTGAATTCGGCGGTGGGTCGGTTGTATGGGCTTCCACCGACGCCGAGACTCGCGCGGAGACTGCGAGGCGTCGGCTGATCGATGAGATCGCAAAGGTCCGGGCCCCCATTACTGCCCACGTCGCGAACTGGGGGCTGCGGTCCCTTCTTCCCCTCACTTGGAAAGACTTGGGCATTTCACGCGCACAGCGGGACGTTCGGACGTTCTACTACGATGTGGGCCACTTCGACATCTTCGAGAAGGCGGACTTTTCTCGCAGTCTCGAGCTCGACTGGACCGAATCGCAGTCAGAACACAAGCCGTCACACGCATAACGAGCCGGCGATATTTTTGTTCGATTTTTATGCACTACATCTGTCATCGATCAAGCACTGTGTATTTATTTATGTAGAGATATTTCATGTACTTGTTCTCGTTACTCATTACTCTTTTACTTGGTGCCTTTCCTCAGTCGTTTGAAATCGTAGTCAAAATTGGTATCTAGCGTCATTTCCAACAACTATTCGAGTTCTTCGGAGGGATGCTATTGGTCCGGATATCTGGGCTAGTGGCTGTTGAATTGAGAGGATTTAAGAAGTTTCAACGTACTCGTTGATGCTAACCAGTGTCGCCATTAGGTATTTCAAACTTGAGCTCAATGCCTCAATCCAGGAATGAAACAAAATGTTCTTGGCGCAGAAGAAGCACGTTGTTATTCCACGCACCGAAACTTCCCTCAACTATGAATAAGTGTTTTCAAAAAATGAACAGATTGTGATATTGAAAAAAATGCAAAAAACAAAAATGAGAAATGAGGACGTATGAGGAACGAGGAAGAGCGAAAGGATAAATCTCTGTAGTGGATCACAACAGAGATGGCTAGATCACATGTCTGAAGGTCACGAGCTACGAGCGCCTAGATGGCGCCTAAATGATATCTCAATCGCGTCTTCCTCTTCCTTGCCTCTCACTCAGCTCGTGCCTCGCTTGCTTGAGCTTGCAACAGGGAGCGAAATGCCAATTTAAACCGTGGGAAAATAATCGGCGTTTATAATAAGCGACATAAGAATTGGACAAACATAAAGGTTCATGTGCTAGTAGTTATTTTAAAATTCCGAGTCTATTTAGCACCCGATTTTTTGGACATGCTGAGGAGGAAGCGTCGTCCTGCTTCATCTCGGGAGTAATCCTTGCAAAAATTCTGGCGAGCACCGGTATTTTGCGGTCCATGTAGATTCCATTGTTACAAGCTTTCAACTCGAGTCTGGAACTGTTCTACGCATTGGCGGGATTGCGTTGTTTTGGTGCAAAACATTATAGCTCTCTTGCAGATACGCGCTGTATCCCGTATGTTGATGTTGAAGGCCCCCTTAGGGCTCGTGGCAGTGCAGCTCCGCGGCCTCGGCGAGCAAAACTCACTTGTGTCACCATACAGCAGTATAAGTACCCATCTCTTGATATTTTCCAGCTCTTAGGATGCGCCGTTACGGTTGAACAGTGCGCAAGACCAAAACGTCGCCTCCGGATCATAATTGTGTGGTTTGTGTACTTGTTCCCATTATTTCTTTGTCGGGTACCACCGGCAACTTTCCAACTCTATTCAAAGCGACGGAGCTCGGTATCATTTGTGCGTTGAAACGAGACCGGTTTTCACGTCCGACGTACCGCGTTGCAGACATGAACCAATACCAGTCCTTACACCCACAACACACGCGGAGCTGTCCGGAGTTGTGGGCTGCGGCAGGGCGCTGCGCTGCTTCAATGCCTGGGTGATCTGCACCGGCCTATTTGCCAATGGGATGAAACCGGATATAACTGCATCAGCAAAACCTGGGTCGCTACACTCGCTACGTAGTGAAGGTCCCTGTTTACGTAGCGCTACACACCGCTAAGCGGAGCAGCAAAAAACTACACGCGCTACAGTGGCGCTACAGGCGCTACATGGCGCTACGTAAGTGGGTACCTTGACTACAGCCGGACCCAGGGTTTGCTGATGTGGCACAATGTTCAAACTTCACAGGTGTGCAAGTAGCATAACGAATGTTAGCAGGGGTAGCATCCGGGCTTCCGCCTCGGGACCAACCATGTTCGCAACGAAGGTGACTCGTGATTTTCGAGGCCCAAAGCAAAATCTAATTTGCCATGTCGCAAAAATCGATTTTACCAGATATGTCTGGGTAAGGGGGTTGTACGGCCGTATAAGTCCATAAGATTGAAGGGGGCCTATCTTTTCCAAAAACCTACCATAGGGGACGTTAAGGGCGGATACCTTTTACAGAGGGCTATAAGGCATTACAGGCCTTATAACTGGTTACGGCACATGATAGGCCTCAATGCTCCCAAGAGCGTCACTTCTGAATTTCACTCCACTTTATATTATGACATAGAAAGGCAACAAATATATTGTGCGTCACTACAAGAATACTACATACATTGATAGAGCAAGCACAGAAGAGGTGGGCAGGAAGATGCAGAGTCTAAATAATGAGGCGCACCTTCGAACGTTGAGGGAGCTATAACCAGACTAAGAGGAGAATCAATGAGCAGGGGGCTGAATCAAGTTTTTAGGCAACACACCTTGATCCCAAGTGAAACATACTTTCGAATGTTCCGGTGCATAGGTAAAGTGAGTTGAACAGGAAAGGAAGAAACTAGTGAGCAAAGAGTCAGAGGTGAGAGGAAGAATAACACACCGCGTGCCCGTATGTCTTCGAGGCAGATGAACAAACTTGAGGTGTAGACGGCGAGAGCAAGTGGTGGGAGTTGGGTGGGAGCAAAGAAGGAGCGCTGGTGTCACGCCGTCACATTGGGGATTCTTTATGTCGGACTGTGGAGCCTGACGTCATTGCCTGAGCCGAGCGGCCTTGGCTTGAGCTTACTGTTCGATTTCCTTCAATTCGTAGGGTCACAGGTCACAAGCCCAAAAATCTACGAAAAATTTCGTAGGTCACAGGGTCACAAAGGCTCAATACGAAAGGTTCCCATCAGTTTAAGACAAAAATTTCGCTCCGGGCGGCCCTGCGGGGCAATTTTATACGAAAAAATTCGTAAGTCACACGGGTCGCAGGCCCGCATACGAAAGGATCAATTCGTATGCGGTGTCACACGCCAAATGGTCCTACGAATTGAAGGAAATCGAACAGTACTACCCGAATGCTCCGTCCGCTCGTTAGCCTTCGTCCACTCACTCGACACCCATGCCAACACTTCACTCGGAATCGGAAACTTGATTGTTCAAATTGCAGTGCCTGAAAAATAAGTTAGTAACTGGAGAGACTAGTTGAAGTAATGACAAAGCTGTATGTGTTGGTAAGGAGCTCTAAGCCAAGGCAGACAGGATAGTATTCAATAAGGTGGCTATACGTTACCCATAAGGTAGTTATGAGACGATTATGAAAGGGGTATAAGCGGCCTATAAGGCTATAACCTTCTGTAAGGGGTTATCTGCCAAAAGCGGTTTTTGCGACACACGTTTCAAGGGTTTCATTTCAGGTGTGACGAATCAGGCAAGTTCCCGAAAATGAACAAACATGGGCGCCCGGAGAAATTGTGATTCCGCGTGAACTCCCACCATGACTTAGACTGGTACCAAGGTCGGAGTTCAACTGTTGTTTTGGTGGTTGATCCGAGAGCCTAGATGCATGTTGGCATCGGAAATACGAGAGAAGGTCCACTTCGGACACTGAACTCGAATGGGTGTCTTCGGACTCCGAAATTGAATTCACGAGTGATTTCTCTGGTTACGCATCCAGCATACCGTCGCTCCAATCAGTTATTAATTCTGTAACTGAGTCGGAGCCAAGCATTGTCTCAGAGATCCCGTCTCTGAAGACTGTCTCGGACTCGGATTCCGGGTCTGACTCAAGTTTTGTTCCAGGGATGCCATCTCTGAGGACAGTTTCGGACTCGGATTCCGAATCCGAGTCGAAATCTCCCATCCACTTGTATGGTGACAATGAGGAGACATTTGAAGACCACAAAAAATTGTGGGAGTTGACTGGAGAGGATCCCAGCTGTCTCTTTCAAGAAGCCAACGCCCCTCGGTCTCACCAGATTGGTGATATCTTGGGAGATGCAGCCACTTCTCACCTAGAATTCATGCAACCCTACCCTGGTGATAAAGGTGTCTGGTGCGATGAATTCCTGGGCCGAGCCCGATTTGAATTAAGACGAGTCGGCCTCAAATATTATATCATTCACGACAAGTTGAATGGATATGATACGGACTTACCTGTGGAATTCCTTAGAGTTCCGCAGTTTAGCCTTGCTAGTTATTACATGGGGTAATGTGCTTTGCGTTTAAATTTTGATCTGGACGACTACAAGCCTCGTACCTTGCACAAGGAAACGATTAGTGAATTGTTCGCTGAAGGCGTCAAACAGTACTTCAAGGACATCGGTCTCGAGATACCTGCCTTTGACCAATTGGCCTGTATGCAATTCCTTCGTGAACCCGAAGATCTGGAAGGCCCAGACACTTCGACTTTGTGATCCCCATGGAAGGTCATGATCTGTTGAAGTCGGTTCCTGAAGAGGAATTGAGGAACCCTCACCTGTACTTGATGCGATGGGTTCAATGGCAACTGGCTAAACTTGGCGAAGAACGACACCGAGAATGGCTGATGTAAAACTCACGATGAGAGTTACTTTGGCGTGCTGTTTGATTTATCAGACAGCGATAAATCTTCCCTATTCTGTGGAGGAGTATAAATTCCTGCAGACAGTTATAAGGGAATTTCTCGCACGGTGTCTATGCCGAAGATCCCGCAGCGTGTGGCCGCAAGACCTTTAGTGATCGTTGTGTTGGTTAATGGCCAACCAGTTCGTGCGCTTGTGGATTCCGGATCCCTTGGAGATTTAATCTCAACCACTGTATAAATTAAAATTGAATCACGACGAACTCATCGAACCTATCACATTGCAAATTGCAGTACAGGGTTCTCGTTCCAAAATCAACCACTCTTCAACTGTGAAGTTGCGCTATCAAGATATTGATAGTGAACGCACCTTCTTTGTCGCAAACCTCAGTGGTTATGACATGATTTTGGGAACTGCCTGGCTGTTTCAACACCAGGTGAGTATCGGATTAAATCCATCTTGAGTTTGCATTGAAAGCGCTAACACATTACCTCTTGAAGGGGTCGCAACCGCTCGGGTCTTTGCTGGGGCATTAGACATTGGTCAGGAGAATCTGGAAGCTGCTCGGGCAGAGCTGCTTAAATACGCACAATCTATTTGTCTTGTTGCATCTGAAACTCCGCCTCCTTTGTAAGCTATTAATCACTATTCCGTTGATTGATGAGAATAAGATTATTCCCTGGTGACCTTCGCGTTGCTCGGAAGCTCTCAGACCCCAGTGGTATGAGAAGCGGAGGGCGTATATTAAAGCTGGACATTGGAAAGTTTCCAACTCTGGGAATACTGCCCCGATGCTCTTGATCCCGAAGGTCAAAACCAACCCGCTGAAGTTGCGCATGGTTGTGGATTTGCGTGCCGAAATGCGAACACCAAGAAAATGACCTCACCCCTTCCTGACATGGAAGGCATTTTACGCGGGTTGCTCGATGTAAATACCGGTCCTTGATTGACGGACAGGACACCTATGAGCAAATCCGGGTTGTACCTGAGCATGTGGAACGAACCACAGTCAGTAACCCAGATGGTAATATGGTCAGCCTCGTGCTTCAACAGGGAGATTGTAACGCGCCTGCGACATATCAATCCCTAATGAACCACTTGTTATCTGATTATATCGGCCGATTCATGGACGTATACTTAGATGACATTGTCATCTACTCGGACACCCTAGAGGACCACATTACAGCACTTTGCGGAACATAAGGCGCAGCTCATTTTTTTCTGTTTTCTGTGGTTTCGACTAGAGCAGCCGCCCCGGGCTGAATTTTGATCGGATTTTCTTGGGAGTAGGTGCGTTCAAATCGCATTGGAAATCCGCAAAGGATGAAGTACCGGTTTTTTTATGTACCTACGTGATAGAATTTCTTCCGAAAAATTATGGTTTTGACTAGGACAGCTGTAGCACAATGAATAATAATCCGATTGACCTAGTTTTTGGATATGCTATGTAGATCTCGTCTATCTGTCTACTAAGAATATTAAGTTCGAGAAAGGGCTTGCTCGCAAGTTTATTCCCAAATACATTGGACCTTACAAGGTTATTCATGACTTCAGGAATAATTCCTTCGAGCTTGAGCTCCCCTCAAATCTGAAACAGCAAGGGATTCATAATATCTTTCATGCATCTCTTCTGTGTGTTCACATTCTAAACGATGACCACTGCTTTCCTGGATGCCTGGAAAATCGACTGGGCATCTCCAGCAACTATGACACCAACAAATGGGTCGTAGACCGTATTGTGAACCATTATGGGCAGAAGGCGGAAGTGATCTTCAAAATCCTGTGGAAATCAGGGGATAAGACATGGATGTCTCTGGAGCAAGCACAGCCTTTAACCGCACTTTGGAGACCTTAGGGGTTCCCTCCATTGCTGAACTGCCATTCAAATCAGGCGCTCCACTGCGGGACAATGAAACATTCCTTGCCGACTGTGTTCAGATCAAGACATCTGGTATAAAAGGAACAGAGGGCAAGACAATTATTCATTCACTCTTCCTCCCAATCCTCAAACCTCACTCCTCATCCCATATCTTCCACTATGGTTCTCAACTGCAACTGGGATCTCAATGCTATTCACAGAGAGTACCACGAGTACAACAAGGCTCACCCCTCGATCTTGTGATTGGACACTGACCACTTCCTCATGCGCTTCCTTGAGGAACCCGCTGTCATCACCGCCAGCCAGGTGCAGCTCTACACACTTCACAACATGAAGCTCCACGATGCGACTTTGCACATCGAGCATAACCCTTTCGTGTATCGGGCCGAGCTCATGAACAAGTACCACCAGGATTCTGGCTTCGGCTGGGCCTTCTATTCACCGGAGTCCAAGCAGGTTGAATATCCGGACTTGCTGATAATTGCAACTCTTAGTGAGTTTTTGGTGCACTACAGTGCCCTATTGTTTCATCTTGAAAGTAATGAACCTGTTTTGAACTTACAGGTTCTGGACGACAGCCTCGACCTTCACGAGTTTGTCTGGGACGGAAATGTTCAGGTCAACTGTGCTTGGTATGAGCATGTTGTTGTGGACCAGCAGTGCCGCGATGTTGCTCAGAAGAAGAAGATTGCCAAATCTCGTGCTGCCAAGCGCAAGTTCCGTGGTCTTCCTGATGTCAATACTCCTGAGAACATTGCCGCATTGTCTTGCAAGCACGTTCACAAGGAAGCCGAGGAGGCTGAATGCAATCCACTGAAATGTGTGCCGGCGGTCTATGGGTGAAATACAACTATATGCAAATCCGACGGGCTGAATGCAATAGGAAAGTGCGCTCTTGTCTAGGATTCACAAATCCCAAAACTAACACAAAACCTAAAACAACAACCAACCAAACTTCACAAGTGATTCCAGATACAATCCCAGAGAGTACGACCGAGTACGGGTCTTTGTGTACCGATAGAAGATACATGGGAACAGTTGTTTTTAAGATTGCATGGAGCGCTATAAGCAGGTCCAATGGTTTGTCCTTAGACAAGGTTCAATTTATAGTTTTGCAACTCTGGGTCACCCACTCTAACCTTGTAAGATAGGAGTAGTGAACCAATTTGACACGCAACACGCAACAAATCCGGAAACACACGTAGCACACTTAAAACACACACACTAGGATATTATCCCGAATAAAGCTGATAGATTTGTGATAACTCGAAAATACAAGCATGTCCTTTATTGGAGTAGCCTCAATGAATCAAGCGCCGGAGGTTCCGCCCTTCTTTACTCGCTGGGGAGACAGTCAGCCTTCTCCGCTTTCAGCGCCTGGGTAAGATTCCATGCCGTTTCCCTACAGACTGTCCTCCTTATATACTGTACATCTAAAAATAACTTGACAACTTGATATATAATCTACCGGCGTATCCATGTCCGTGACTAAGTATATGAAATGTGATCGCCAACACCTTGCTGTGTGAGACCTGTGTGAGCCTCACGATGTAGGAGTCTTATCGACAAGGTTGTACTGGCGAGCTTAGGTGAAGATTGTGGTGTAGACCCTTGCTACAATGGTCCGCTCCACGGATTCCTACTCTACCCAGAGAGACTCAATAGGGAGGATTATCTAACCCAGAGAGACTTGACGAGGAAGAGCAGCTAGCCGGAGAGACTTGACGGCCTAGCTATAAGAACTTGGAGAGACTCAACAAGCACTGGAACCCGAAGGTGGTGGTTTGTAGATAAGATGATGATGATGTCACTATGTGACCGTTACATGCAACTTGTATGTAAAGAGTATAAAATGTGTATATGACCCGTTACATGCTGACTGATTTAACTGGATCCTAGAAATGTTGGTTCCGGATTAGTCCCTTGAGGTATTATGGTCAGATATGATAAAGCTATAGAATGCCTCTTTATAGGCACCCAGAACTTGTCTGTAGCCCAAGTGTTGCTTTAGACCATTTAACCGTCAAGGCGGGTCCTGGTTGAGCAGAGTACCTATTTGTCTGATTTATCCCTGACGTGATTGAGACTTTTACTTAGCACCCGATTGGTTCTAGTATTCTGGATTTCCTGGGCTCGCTACTGGTGCCTCTTGGATGATTCTTGGAAATCTGGAACCTTGGGTCTTTTGCCTTCAATTAGACACCCTGGTCCCCTTCATAGCCCAAGTGAAAGATCAATTCCTAAATTGGTTCGAACTCGGTTGCCATATTGAGCCGATCAATATTTGATGGGTGTATGGCACCTTATCCGGATCCGGCCCGTTGCGGTTTGAAAGGTTCTGGAGCCATCACATAATCGAACACGTCATCATCTCACTACAAGCATGGATAAACAATGTTGAAACCCGTCCAAGATAAACTTGCTGTGAGCTCAATAATTGGCACAGAGTGGATATTATATTCCCTAATGCTTATTTGGACTACCCGCAACCTCCTGCCTATGGTACAACAGTCGGATCCAGAACTGATGGCTTATTAGTCGGAGGCACCCAGTATATGTGTTTTCTGGATGCTCATCCGCAACCGGTTCCGTATTTGGTTTTCAGTGTATAGCTCCAGGCCTTTTGACTCGGGACTCGCCATAGACCCAGACGTGTGTGTATCCATAATGTAAATCCAGAAAATGTTAAATTTCAGCCATTGGCGAATTCACAGCTTATCATTGCATAACTCCAAGAAGGGCAAGAAGGCTGCTGGTGCGCCTGCTCCTCCCCTTGTTCCCATCGTCTCACTCCCTGCCACTGCTGCCGCAGGACCATCCACTCCCTCCACCTTTGTCAGCACGCCCGCTGCGTCGGTTGTCACGGAGGATGGGGAAGTCACTCCCATCAATTTCACTCCGTCCGAGATGGACATGAAGGAGAATGATACCGAGGCCGAGGAAATCTGATGTGATGGATTTCAACTAGATCCCCGGTTCGGAGACCTGGAGGGTGTATGTAACGCCATCACTGATGTACAACCACACTTCCTTTTTCGGACACATCCCGTCCATCGCACTCTATCCATTTCTCTTACTCCACATCTTGGTATGCTCTGCCATCACTGATGTACAACCACACTTCCTTTTTCGGACACATCCCGTCCATCGCACTCTATTCATTTCTCTTACTCCGCATCTCTATTCCCTCTCCATTGTACTCTCCTGAATGCTCTGCACTTCATTCAGTTTCTAGGTACTGTACTATTTAATTCAATTTGCGCGCCCTGTGACCCATGACATCGAGCAACGAACTTTCATATTCGTCAATTGCCCCTGGGGACCGTGACACAAAAAAAATCAATTGGCTGCAATAAACACAGACATATGTTGTAGTTACTTTGGTCAATTCAATTATCTACTCCAGTTACTCGCAGTTTGATCATCTGACAACCGTGTGCCGGAACTCGCTGTCTGCTCTCCGTCACACCAAAGTGATCCCAAAGCGGAAGTCACTCCACAAAATGGATAGAATCAGTGCCTCCAGAAACGTACCTGACACCTATAAAATCATAGACTACATAATGAAACCAGGAATGCTACCTGATATTTGAGAAACAAGCTGCGCTGATCTCTTACCTAATTCGGCACATGCCGGAGCAGGTGTCTGCTGTTCCGATACAGTTGGTGTCAGGTGCAAATTATGCACACATGATATTGCTCCTGGAATGTTGAATGTCAGGAGCAGTATCTGGTGCACTTGAACAATAAGTATCAGGCACAGTATCCGGAGGTTCCCTAACACAATAAGAATCAGGCAACCAGACTTCAGCCATCACTCGGCAGTGGACCTTATTCTTATTGTGTCTGGGATCCCCCTGACACTGCACCAAATACTTATTGTTCCAGCAGAACAGAAACTGCATCTGATTCTCGAAGTGTCAGGAAGCATATCAGCCACAAATAAATTGCCTCTCACACAGCTAGTGTCAGAACAGCTGAAACTGATCCCGGCATGTACTGGATCAGGCAGGGAATCAGAGTGCCTTATTCTTGGTGTATCAGGCAGGATTTCAGTTAGTACCAGGTACATTTCCAGCTGCACAGATTCAATCAGTTTTCCAGAGTGAGTGGCTGTTCAAACCTTGCCGCAGCTTGGCTCAAACCGTGCCGCAGCTTGGCTTGGAGCTGGAAAACTTACCGGAATACTACCACCAATTGCGGCTACCTACGCGGCATGATAATTCTCCCCAACCCGTAAAACCCATATACCGCCGGGTACAGGTGACCTGTCTACGGGCCCGTACCGTACCCGACCCTTAGAGGCGTAGTCCACAGAACTGTGACCGTCTGCTCGGAGATTGAAAAGGCAGTGCGGATCTTCTGCATTTCCTTTGTTCAATCTCCGACCTCAATCACCCAGCACAACAAGGATAACCAATTTTGTACTGGTCAAACATGTGAAACACATAAAGAACCCATATACAATGTGCTCCATTTTTTGGACAGAACAGCATTTAAAATGTATTCAAATTATGCAACGTCATGCAGAAAATATCCGAGTCATGGAGAAGTTATTTTGAACATCTTTCAAATACTGAACCAGCAACTATTCAAAACACATTGTAATTGGTTCTCAATGTATTTCACATGTTTGGCCAGTACAGAATTTGTTAAGGTAGGGGACATCCATTCCCCACCAACGTCACGTGAATCTTCCAAATATGGATGGTTCCGCAAAATAAATATCCTGAATAATCTACAGGATGTTTGAGCTTTATGCCCTCCATGAATCTGTAGATATACATGATAAGAATGTCCTAGTAAGACGGATAAGTCCTGGATTCAGAACTGAGTGTGGAGTTGTGCTCGCAATCTCGCCATCGCAGTGCCATCATTTTTCTCATTAGAAGTGATGGTAAATTCGAGGTAACTTGAATCGATAACTACATCTCACTCTACTTATTAGAGCCTATTCGCAGCGCCAAAAGTAGCTTTTAGATTTTGAAGATCAGTCGCAACTTTTAACCGAAGATGGTGACTGATGTGACGAGCCCACCCTCAAGCTCAATTGTGCGGACGGAAAAGTGGTCGGAAAATTGGGGGATGCAACAGGAATCCTTCATTACTTGCCCCACCAAAAAGCGGGGCAAAAGTAATGAATTTTGAACTCTTGGTGGACTTTGGCGCATGCCGATCCCATTTTGGTCATCACACTTTTGCGAAATCAGGCATGCGAATACGCCCTATTAAGTCTCTGATGGCAGGCCTGCAGGGCTTCTCACGACATTCATCGATTGCCCCATCGAGTACAATGACAACGCCTCACTGCTCTTAGTGCTCTGGCAAGCCTCGGGCGGTGGTTAGCACCGGTTTTGGTGGCTGGACCTCGACGTGGACATATTGAACTCTTCTAGCACAAGCTATAGACACGAGAGACACTGAGTACTTTCCCGTGGACAAAAACATTGCCGATGTCCAAGAGATGTGACAGCTGTCTCGGATGTGTGGTACAAACATGCTTAATGTTTTGATTAGCTCCGCTCTTGCCGGTGGAGCGACTCCGCCAATCATTGCCCACGTATCCTGTGAGACCTCTGGCCTTTACCTCCTCCAGCCAGGCAGCGACCCCGCAATGACTTCCGCCGCTCCCTTCGACATGCAAACGACCATTGGTGGGCACAAAATGGATGCCCGTGCCTATTGACTAAATAATCTCTTTCCAGGCGCCTATGAGATTGGAGTCTTGATCGCCTTTGGCCTCTTCGGAATAATGACGACCCAAATGTACATATATTACAATCGCTTTCCCGACGACGACTCCAGACTCAAGATTTTGGTGCGTGGAAATTACGGCACCCGCGAGGAACGAACCTAACCAACCACTCTGAAGGTTGCAACGGCGTGGTGTGTTTCCCTCTCGATCCACCATATCTAAGCAATGTCTAAGCATCGAGATATGAGCAGGGTTCTTGAGCTTGCCCACGCGATATGCATAGCAAATGTCCTATACACCTGGACCATACTGGACTTCACAAAGCCGGCAATCGTATTCGGGCCAGTGCCGAAGGCCCTTTCGGTCTCTGCCTTATTTTCCGGCCTCGTTGAAGCGTGCGGTAGGTACCCCTGTCAACGCGAAACATGTCTGTGGACTCAACAACACCTTCAGTGCAGGGATTCTTCGCGTATCGAATCCATGCGTTGAGCCGGAATATTTACATGCCCCTTCTGATCTGCTTCCTGGCATTCCTCCAACTAGCGGGGAGCATCATAATAACCGTAACTGGGTGCCAAACTCCCTCGTTGCCCATTTTTTTGGAGCAGTGGGGTTGGCTTCTTACGACTGACTGGAGCATTTCCGCGGGAAACGACGTGTTGGTGACCGTGTCGCTATTGACTATCCTCCTACGTCACCGGTCAAATATACAAGCAAAGTACGGCTTTGTAATTTCTGCATGATTGTGGTTCACATACCCCGCGTAGAACCGCAAAACTGGTGGATAAACTCATTTTATGGGCCGTAGGTTGGTCGGGACCTTTCTTTGCTGAATCCGCTTACCCATCGTTGGACAGAGACTGGGATGATTACAAGGTTCGGCACTGGCACACGCTTCGTGCAACGTTTCAATTTTAAATCCTTCTAGTGCCGCAGCCATTATAGCAGTGATTTGGGCACGTACTCGTTGCATCAACGCACATGCTCAATCTGACCTAATTTTCACAATGCCAGTTCAAGACATTCGGGACAAATTGTAGGTACCCCACATACTCGTGTACATATCAATGTGACCTCTCGTTGCAGTCATCTGGCTTGCTGGCCATGTCATTGCCCCCAAGATTACTTCAAACGCACTCCTCGCCAAGTAAGATTGACTCCAAATTCCGTCGCTGAGCAGTCCATGCTCATCTCATCCCTGGTCAGCTTGAATTCCCGAGAAGCGCTCCGGGTAATGAACGATACAGTTGCTATGAACTCCACGGTACCGCCCCCGAGTTTCCGTGTCCCTGAGGATACACAGAGCGTGGCCACCTCCAACAGCGTAATGTTGATCGGGACGAGCGAGAGCGGCCTGCTGCGGCATGAGGATGAAATGACCTTCAAGAGATTGTCGGGCGCATGACGTCGGCCTGGCCTAAACGCGAGCTTCGAATTGTGGCAACTCCATTCGAATGCCACACCAAGGACATGCGGAGATGTCTTCAGTGTGACACTGAGCGGTGGCAGGTAGGGACCTCCATTCCCCCAAGCATTTCAACAAGAGCGAAGTCAGCACGCCGAGGGGAATCTCGCGGGAAGAGGACGAGAACAGTTTAACAATTTATCGGTTTTTTTTCATAACAGTGTATTCGAACTTAGGGAGATACAGGCACACATTGACAACCTCTAATGACCTGTATTGAGGTCGAAGAATACATGTTTCAAAGGAAAATGTCCAAAAACCTCATTATTGCCATAAAATTTTCCCCTTGGTGGTTGCACTGCGGTCCGACTAATTCCAGTGTTCGTTATTTGGGCGCTCAACCGTCAACGGACGCTGCACTGTCATACAGCGTACTTACTATGACGGTGCTACTTTACCACTTACCGCAGATGATAGGCTTTGAGTTCGAATATTTAATAACTTTCAGAAGGTCACTCTACTTTTAATCAAGTCTAGACTTGCGCTGCATGCCGGAATGATGCGGTTGGCGAGTCGGCACGTGCATGGTCCGTGCGCGTTGACGCGGCGTTATTCATCGCTCGAGTATTTTTCCTCATCTCCCACCGCAACTCCCTTCTCAGCATTCTGTGCCGCACCTCTAAAGCACCTTCGGACTCGCTGTTCTGTATTCCTCCGGGCTCCTCGCCGCAAAGTCTAGGCTTCATCCTCTACGGGCTTGCTGGTCTCGTGTGGCTCAGGTTCGCGCAGCACCCAGTCTGTCAAGATATCTCAGCCTATTTCGGCGTGCTAGTTGACGCGCGCGCCGGTGAGGACGCCGCTGAAGCCATGGGAGAGTCAGACGGTAGCGAGAGGTGCAGGAAGTCCAGGTGAGCGGCTGTCCTGCTGATCTTGTTGGCCGTATAAATGCAAAGAGGGAAAACTCTGCCTTCGCCCTTTCCCACTTTTTTTTCTCCAATAAGAGGGTAAAAAGGGAAATCTGTTGAGGTGCCAATGTATTAACCAGTTGTAAACGCTGGAGACTTCCTCGGACTTGGAACATAATACATGAGCGCTAGGGGATGACATCGAGCACGAAGAAGGCCGAGCACTTGGCCCTTTGACGTCGGAATTCTGTTTGACTTGTTGATTCATTCTTCCTTGTGGCGTGACTTGACATGTAGAATTCATCTTGTGGTCTGGCGTCGAACCGTTCCAGCGCTTTGCTCGAATGCTATATAATTGGGCGATTACTCTGCTCTCCCCTCTCCTACGAAGCGCCCCTTCCAATGACTTCTACCGCTCCCTTCGACGGGCAAACAACCATTGGTGAGCTCAAAATGGATCGTCCTCGTTTCCAATGAACGAATTCTTCCCAGGCGCCTACCAGGTCGGAGTCTTGATCGCCTTTGTGCTCTTCGGGATAATGACCACCCAAATGTACATCTACTACAACCGCTTTCCCGACGACAACCCCAGACTCAAGATTTTGGTGCACATATATTCCACCAGAGGGAACCAGAATAACTAACTACCATGCAGGTCACAACTGCGTGGTATGGTGCCCTGTCTAGCCCTCACATCCACACGTTTAAGCACGGATATGTGAGCAGGGTCATTGAACTGGCTCATGCGATATGCATAGCAAACGTACTATACACCTGGACCATACTGGAGTTCGGGAGCCCGGCACTTGTCTTCGGGCGACCGCCGAAGGCCCTTGCCCTATCAGCTTTGTTCGCTGGCCTGGTTGAAGCGTGCGGTATGTGCGCTACTCCTGTCACGGTGAATTATGGAGGGTCGACTCATCAACGGTTCAGTGCAAGGGTTCTTTGCGTACCGAATCTATACTTTGAGCAGGAGTATTTATATCCCCCTTCTGATCTGCCTCCTGGCATCCCTCCAACTCGCGGGGTCCATCACAATAACCATCACTGGATGTCAGACACCCTCGCTACTTAGTTTCCTGGCGCAGTGGGGTTGGCTTCTCACGACTGATTGGAGCATTTCTGCGGGGAACGACGTGCTGGTCACCGTGTCACTGTTGACCATCCTCATACGACACCGTTCGAATGCACTGACGAGGTATGGCTTCCTAACTTCTGTATAAGTGTGTCCCACATTATCTCCGTCCAGAACCGCAAAGCTGGTGGATAAACTGATTTTGTGGGCCGTAGGTTGGTCAGGACTTTCCTAGTGTGCCCACTCATTCGTTCTTCAACAGAGACTGGGATGCTTACAAGGTTCGGCCCTGGTGCACTCTCTTTGCAACGTGCCGAATTTGAATTCCCTCTAGTGCTGCTGCCATCGTTGCTGTGATTTGGGTACGTTCTCATTGCATGTTTTTAATAACGCTTACACGGTCTTCCAGTTTGAAACATTCGGAACGAATTGTATGCATTCGGAAATCATGGACACAGTCTGACTCTTCATTATAGTCATTTGGCTTGCTGGCCATGTCATCGCTCCCAAGGTTATTTCAAACTCGCTCCTCGCCAAGTAAGAATCCATAATATCAATCGCGTCTCCAGAGAGCACATGCTTATCCCACTCCACGTACAGCTTGAATTCCCGGACAGCGCTCCGCGCAATGGACACAATATTTACTCTGAACTCTGTGGCACTTCCTGTAAGTTTCACCATCTCTAGCTCCTGAAATTCGAGACTAGTTGATGAGGATACGCAGAGCGCGGCTCCCTCCAACACTGTGATGGCATCTGAGACGAGCCAAAACGGCCTGCTGCTACATGACGAAGAAAATGCCCTCAAGAGATCGTCGCACGCATGAGGTCCACCTGTTAGCGGATTCGGATTCGACCGAGGGTGATCCCATTTGATTGCCACACCAAGCAATGGCTGGGTCGATCAAAATGGTAGACTCGAAACCAGTCTCCATGTTGAGTAACTAGTGTTAGTAGTAGTATGCAATTTATTTCAAATGAATCTGACCAAAACTGAGGGAGAAAAAAACGAGGTGCAAGGAGTTACTCGAACATAGAAGTAACAGTTCCGCCACTTCCAATTCTCATCGGATTCGCTTGAAATAAATTGGAGGCTAATATTACCGTCTAATAGATCTTATTACTCGATGTAGGGACTGGTCACGATTCTATCAAAAGGTAACAATGTGCCATCATGCAGCCACCAATTTGAGAGAGGAAGAGAAAAAAAATTTGAACATCACGGCACGTGATCATCGATCAACTTGAGTATTCCTCTGACAGTGACTCGTTATTGGACGTCTTCCCTGCCAGACTCATTGGAGACAGCACTAGCATTACTCCTGCTACAATCCATAATTTATTGTAACCAATTGTGAATGTGAGAGCCAAATCATCAAAATGTGGATTAAAAGTTGGGGACGATGTTGAGGTGAGCCGGAAGAGCGGCTCTCCATGCTCTAGATTTGCCGCACCACCATTGGTGGTGCTCTAATAGACTGTACTTCTCTGAAGCGTCTCCTCGAGCTCTCCACTTCCTTCCCTAGTTTCAACGCAGCTCGTGACGCTTGAAAATGAGAATAACGACTGGGTCTGGAACTCCATCGGGCTCTCGCTGCTCCCTGTGTCGCGGAACCGACCCCAGTTGATCCACCATTCATCCGCATCGTCCATTGCGTCGTAGCCAAACCTGCGAGGGTTCCACACAAAGATTAGCAGTTTGTTACCGGAGCAGTTCAAAATGGCGCTGACTGACACTTCTGTGAAGTCGTCCAGCATCTGCGAAAAATTGCCCTCCATCGCATTCCGCCCAGCGGCGTGGTTCTCGCGCATACCCGCATCGCGCGCGTCGTGCTCTTCCCCTTCGGGCAGGCACGCAGCCACGACATAATCCATTTCGAACTCGCGAATGCGAGCGCAACGAGTTTCTCTGATAAACCAAAAATCCGCGATTTAGGAAGTGAAGGAAGGACCAATAGAACTGGACGTGCCTGTGTTCCTGGAAGGCATACAAGAACTCCGGGATGCGATCGCGGCTGCGGGTGTGCGAAAATAGTTTTCCTATGAAGAGTGCATCTTCGAGGGCGACGGAGTAAGGGTGAAATCCGCCAGGCTTATTGACAGGTTAAAAATGATAGAGCGTCGAATTCAATTTACCCACTGGGAACGGATGTGCAGCTTCGCCCAGAACAACGACTTTCCCACTTTCAGAAACCCAGGATTCCAGGGCGTATGGTTGTTTTATCTGTACACAGGTCGCTGGTCCAGCGAGTGACGCTAGTTTTCGGATCCTGTGAAACAATGAGCACGACGTGGAGGCGAAATCAAAGGACATCTACTGACCGTACATCGCATTCGCCAAGGACATCGGTGAGTTTTTTCTCTGGTTCCTCTGTCCAACTTTCGTCTTCGTTATTATCTGGAGTGTATAGCGAAAGGGCGAGGTCGTTTTCTTTTCCCTACATAGGATAATATAAGTGCGATGCTTTTAGCGGACAGACGCCACGCACCACAGGGAAAATCCATGCAGCTGCGAAGGGAAGGAGTCAGCGAAACGGTCTCACGGCTCTTGTCCTCTCTTGCCTCTATTCGGACCCACCCATATGGCGGACTATGGGAAGGAGACCAGATTGTCAGGGCGAATCTAGAACATGGAACGGCACTCACCCCGAGATCATCAAATTCATAGAACCAAGGAGCGAGGCCATTCTCAACAACGAGTTCCTTCGGGATTATGGCACTATGACCCGGACTTCAGTCTGATGATCGCACACCAGATTGAATCAATCGCCTTTACTTACCTGTAAACTGCCAGCCCTGTAATACTGTCGTTCTCGAGCGATGCGCCTTCCTCCTCCATCAAGGTCTTTCGCACCACCCCGCGGGCGCCGTCGGCACCAATAATTGCGTCTCCTGTATGAACCTCGCCGGACGCTAAGGTTACTGTACAATCGTCTTCACAATCTATGCTCTCAACCTCCGCACCGAAGAGCACAGATACTCTGGAAGAGGAACCCTTCTCGGGCCTCGTTGCCTCATCGTAAAGAATCCGCATAAAGTCTTGATGCTAGACGAATGTTTCAGCTAGAGACCGAGAAAGACCCCATTATGCACTGACGCGAAATTGCATGTATCCTCCCCGCGCCTCAGATAATAAATCCTCATCCCAGCGACTCGCCGCTACGTTCGGTTCATTAGGGTATCATAACCGAAAGTGGACCATAACCAACCGAGAAAATCGGGCTCCGATCCCTCGTCATATCCCGCATTATCTAGCCAGGTTCAGCGCCGGTCAACGGGAGTGTCCTCCGCGGGCAGAATAGAGCCCACATTTTATAAATGCAAAACCCGGCATGTCCGCCGCCTTCGCTCTGGTCTCTGCGTCGAGCAGGCCCCAATCGCCCAGTATTCTGCTGCCATTGGGACATATCCTGAAACACAGGGTGAATGTGTTTGAAATAATAGTGAGGCGAACATACGCAGCGCATCCATTCAGCCCCTGCCACAACGTTTCAATTGATGGAGTGCGGGAGATTCGGAGGATGACAACTCACCCTCATGAGGCCTGTCCCGCCCAGCTGCGGCTCTTTCTCCAAGACCAACACATTATGCCCAGATTTCTTGAGTGAAATGGCCGACGCGAGGCCTGGCACGTCCAGTTAGTCGTAGGTTTCACGGAAATTTTGTGGCGTGATTGTGGCGTGGATAACTACCTGACACAGAAGCGCCCACGATGATCTGCAGTGCCACGTCGTCAGTCCGCAATAAACTGTCAGTTGAGCGTCGTCCAAACTCACAAAATTGAGCCCAGCTTCGGAATCGTCCATTGTCTTCCTTTAGCTCGTCGGAGGGGTAAGAAGAGAGAGTCTTTCGGACATCCGGTAACGTGGACAGGTTACCCATGGTGATGATAATCTGTTGGAGAAGAATTACGGCGGGAGTCGCCAATGGTCAGCGCCGAGCGAATCTGTTTGGACTTTGTTCCTCGGCGCTCGCTCAAAATAAGCGTCGTCCGAGATCGTCGCACGGATATCAAAACTAGATACTACCCCTTTGCTACCATCGCCCATAGACTTCCTCTCAATTTTAGTTCGGAACCCTGACCGCAACAATGCCTGAGTCAGTGCCAGTATTGAGTCGAGAAAAAAAATTCGACAAAATCACTGTGTGATGATCCGCGGAAGACCGAAGCTCCGCAAGGACTTCGCGGGTAATTGGCGGGGACAGCCATCTTTACCCCATAGTCGAGAGATTGCACAGGATTGCACATCAAGGTATTGTCAAAACCTTGATTAACGCTTATGTCTCGGCCACATGAGAATCGCTCCCGGCGGCGATCTCACGACGGTTGAATGAAACGCCGAGTCGAGCTGAATCGAGTCGAGTTCACTCGATGGCCACTGGGTCGTCCGATTTTGATCGAGTTGCTCCAGTAGATTGGTCACCAGTCTGCCTGTGAATGGCAAAAACATGTGGCTGCTGGCAGGCAGGTTGGTCACGAGCCTATGCTCTAGATGCGTTTCCCTCAACAGTCCCAAATTGGAACAAAGCGAGGTGCATGATTGTTTGCAACGTCTATGAGAGACTAACAGCAAGATGGAGCGTGGAACGTGTATTGACGAGCATGATTACGAAAATAATCCGAAATCGGCGAAGCATTCCGATTCAAAGGGGATGCACCCACCATCCGAAATTCAACTCAAGGAAACATATAAAGCAAACTAGTGAAAGTCGGAACTTACGGGTGCCAAGGTTCACTGGAATTTCAATTTCAGCCACGCGGGCGAACGCCAGTCTTTGAGTTTCTTGAATGACATTCATTCTCTCTGCATGTAGTCTTATTCGGGGCTTTATGTCGAGAATCAAGCCCTACCGGTGAGCCACGGAACAACGCACGTCGAAAGGACGGTTCTTTGAGATGAAATTAAACAGGCTGATAGTATACTTAGATGCATTTGAACATTTTATCGCACATACGCACAAAGTCATATCTGCTCCAGCTGTTTCTCAAGATTTGGAGCCTGCTCACCGGGCCAGGAAAGACAAGCAATGATGAAAATCAACTGAATGAAACGCAAGTAAGCGATGGAGGGGATGCTACCAGGATCTCGTTTAATATTTATGGGTTGAATAATTTACAGGTAGTCGCCATAAAGAACCCGCCATTGAGCAACACAAAAATGGCGTATATTGAAACGGCAGCAGAGCAATCGAGTCCACGGAAACAGGGAAGAAACAAAATACATGAACGCGTGCAAAATACGCGCCAAAATTTAATGGGAGACCAAATTCGAGGCAATCAAGCCCCAGTAGACAATATACGTGCATTGTACGTGACCTCGTGGCACCAGAGCTGGATTGACACGATGTTAGTCGTAGAATGGCCAGACGTGGTGTTCTGGTGTTGCTGTGTTTGGTTTGCACGTGCACACGGGCCGGCAATGCGGTCTTGATGCGGTCCTTGGGCCCTAGCGAATGATTGCGCATCATCCATCACCGTGTCTTCTTCTGCCTCTGCCCGCCTCTTTTTTTTCGCATCACTTCCAAGATTTGGTATCCTGCATTTTATCGCTATTGTAAAGCACCCAGTCGCTGTCACTCCCGTGTGCAACTATATCTCGTCGGTTAATTCCGAAGGGCAGTGTGTGAGTCTGATCCTCGTTTCCTCTTTTCACCTGGCTAGTTTAACAGCGGTGCTTTGTATTCTAATCTGAATCGCCCGCTAATTTGGTTCGCTCCTGCCCGGGCTTGGAACTCAGTCTTCGCACTTGCTATCCAAAGGGAACATACACTATCGTCGCCGCGATCGTTGCGTGTGGCTAGATCCCGACCCGCTTGTGATTCTTCATGCCATACACCACCACCTTTAGTACGGATGCATAACCCGTTCATCGTATACGCTGTGGGTTTCAGCCTGCTCACCGATTTGTACTCCGTTAGACCTGGAGCATCAGGCATGCGTCGGCGTACGGCCCCGCACCACCTCCCGCCCGTACTACGGTCCGGGTATGGTTTCCCGTGCATATGCTTGATATATTCCAGTCTGATTTGGGTGCGTCATTCTGCACGCAATGAAAGTTTGCGCGGGGTTCAGAGAGGCGATTGCGCCTTCGGTGTTGTTTGCTGCCGGTACGGGCGAGGAGATGGCAGACGAGAGATGGACGAGATCAAGAGTCATCTAACTTTTGGTCAGTTCGGGGCCGCCGTCGTAATGGCCGCCGCATGGAACAAGAGGGCCGAGCCACACCCCCACGTGCGCCGCCTGTGCCCATGGTATGTACATATGCCCAGGATTGCGAGAAACGTTCGGAACCTAAGCGCGCGCCCACTGTAGCCGCATCCTCGTCGGCGAACGGAACACACATGCCTGCCGGGCCAAATCCACACCCACCGAGGGAAAACACTCTACCCGCGTGCTAGTAGGCAATGTATTGTCGCTATGGCCCGCCAGAAACGTGCTGAACTTCAGCGCATCCCACAGCCCGTCGGCATCCAATTTCGGAATGGAACATATCTGCCTCCTATCGATATCCACATCATCCAGGGAAGCTTCCGACCAGGTGGGCGATGGATTGCACGGGAGCTCTGGATGTCCCCGCGTCAAGAGGAATGAATGATTTTCCAGGCGTTAGCTTCGCGGTAAATCAGAAGCACTCCACCTCTGACAATGTAACGGGCGCGTAAGGGAAGGTCTTGATGTCCTCGCTTAAAGGGACGGGTGATTCTTTAGATCGCAGTGGATGAAGACACTCTACCGCGTCCTTCGTGGAATTTCTGACCAGGTGAGGCCATGTATTGGGCAGGCAAGTATGCCTTCGCTTGAAGTCGGATGTTTTCCCTCTCGGATAGCATCCCTGGACCCGAGCCATCTTACAGACTCGAAGCTCGCTCGGTTCAGCCGTCGACACCGGCAGTTGCTTGCAAGGACGTTAACAGTTGCCGGTCCGACAAAAACCTTAATTGATAGGGAGCACGGAGTCCCTTCAATCCCTTGATACAGTAGCCAGGCCCATGAATGGGCGTTCCCAAACATGCGGAGCGGAACGCCATACGCGAAAAAAGATGGCCAGCGACACCCGTCCCAGCGAAGCCGTTTCCTCCCACCTTCAGGAATCAGGATCCGATGAAAAAGCCTCAGATTCTTGTGCGCCGGGCATAGCGTGATAGATTCAGGTACGACCCGAATAACCCTACATGCATATGCTTGAAACTCGCCGCCCGCCGTAGCATCGGACAAAAGATACAAATTTACTCCTGATCAATGGACGTGTTAGAAGACGGCCGCAGCGAACTGACGAAGTCCCGAACTTGGCGCGGCAGATACGCTCTACTACTGGTCAGATCAACGATGTGAAAGCATCACATATATGTCAGGTCCCTGACATTGACATTTCTCCGCGGAAAACATGAGGCTCACTCAACAGCTGGGCCCGAAATATGCGGACGGGAAACCATCATAGTAACAAAGAGAAGCATTAAATAAGGTTCGAGCCCTTGAATGCAGGTCACCTTATTTCGGGCGAGGATCGCACCTGAAATACGCTACGTGGAGACTACAGTCCGTGTAGTCGGATCGACGAACGAGTATTTTCACATCGATCTGGAGCGTTACGTGCTGGGGTCGTTCCACATTGCCAAGAAGTGTATTCCGATCATGGAAAAGATGACCAAATACGAAAGTGGTTCTCATCCTACTGATAGGATCTTTCGATATCTTTAACCGAGTGACATAAAGACGTTAGCTGTGACGGCGCCGATCGTTCAAGTTTAAAGTTTGAGCGGAGGCCTCCGATCTCTACCTAGTCTGATGGCATTAAGTTGGACATGAATAGTGTCACTAGATGCAAAGGAAAAAACTTCCCAAGGAGCACAATGCGCAATTCGAGAGTTAGTATTAATGGAGCCGAATTATCCAGTTGAATAGACCATGCAAGGAAAGATACAATTCGAAGGTACATATAGGCATTTTGCTGCACGAGAATTTACAGAGAGCCTCCCAATTCCTGCGCAATTATTTCTGCGGCTTTCTCGCCGACGACGACGGCGATGGCGTAGGTGTTCTGGGATTAGAAGCATTAATAATTTTCGCTCCATTACATCCGCTGCTTGACTTACGCAGTGTACATTCGCAGGCGGGATGGACACATCCGCGACCTTGAGGTTCTGGACGCCGTACACGTTCAACTTGCTGTCCACAACACCACCTTGGTGGAGGGGCTTCATGGCACACACTCCGAGCTGTTTGATATCAGACATCAGTACCCATAAAGGGAGAGAGCAATTGAGCACAGAACATACCGAGTGGAAGGTCGTCCCCACAGAATTGCGGATGTAAGTGTCAATTATCTTGTCGTCTTCCGCTGAATAGGCTACATTGGGGGCGTCGATTGGAACTGGGCCGGTCGCCGAGAGCTGTTCCGCCGCAGCGGTGCCAGGGGTATACTGCGGGTGGGCGGGACCCAGTGCACCGCGGAAGGCAGGCATACGGCGGAGGATCTCGTGTATTTTCTTGTAGCCCCAGCGCAGCGCAACAACATCGGTAGCACTAGGATATCGACTTAAGTGGATGTTCTCGCGAAACAAAACAACAAAAGCGTACTCGGAGAGGAAGCCACACTGGAAGTCTGGTGCAGCATACGGGTCCGCCGAGGAAATATGGATATGTCCCCTAGATCGTGGGTAGTTCTGGGGGCAGATATCATTGAGAACTAAAATGTGTCGAGTGTAGATTTTCAACCCACCAAAGAGGCCGCAGCCATGATGAAGTTGAGGGGAGGCATAGCAGATTGATCCGCCGGAAGCCTGTGGTAGTTAATGCATAACTTGCTTGCCAAAGCATTGTCAAAATGACGTACCCGCCCATCAAGCAAATCCACAACATCGGCTTGTCCGGTCTCTTTGAGAAGAATTCGTCCCACACGGGTTTGAAGTCTGGGCCGAGTTCAGCGAGCTCGTCGGGGCGGGGGCGGACTTTAATGGCTGCTTCGAGAGCACTATAGCATTTGTTTAAGAAAACATTCGGCCGCCTGTGATTGAATGTACTCTTACCTGGTCCCAAGCAATCCAGATCCATCTTTCTCCCACTGCTGGGTAGCAGTTTCCCAAGTCGCTGCGTCACCGCGCCAGAGCTTATTGATATTCTCACAGCTTTCATCCACAATATATGGAATCACGGACACAGTGTGATCTATTTCCTTGTTTAGACCGGCTCGTCGACGTTAATTGAGTATTAATCACACCTTGGTAGTTCTCCCCGACTCCGCCGAGTTCGGAAACCACTGTAATGCCTGCGCGTTCAAGCACTTCCTTCCGCCCGATGCCGGAGCGCTCGAGGATGAGGGGGGAGCCCATGGAGCCGCCGGCGACGACGACGAGCTTGCGGGCTTTCACGAGCCGAATGTCCTGGGGGGAAGACTCGTATATCCGTTTGTCAAACAAGTATTCGACGCCGGTGGCGACTCCATTTCTGAATACCCCGGTGAGCTTAAAATCCAAAGATGAGAAACAAAAACGTACTCCACCACGACGCGGTTAACAAGGCACCCATCCATCACCGAGAGGTTGTTCAAATTCTTGCCGTAAACATAAGCGTGCTGAAGGAACCTCAGCTCAGATCTGGGTAATTTCAAAAAAAAAAAAACTTACAGGAACGTCGGACCGGCGCCCGTCGCTGGAGACCCATTTTGGCATATTCTGAACTTCGACTTCAACGACCCAAAGATATAATTTGGGGAACATAAACGTACGCAGAACGTGTTCAAGGAGTTTACAGTGAAGTCGTTGCCCTCGTAGCCAAGGGGTCGGTCTTTCTCGATCTTGGGCCCACGTCGAGGAATTGCTTCGACACTTCGAACAGTTTGTGGCCACCGAAAGAGACTTGAGCGGGCCGCTGGAGCCATGCGTTGCTTCTTGGGGTCAATCTCGTATGTCTCGGCCTTGCAGAAATCAACTTGTGCACGTGGGCGATTCGAAAGGAAATGTCGATACCTTTTGCAGCAAAGGGATGAGTTCTTTTGCAGACCACCCCTCGTTGTGATACTCAGTCGCCCAATCATCGAAATCGGACGCAGAAGGGCGGTTGTAGTACATCCAGTTCACCGATGAGCCTCCGCCGACACACTGAAACTGATATTTAGCCTTTTCCCCAGCGAACTCAATAAGGTTTTTCACCCGCCCGGCGTGCACGATGACATTTCTACCGCCTACGTGCTCGGAGGGCTTCGACTCGACGAGCTTCATTGTTTTGGTCGTCGGGGGAAGATGAGAGGGGAATTGGCCAGGCTGAATGTGCTCTTTCTTTCCCTCGGTTGTAGGCCCGCTCTCGAGGACGAGAATGGAGAGATTGGGGAACGCTTTGGCAAGGCGACTGGCAGTGATGCATGCTGCTGTGCCTCCGCCCGCAAAGACAAGGTCGTATTCTGGCTGAATGGAGTGAGGAGCTGCCATTGTGATATTGGATGCTTTTCAACCTGAAAAACGGGTGCGCCTTATAAAGACGGTCAAAGACTGCGCTCTGGCCAGAAGATGGGCGCACAAGTAGGCTGTGTGTGGACAGATGGATATGATGTTGCCGTCGACTTAACTCCGTCTCTCCCTCGGCGTTTCACTGGAAGCGTGTTAGTAAGTCGAGTTACGTCATGAGTTCCCCTATCACGGCGTCGGCGGAGGTCAATACCCTTGTGATTCGCCACGAAGGTGTTGATGTTCCAAAGATTTGGCGGATAGCAAGATTTGGCACACCACGAATTGTAAATTGATGAACATGGAGAAGAGAAGAGAACAGAGAGACTTTGTGGACCCTGTCGAGTCTTGTCGCGTTTAAACACATGGCGATGTCGTGAAACTGTCATGTCTACCGACTGTCAGGATGGATTTGATCCCATGGCTTGAGTCACCGATCTTCGTCAAAATGCCTCCTCCCCCTGTCGTTCATTCCTGCTTGGGCGGTTTGTTGTTCCACGTGAACAAGTCGACTTTCAACAGTCCATTCTGAACAATATGACTGTTCTGATCAATTCGTTCCCGTTTACTTTCAACGTCTGAAGGCACGAGCATCAGCACCGTTGTAGCGGCTGTCTGAGGACTACAACGTTCATCCCTTGTCGTTAGCGATTTCTTAGCGGCATGCACAGGAATACACATATGGGGGACTGAAAACTTCCGAGCGCTTCCTTTTGCGGGAAACCCCGGCCTCACGCAGATCAGTTTGGCGATGCTCCGGATCATTCGGGAACTCACTAATAGTGACCAACCTGCTGTCAGTTTGCTGTATCCTCTTTCGGTTGGCGGATAAATCCAAATGGAGCAGGGTAGTAGTCTGAGCAACAAAAGATGGAAACGGCGACAAAAGATGGAAACGCAAGCGGATTGGTCAATAGAAGACATAGTACCTTGTGTTACCAAGTCGGGTCCTTGAAATAGCATAGCACCGTCTGGGGTAGCCGTACTCACTCTGCCCCCTCCACGCAAATCCTCAACATGGCTGGCGACCTGATTCCTGGAGTAGATATCACTAAACTGTGAGTGAACTGGTCACCTATTGAGAGTACCTTCCTCATGAGCCTCTCCGCAGGACCGGCCCCATGGTCCTGGGCTACATGTGGAGTTACTTCCTGTACGGAATACTCATCGTCCAACTTTGTGCGGGTCCTTCATCCTATCTATTGCATGGACCTGACACACAATTAGACATGTACACTGAGATGTTTCCAAATGATCGAGGAGCAATCAAGACCCTCGGTGCGTTCCCTCCTTTGTTGCCCTATGGAGACTTACCTGCGGATTTTGCCTTTCAGTCTGGACGATGTTTTTTTTCGACACAGCGTTCACTATCATGATGACTGCAGGAGCATGGGACATGCTCGGATCCGGTTGGGGCGATCCCTCAAGGCTGCTTCAGTTGAACTGGTCATGGGGAGTTATGCCGCTGGTCAGCGGTGTCCGTGAGTTAAAAAACTAATTGAAATCCGCATTTTGTGTTAAATTGGGGTCCAAAGTGTCGGGGATGGCTCAAGGCTTTTACATTTGGCGTATTTGGCATCTGACGAAGAAGCTCTGGCTGCCCATTCCGATCGGTCTCGCTGTGCTCGCGCAGCTCATCGGATTATGGTGGTTCGGAATCCAGGTATGAAACAAAAAAATCATGGCTGCTTTTAATTCTCAATTTCCTTCCCGCAGTGGAACATTGGTCTTTGGCACGTCGCAGTCTTGCCTCCACTCTCGCCTGGAGTGACGGTGCGTCGGAATATGTTCTTATTTACCGGAATCTTATGTTTTACAGGTCTGGCTGGCTGGAAGTGCTGTTTGTGACGTCCTCATCACGATGGCTTTGACTTTCGTCGTATGTGCTCACTTTAGGGCATCACTCCAACCTCACACCATTCACAGCTTTGGAACCGCAAGAAAAAAACCAGCTTCGCTGCAACATCCGGAGTTCTCAACCGATTGATCATCCTTAGCATCGAAACTGGTGCACTGACGAGTATCACCGCCACAGTCGAGGTCATCCTTTGGCTGGGTTGGGAGGAATTCAACTATCATTTCACCCTGTATGTTTGCTCTGTTTCTCGCGTGCTCCATGCTTATACTTCATCGGCACCACAGCTTCCTCTGCCTAGGCAAACTGTACGAAGATTGGTTCATTTTATATAGAACGCAACACTGATTCTATCATAGATACTCAAATGTGTTGGTCGCAACCCTCAACTGCAGAAACCAAGTATTCCTTACGGGCAGCAAAGGTGCCGTCCTCTCGGGCGCTAGCGTCTCTGGGAACGGCACCAGCACCGTCGGCCCCGGCCCCGGCGCTACTGGCACAGTACTTGCCCCGCAACAGCAGACAGCATTCTGGAGCGAGCCCACCGACCAACGAGTTACCGGGCTCACCGGCGGCCCGCGGGGGTCCATGTTTCCCGCAACGTTTATGTCAATGATGATGCGATTCCTATGGACGTACGTCGTCATCTTTCCTTTCTTCTAACCTCGCAAACTGACGATGCCGCAGGATTTCAACGTCCATGTTCCCGGGGGCCGGGATCACGAGAACTTGAAAGGGTCGGACTTGAAATCCATTGCCCCCTTCTAAGAAGAGACAATATTAGGATTACTTGAGCTCTCCACGAAAAGCGTATTTATAACAGATATTTATTTCATGTTTATTAGTATCTCCTTGACTGTTGTAATTAGTACTGCACTACCTTTAATCGGAGATCTTTTTTTCATACTCTGAGATCGAATGATTTTGGTGCATGAGAAAACATGGAAGAAAAATGGTGGACTTCCCTTAGATTCAAATTTCCCAGAACTCCTAAAATATTGCGCTTCGATTGACGGTGTTCATCGGCTTGTGGCAGTGGCTTTTGTTCGGTCGATCGGTGTTCAAGTATGAATTACACAGCACTGGCATGACCCGAATGACAAACACCGGTCCAGTTGAATTCAATGGGTGCCACGGTCTAGATGCCAGCGCCAATCTTTGGAGCGCACTTCGAAGGATAGCGATTGATTGACGATCCAAGATAGGCGGCAAGTTCGCCTTGCGGTCATGATCAGAAATCGCCGAAGTGTCTTGCGTGAGATTCGGAGTAAGAACCCAAACGTGGAAGGTTAACGGCTTGGAGCGGGCTTGCGGCTGAATAGTATAGGAAGAGCAAGCGCGGTTTCATAGTAGAGCGATATTAGACTGTCGCGATGCCGTGAATTTCCACCGCTGCTCCGAACGTTTTGTCCTAGGGTGGAAACTGAGCTAACTCAGGCAGTGCAGAATGGCGAAGCATCCTATCATCGCTGTGTCGGGTGACATTGAATCTCACACAGTTTATCAAGATTGACAGTGACAGTAATCTAATCTTCTCTGAGACTCACCCCAGCTGTCCACTGTGCTTGTGGGACTGCCAAATCTGGCCGCCGGCGGGTGATGGATAGAGAATCTTTGATATTCCAGCGCATATTGAAGGCCGTATGAAAAATAGTTGACAGTGGTTGACATGACCGAAGACTTGAGGATTCGAACCACGATCTGGTGGAACCAGGTGGACGGACACGTGCGGGCGTTCTTGTCTCAAGAGTGGTACCCGATTGAATTGCTATGGTGGAGTTGAATGATGAAAATTCTGGGAGGCCGCTTCAGGATCTGTTCAGCTCGATCGATGATATGCAGGGTTCTAGATCTCAGAAGTATAGCATGTTTCTGACAACCCAACGCCGAGGAATACTAGTGCCCTGTGGAGGTTCGTACGGATTGGTGGGTTCCCGACACTCTGGATTTTTTCGTGAAGCGTGCCATCCGCTTGATCTGTCGGTGAAACAGAAAACTTAGTTCCTCACAGTTGGTGACAGACCAACCAACCGTGCGAGCGCAGAAGGAAATGTGTGAGCGAGATAGTATCAGACAAACTCAAAGCTGGGCAAAAAGTCCACAGTTACGACGGAGGGTACGAGCGAGAGTGAGAGAGGACGAATGCAAGCAGGCATTAGATCGCATTGAAGTAGGAAAATGAGATGCACGATATTTCCCAAATCATCCCGGGGAGTGAGACAGGGTCAGGGTAAGGAAAAATAAGGGATGTGGATGGCAAGGAAAGTATTGGCGGCGATGAAGACTAGACGTGAATAAAGCTAAACTTAGAAAGGAACCGAGCTGGGGAACGAGCGGGAGCGGAACTAAGAATATTCAGGGATCTCGGTGCGGAAAAAGACTAAATACAAGCGCAGCGGCGCACGGAGCGCGACATTGGCTCACTTGGAGGAGGGATGGTTTTATAGACCCCAGCTTCCCAACATTGCACCTGAATTGTTGTAATCAGTTCAATGGAAGGGCCGTCTCGTGCTTGTTTGAGTGCCGCACTCCACCAAGAACCAGGAGCAGGACTCACGAGGCAGATTCACTATTGCATATATTCGATTCAATAGTGAACTCGGCATTCCCATGGGTCGGTCGTGGCGGAAAGGGAGAGAGGCGTGATTGTCAGCTTTGGCCACAATTACCATGTGCTAACCACATGGATCCGAGTGGTACCGCATACGGCTGGTTTCGGGTCTCGAGGGTTATCTCAATATTCACATCTCTTCTTACATACAGTCCAGATACATCGGGACCGAATAGATATCCTCGTCAAGTGTGGAATTCGGCCTTCGTCGGGATTCAGAAATTAGAAATCTTGGAGATGAAACAGTCATGGGTTGAACCGAGATTAGTATTAGTAGTCAGTGTTTCCTCCTCAAAAGGGCAGCTGCAATTATGGCAAGCATCAATCGAACCTCACAACGTGTAGGTGTGTTTACCGCTGTTCGGAAGCGCAAGAAGTGTTGTTACAATAGCGGTAGGACGTACGAGGGCAAGAAACACAAACGCATACGCACGAACAGATTTCGCAGAGCCACGCTGGTTATTGTGGACAAGTAGAGTTGTACTACCAAGCCCTAAATGATGCTTTTCCGGGCATGGGCAGGGCGCATCGGAAAGTTCATGATTTCTCCACGGATGGATCATGATACGGGTCAGTCAGTGAAACAAAAAATAGAGATAGAGGGAAATGCGGCGATGCATACGCCTTGGAGCCTGGAGCCAGATTTCGAGATGAGTGACTTCCGAGAACGGACGAGGTCCGACCCAAAGAATCCCTCTTCCCCAATAGACAAGATTTTCCGCGTGCTGAAAAATTAAGCCGCGTTCGTCTGGATCGTCGCAGATGAGCTTCAACGAGATCGATTGGCGCCAGGGAAGGGTGAGTCTCGGCACGATCCCAGTGAGAACAGCTATCAGGGGAAGCCCGCGAGTAGAGCTAAATCTAAATGACGGATTAAAGGAAGTGGACCATCAGCAAGTGTGCGGAGGGCGAACAAGCGAACACGAACCAACGGATTCCCATAGGTCAGGGGTGGCCAACGTTACTTGTCTCCATTTGCGCCAAAGGGATCAGGAAGGGGAAAGCTGGAACGAGGATGTTAACTCGTACGGTAACGTCAAGACTGGGTACTTGTAGGAATCGATCCTCAGCCCCACCCGGAATTTCTCAGTTTCGAGCGCAAAAGGGAGGGCCTAAGTATCGACAGTGATGGCCCTAGGGGCCCTATTTTGCACACCGGGACCCGACAGGGCCCTCAGAGGCCCTATTGCCCTATTGTGAGGGCCAGAGGAGAGGGCCTTCACGTCCCAAAAAGGAAACTTTAAATAGTTAATATTCTGGCTAGTCTAGCCAACGTACTCATCCTCGGAGTCAATCTCTGGAGCGCCATCGTCGAGAATCTCATCTTCTTCGGCATCAGCAGCAGTGTTTTGAGCATCGCGCTCAGCCTGCGTCAAAATCACACTGGTCACCGTCACGGTGACTGAGCCGTTGGATAAGATAAGATAACACAATAGGGCCCTCAGAGGGCCCTCACGACAACGGGCCAGTCGACAGGGCCCTGCATGAGGGCCGAGAGGGTCCTATCATGTAATGGCCCTGTCGGCCATTGGGCCATCACTGAGTATCGAGGCTTTGAGAAGCGGGTGCGATTGGCCTCGATATAACCCAGCATGATCGATGACCGCGCGGAGGCTCAGCGCCGCAGCTGTAGAACTTAGAGCAGTCAGCATTCAAACAAGCGCCTTGACTTTTTTGGTCGCGGCAGACAAGCGCACTGTCACTGATCGGATTGATACAATCACATCACCATATGGCCAAATAAACACGTCCGAGGTGCAATCGCGCAGAGATGAACAAGATAGAATTGATATTTCTATATATAAGACCGTCAAACCTACAAAAGCTCATTCAATTTTTAGAACATATGGATTCACAAGTACAATTTTTCGCATTAAGTACACGATTTTAGATGTTCAATCCAATGTTGACGTGGACAGCCTTCACTTGGGAGTATCTGGAAAGCCATCAGCGTTGAGGGAAATACCTCCGAGCGAAATTAAAAACAACTAACGTCCTGAGCGCATATTCTCCGTGTTCGCGCCCGATGCCGCTAGACTTGTACCCTCCGAACGGCATACAGGGTTCAATCAGCTGGGCGCTGTTCACGAACGTGGAACCAGATTCAATGGCATGCGCGACGCGGATAGCGCGGCCCACGTTCTCTGAGAACACACAGGCGGACAATCCGTATTCAGTTGCGTTTGCGGCCTCGATGACCTCTGCAAGGTGTCAGTTATCCCTCCGCTCGAAAACCTGAAAGAGATATGGGCAGACCTTCCTCGGTTTTAAATTTCATGACGGCGGCCACGGGCCCAAATATCTCTTCCTTAGCGATTTTCATGTCGGGCGTAACGTCGGTGAAGATCGTGGGTTGGACGAAGAAGCCCTCGGTTCCATGGCGCTCTCCACCAAGGTGCACCTTGGCACCACTTTCCTTGCCCGATGCGATATAGCCCATGATTCGCTAAAATTCGGTATCTACCAGCGAAGCGAAAAAGATAGACAGATGGCAACTTACGTCAAACTGAGTCTTGGACACCTGTGTGAATGGAAGCAATTGATAACGATTCTGCGCCGATGCATGCGAAACGCACCTGAGGCCCGTGCTGGGTGGTGGGCTCGAAGGGGTCGCCAGCAGCCTCGCCAAGACCTTTCACCATGGCGGTGAACTTCTCGATAAACTGGGGATATATTCCTTCCTGAACGAAGATACGCGTCCCCGCGACGCATGACTGTCCTACAAAGGATTAGTCGGGTAAGAATGGCCGCGGAAATAAGCTGAACCCTTACCCATGTTCGCGCTAAACAAAACCACATCAGCACATGAAAGACCCTGAATTGATAGAGACGCACTATGCAGCAATGCTCGCCCATTTGAGGGTCTGGTCCAAGTTGCAATCGTCAAAAATGATTGTTGGGCTCTTGCCCCCAAGTTCCAACGTGACATCTTTCAGGTTGGTCCTGGACGAGGCCTCCAAAATCTTGCGGCCAACCAGCGTGCTTCCAGTGAATGCGACCTTGGAAATGTGCATATGCTCGCTGATAGCGGTGCCGACGGTCGCACCTGTTGGTTGGATCAATCGGCCGAAGAGTCAGAAGAAATGAAATGACCACTGACCATAACCGTTCACGACGTTGACAACACCTGGGGGGAAACCAGCCTCGGCGACGAGTTCTGCCCACTTGAGGGCAGACAATGGGGTCATCTCCGACGGCTGATAGCGGGGTCAATCAATAGCTAATTTATGGCGCTAAATACGCACTTTGAGGATAATGCAATTTCCGGTGGCAAGCGCGGGACCGACTTTCCAAGCCAACATCACCACTTCAAGGGAAAGTTCAGGCCAAAACAGCGGCAGGTTAGTTTCTACGCACTCGGGTAGTTCCCTGGTTTAAAGTTGCCGTCATTAGTTCAAGCAAATCACAAGGGACAGTGTTAACGAACACGGGATGATCTGGCCCACGACACCATACGGCTCATGGCGCGTGTAGGCGAGCTTCACTTCGCTACTCTCGATGGACTTTCCTTGGTTTTTGTCCGCCCAGCCTGCGAAGTATCGGATGTGCCTAAGGGTCAAGTCCATATCAAACCCTTTCGCGACACTAAAGGGTTTTCCTTTCAGGAAGATAAGTAAACGTGAGGTGGCGTAATAACACAAGTACCGTTATCGATTGCATCGAGGGCAGCGAGCTGGTCTATGTCGCGCTCCATCAGATCAGCGAGGCGATTCATGAGTTTTCCGCGTTCGCTCCCGGGGCATTTTAGACCCCAGGTGGTTTTGGAAGCCTGCAAATTTAGTTAGTGGGAATATGAGATATTAAGGAGAAGGGAGGGACGTGCCCTTTGTGCCGCCTTGACTGCGATGTCTACGTCTTTGGCCGAACCAAGAGAGATATCAATTATCTTTTTGGCAGTGGCTAGGAGGTGAATCAACACCAAGGAAACGCGATTGACTATGCGAGTAACATACCTGGGTTGATGACACTGGGAAAGACACGTTCGGTGAAGATCTTGTGCGGGGGAGGCGAAGGCTGCGGCTTACTCGATCGTGTCGGGTTCAACGGGATCGACCCATTTCCCGTCAATGAAGAGTCCAGTGTTCAACGTGATGGAGCCCTTGTAGGAGGGTGTATTGAAATCGATCGTGGTGGAAGGCATGGTCACGGTGGTGGTGAGTGGCAAGAGAGGGGAGATCAGTTTGTGCTGTCAGATGTGGAGGCGCTGATGATAGAGGGTCGGCAATCGGGCTGATAAATTGTCCGCGGCGATGTGCGGGCGTTTTTGGGGAAACCTGAATAGATTGGTCACCGGTCGGGGGAAACCATGATGAATGGCGTTCCGAGTTCAGGGATTAGCAATGCCTGGGGACAAACCTGAACCGACATCACGGTTGAGCCTGAGAAGCCGAGTCCTGATATAGAACGCGTCTATTTACCGAATGAGCTACCACGACAGATGCAGCTCGTAGAGCTCTTGAGTCTTGAGCTTGTACTCAGTAGCAGTGAATGGTTCATGGGATACCGGTGTGAGCTCATGTCTATCGCTGACAGTCGCATGCGTGCTCCACCATCAACGCCACACACTAAACCAAGGAAAATCACATAGTGGGGCCAATGTGGAGCAGCCCGCGCTGGTGGGTGAGGCAGAGACACACCGCAAAAGGAAATGTTTCTTGTTGGATGAAAAACGACCATGAAACAAGTAGTATCACTTTGAGTTATAAACCTACCTGAAAATACGAGTATTAATGTAATATAGAGTGAAAGTGAAACTGCTTGTTTCATAAGCCAATTCAGTGTCACAAAGAGTACTGGTTTCGTCCTATCATGAAAGGGTCATGGAAAGTCCCAGTTTCACTGTACCTTTCAAGGCCACTGAAGGAAGTAGTTTCACGAATAAAGAAAGGTATGCTGAAAGAGACTCTTTCAATGTGCCTTTCAAAAACATTGAAAGAACGAGTTTCAGGCATAAAGAAAGTTGCGGCATTTTTGCTATTGGTCCGGGATTTCCCGGACCAATGGCAAAAATCGCGCAGCAATAAAACTTGTTGTTTCGGGGGTTTCGGAAAGCAGTGCCAAAAATGGTTCTTTCAGTGCGGCTTTCTTTATGCCTGAAACTGGTTCTTTTGGTGGTCCTGAAAGGCACTGTGAAACTTGGAGTTTCTGGGAACCTTCCATGATGCAAGGAAACTGCCTTTCTTTATAACATTGAAAGGAATTCTGAAACTAGTAATTTCAATTTCACTCTATATTGCAATGATACTTGTACTTTCATCTAAGTTTAGAACTTGAATTGATACTACCCGTTTCACAGTCGGTTTTCATCCAACAAGAAACATTTCCTTTTGCAGTGTGAGAGCCGGGATTGCCGACCTTGAAATGGATGGGGAGTAAGTCAGTGCCCATAAGAGTTGAATTAAGGATGAACCAGGAACGTGAATGGATAGTTATGTGCGAGGATGGCTGGAGCGGACATTTCCGATGTGTGGCTGCCACGGCGCTCCGGAAACAAATGAGCGGAGCGCCATTCGCAAATTTGAGAAATACCTCGATGGGGTCAAGGGCCGCCGAAATTGAACCAGATTGAGATAACATGGAAGATCGGACCGGCGGAGTGTAACACTGGCAGGGCGAAGAGATTTCATCGGAAAAAGCATCTGGCACAGAGTTCCGAAAGAAAATCTGTGCAACGTCGTTGAGGATTGAGGATGGGACAACTCTGTATATGCATTGGGGGTCATCGGCACCCCGTCGGCGCCCTTTTCGGCCCAAGACCTTTCACAGTGGCCAAGCGCATCCCTCGCAAACTGCCCCTAAATCCGCAAACCGAACTGTTTCGTCACTCGGGTGACGTTGGGACGTGCATTTAGGGCATCGGGAGCGGGGGAAGGTGGCAACTAAGGGCATCAAAAACAATAATTACAACTCGCAACTCCACCGACCTTTCAGCTTGGGGTCCCACATATATATGCAGGGCGGAGTTTCGGATCCGCAGATATAGTTAATATTATTAGTTAGACATTCGTGATGCCCTCACCGGGCCCACTCCTACCACAACTTGACCACAACCAACAAGACCCTTGACTCGGAGTACACTGTGGTCGAAGCAAATGCACTGTGGGATATGGCAACAGAGACGGAAATACCTTTCTTGGGCAGGTGTGAGCTCTCACTTTGGCAATACAGTATTACTGTTCCACTTCGTTCAATTTGTATGGCACGTGACTTTTTTTTATTTCTCCGACAAATTGCCGACAAATCTCCAAAAATTCGCTAAAATGGAGAAAACAGTTCTAGGTCTCCGAGAAGAGAATGTCGTCTGCATCGATCGTGGGCGACGAAACCTGGATGTGACCGTCACCAACACCAAAAGCGTTCAGTTCAGCAACCCGTGTGACGTGTCACCTGAACACTTGGTTAAAATAGTACAGTATCTGTACTGCTCAGCCTGCATATATCCAAACCCTCTGCACAGCAAAACTGAAACATTTTGATGATCAACCAGAGGGTCTGCAAGAAGCAACCAACCCGGCCCAATGAGAGCTGGTCAACGCTCATGTCAACCGAGCGAGCTTTGGGTCAGAAATCCAAAAATTAAAATCCGAAACTTGAATTTGAGGCTGCACAATTTGTGACTGCCTATTACTACTACTTATTACCACCAGAGCACGATGATCTAGCCAGTGAATTGTCAGTCCCAGGGATGCCTGGAGGGCCCTCATGAATCCAAAAATCCGCTAAAATGGAGAAAAATTGCAAGGGTTTTAGAAAATCAGATGTGACGCATGACATACAAATTGAACGAAATTCCTGGAACCTTTAGGTTTCAGGTCTCTGAGAAGTCTTTTAGAAATCTTGTCCTGATACATATTTGAACTTCCATAAAAATTGGTTCACGGTAAACTATGTCCTGTCAACTTTCGCCCCTCCCATCAGTGGCTTTTTGTCTCGGGCCTGGTTTTTGCCCAATAGTAGATGGTTTTTTCCTTAAAAATTTTTATATTCTAAAAGGGAGGAACCGTAGGTTTAATTTCCGCCACTTACGAAGACAGTCGGACGAAAACTGAAGTCAAGCGAGCACATTTTCAAGAACTGGTTCATTTTCAAGCCCAGGTTCAAATATGGTATGGTAACAAAACATCGCCTTAAATGGGTATATCCCCATTTCGATGTACTCCAAATGTGGCGTTGTTCTCATCACTCCAGATGTCGCTTCTTCAAAATGTTGTCCCAAAATGCCAAGTCCGGTGTCCCAATCGAGACGGTTCAAGTGTGGGCTCCCATATCGAGGCCCCCATGGAAAAACCTGCGGAGACATTGCTGTGTGGGTGTCGGCATAGGGAAGTGTAGTATGGTGCCTCAGGTTCCAGGGGTGCCCGGAGGGCCATTTCAGGGAAAATAGGACAGTACTTCAAATGGCACAGGTATGTAACAAATGATATTTGTGTATTTCCGGGACTAAATACCAATCCAGAACACCACCTTTTAAAAGCAGTGATGCCTCCGCATCGTGGAGGACCTGCGTCAATTACACTATTTGTTAACAAGTATGTCCATGAACTCGGAGAAGATTCAGTCTACCCGATGCTCGAAGACATTATACAGTGCACTGTGTGCGCCTTATGCTAGATATTGATTTTACAGTATTCTTTTTTTTTATCAACAGGACTTTCCAAAAGATGGATTCATGTTTGAGGGCATGGCAAGAGGTCAGAAAGACAAAGCGACTGTTCAAGAAAAGCCAACTCATAGTCCAATTGGAGAGCTGTGAAATACAGTTCAAGGGTGCACTGAGCAGTTTTATCTGTAACCAAAGATCTACCTGCACGGACGTAATATGACCACTGGAACTGCACTTGGACGTGTTGCGCAGGGGCTGCACACGACTCACCAAGATATGAATGTCAGGCAATAGATGACAAGGAGTGGATTGGAAGACGCTTTCCTTGTATGATGGATACCTTGGGCCCGGAAGAGCCAGGCGATGCTTGACAGAACGAGCGCACGAGACAGAGCGAAACGCCGACAACTGGTACAAGGGACAAACCTGGCAGGCTGCAGTGGCATTCATCGGAAGACAAGGCGTGTAATTTCAAAATCGCAAACAAGTTGAGCCTTCGCTTCACTCCAGAATCGGGACATTGTTGTAAAAATGATTAATTATTGTGTATTTACAGGAGACAGTTTGTACGCCACCGGAGAATAAGCACAGCACAGTGATGAGGGATCAACAGATAGACTCGTCACCAGTCTGCCTGCGATGAGCAACACATGTGGCGAGCACGTTGCTGCCTACGGCAACGCGCTCGCCGCACTTGTTGCTCTTAGTAGGCAGGCTGGTCACGAGCCTAATCAACAGATACATAAATTGTTCTGCCCATTAAGTAGTTGGATGTAGCTGCGGATTGGACTGAGAAATTGGCGTCGGCAGAGTGTTTTTCAAAAACAGCGGTTGAACTCCTGCGAAAACCAAGTTCGGTTGTGAATAATCATTCATGAATTACTGGCGGTCACTCCGAAGTCCGGTAAGCGGTTCTGGGACGAATTTTTCACACTGTGGAGGAAGGAGTTGTGACGTCCCCAGCAATAAAAAACAGCCTCGTGTCCGCAAAGAGGATAATAATCATGATATTGAGAACTAGCGAAGAGGAGAAGGGAATGGGGAGAAACCGGCATGGGAGATTCACACTGTCAAACGAGCTAACAGAGGGTTCTTTGAAATCAAAATCCATGTGTTGAATGCCAATTCTCGGCGTTCGCAGGCCAGGCTTGCGGCTATATCAGCAGAGAACATTGAGGTGAGGTCTTTCGAATGATTGTTTGGCCGTCTTGAAGCGAATAAATTGAAAGATAACCGAACACTCCGAGCTGGGAAAGAACCAAGCATTTGTTTCCAGCGCTAGGGACACATCACATCACAGATAGAATAGGCACCAAAGACAATTTGTCGCTGATCATATGAAAGAACTTGAGCCAGACTTTGCTTGCAACCCCTGCGTTTGCACAACAAAAGCCAGCAGCAGCCAAAGAGTTCGAGAAGGGTAGGGGAATGGATGGAGGGCCATCAGAAAAGATGGCGAATCTGCCCTACTTATGTAGGGAGAAACTTCGGGCCATACATAGCCGGACCTTCGTTGATGTGACAGAACCGTGCAGTTTGAGGTTGGCATATTCGTAGGTGTACAGGGGCAACAAATACTTGGGACGAACGGGGTCGAACACGAGACGGGCCACAGCAGGAGGAAAACGCGGTATGAAAGGAGTTAAATAAAGAGGATGTGCAGAGGAGGAGCGAGAGAGCATCAATATACGGGCAAATAGCACAGCCGAGGAGCCATTTGCTTAAAAAACGGTTAATAACAGACTCGGGATTGATCCACTACAAGCCGAATGAGCTCTATCACTGATCCACAAACTTCCGATCCATAGCAAACCCATACAATTGCGCTTGGAATCAGCAAAAATTCCACATCAGGGGCTAAAATAGTAGTGCCACTTTGTCTCACCATTTGGCAATGTCGTGTTTGAATGATGGAAAATCGGTATCAATCTCCCGCATCGGCGGAGGTTCGTTGCGGTTATGCCTAGATTAATGTCTGATGTTGATTTGGAACCACCAAATATATAGTTGGAGCCGAGTTCGACCTTTTTATAAACAATCAGAGAGGAGAGAAGAGAGGTCCCTTGACCTTTTTTACAAAAAACTGCGTCAAACCAATCAACTCCGCTGCCGGACGCGAGTCTTGCAAGATCTGCCTGGGCGCGGAAATATTTGTCATTGTTTCATGTCTCTCATGGGCGTTCTTGTGACTGGTGGCCATGCATGATCCATCCCCAATAATTTACCTTTTCCTCCTTACTTCCGATGTGATTGTTACGATCACGGAAGTCCATTCTTCGTTTACCTCCCAAATCTGGCTGTTGTCGTACATTGATATCTAAGGGAAATCGAACGGCCGGTCGGGAGTGCGGGGGACTGACGGTGAATGTGGGCGATTATGTAGTACATCTTATGCCACAATTCTGCCGGGCACAGCAACCGGTAACTTAGGCTCCTTGAATTTAAGTATATGGCGGGTCACTCCGTCTGTCAGGGCGTTACCATGTGGTTCGGGTGTCAGATCTCACGCTATGTCTGTGGCTTTTGACATCAATCTGCCGAAACTCAAATCCCAATGGGATGGAGTGGAATATGATCTTTCCATAAGTATTAGGCTACTATTAGCATCGCCCGCTCTGTCCACTTGCCCTTCAACTGTGTTCATCATGGCTGCCGACCTGATTCCTGGGGTAGATATCACTCGTTTGTAAGTACAATCGCCACTGCACATCGTGAGCGCAACGTCTTCATGAGCCTCCCTCTGCAGGACCGGCCCCATGGTCCTGGGCTACATGTGGAGTTACTTCCTGTACGGAATACTGGTGGTCCAACTCTGTGCGCCCTTCATCCTCTCCGTTGCATTGAGCTGACGCGGGCTTAGACATGTACATGGAGATGTTTCCAAATGACCGCGCTCCAATCAAGGCCCTCGGTGTGTTCCCTCCCTTGTTGCTCTGCGAATACTTACCTGGGATTTCACCGTGCAGTCTGGACGATGTTTTTCTTCGACACAGCGTTCACTGTCATGATGACTGCTGGAGCATGGGACATGCTCGGATCTGGTTGGGGCGACCCCGCTGTACTGCTTCAGTTAAATTGGTCTTGGGGAGTCATGCCACTGGTCAGCGGTGTCCGTGAGTGAAAGCTACTTTTTCAAACCCTCAAACCCACATCTCGTCTTGAATGCTGGCGCTCGTAGTGTCAGGGCTCGCTCAAGGCTTTTACATCTGGCGTATTTGGCATCTGACGAGGAAACTTTGGCTACCCATTCCGATCGCTCTCGCTGTGCTCGCGCAGCTAATCGGATTATGGTGGTTCGGAATCCAGGTATGAAACCAAAAATTCGTTGCATGACTTTGTGTCTCAGCGTGTTTGCTCGCAGTGGAACATCGGCCTTTGGCACGTTGCGGTGTTACCTCCGCTCTCGCCTGGAGTTACGGTGCGTTGAGATCATAGGATATGCCAGTATCTGCCCACAGAATCTCATATTTCGTAGGTCTGGCTGGCTGGAAGTGCTGTTTGTGACATCCTTATCACGATGGCCTTGACCTTCACCGTATGTGCTGGATTTAGCACCTCAGCCCACCTGACGTTGTTGAAAAGCTTTGGAACCGGAAAAAAAAGACAACCTTCGCTGCAACATCAGGGGTTCTCAATCGATTGATTATCCTCAGTATCGAGACCGGTGCACTGACCAGTATAACCGCCACCGTCGAGGTCATCCTTTGGCTGGGTTGGGAGGAGTTCAACTATCATTTCACCCTGTTTGTCCATCGCCTTTCCCGATTTCTCTATGCTCATATCTCACTGGCAATAGTTTCCTCTGCCTGGGAAAACTGTACCTATTCTTCCATTTTGCCCTTGATACAGGCACTCATACCACGCAGTTACTCAAACGTCTTGATGGCAACTCTGAACTGCAGGAACCAAGTGTTCCTTACGGGCAGTAGAGGGGCCGTCGTTTCCAACGTGAGCGGGGGGAGTAGACATGATGCTTCCAGCACGCTTCAGCAGACCGCTTTTTGGAGCGAGCCAGAGAACGACAGAGTCAGAGTACCAGTCGTCCATTCTGGTTCTCGAGCAGCTCATGTAGCGCGCAACGTTTATGTCGCCCACGACCCGGGTGCGATCGTCATGAACGTAAGCGATTTCCTGCCGCGCTTAGGCCCTTTTCAATTGACACCGATGTGCCAGGATTTTAATGTCAGTACTCCCGGCGGCAGCGATCACGAAAACCAGAAGGGAGGGAAACATGTTGATGTATTCTAACACGGCGGAGGAAAAGCTGCATGAGGCTGTACTTATGATGAATTTCCGGTTTCTGACATCGTCAAGAAACAGGGAGAATCGTATTTATTCATTGTTTATTCCTATCCTTCACCGATACACCCGCTAATTGGATGGAAATCCTCCTGACACTCCCTCACTTGTTTCCGCAAGGAATTCGGCTTCAAAATAGGTAGCCCCGTCGTCCAGAACCCCAATCTGTATGCGATATTCTTGGAGTCTGCGCCACCAACCTCGTTACTTCCATTGTGGCTGCTGTCTAACTTGGTCAAGGAGAGTCACCTGAGCGCAATTCTTGAATGATGCAACGCGCCATGTCTGTGCAAATTGAAGAACCGCAATTGAACCTTGAAGGCCGGTGATTGAGTTGGCAGCAACGCGCGAACAAGATCTAGTGGTGTCGAATTGGGGCGAGCGCCGGCCATACCAGAGCGCCAACCTTCAAGCAAAGTGATTGATAGATGATAGATGGTAAGCACCGCCCGGTAATTTGTTTAATTACGAGAGAACCAATATTTAATCGCAGTACGGCGTTGGCGGAGCTTAAATAGCTTCAGACAGACAGAACGACAGATAATGTAATTTTATAACGAGGGAGATACGAGATCCGCAACCAAGCAGAGGTCGGAGTGTCCAGACCACCGGAGCTGAGGACGAGGATCACAGGGCTCTCACTGTCAGAGATGAATACATACCACGCAGGGCGCATTGCATCTGTCACGATTTCTCCTCCCTAGATCTGAAGACAGAAGCCGGGGTCATCGCAGTGTTGGGAGTGTATAAACGCGGGACTGTATGTCAGTGGAAAGAACCATGCACTGACAGTGATCTTTTGCCCCACATTCTACCACGATCATTCAGATTCTTCTGGACGTCCAAACTGTCTGGAATCCGACTTGCACATGGTAGAGATCAAGGGCGATATCACGGCCGAAGACTGGAGCTTCCATGTCTGTGGGTGGCGCTGGGTGGACATATTTTAGATCTCTAGCACACTGCGCTGTCGACACCTGTCCAATCCAATTCCAAGAATTCCGGGAGAGTGGGTGTAGGGGTGTGTCGATGTGTTGTCGGATACGGTTTGGAATTTTCGTCCGACCGGCACACTGCCCTTAGATTTCCAGTATTGAATTGTGAGCGCAAGATCTGAAGGTATTGGAGACTGAGGCAACGCAGTGAATCTATCAAGTCCAAGCTAAAGGCGTTTGCGAGGTGAGTTCAATTTAGGCGGCGGGGAAGAGGAACGAATATAAGGCGATTCCGACCAGCAAAACATCCACCAAATACCCCCCTGCGAACTTGTAATAACGACGATCCAACGAACTGTGAGGAACGGGCCAGTTGGGCACAAGGATACAGCATACAGAGCACAAGCTCACTGGAGCGACGCCACGGAAGATGGTTCTACGATATGCGAAAGGCCAGCCACGCTCCTAGCACTAGCGCGGTTCTGGGCGGAGTCCATGATACAGAGCATGTTCGGCCCTGTACCGTAGTCGCCTTGATGTTAGAGTAGGGGGGCGAGGAAGTGGAGGCACTCACTGAACGCATAATACATAGTGAAAATGTACCCCAGGTGGCATACCAGGACCACAGCCAGTACGGCGTGCACACAACCTGCGCGGCGCGCAAGGATGCTTAGCGTGTACGCGGAGAATCTGAATATAAGCGTGTAGAATGCGGCGCTGACACGGCGGGGAGCAAGGCATAATGGATGGCGCAGCCACAGAGCACGTACGAGTTACACGATAGCGTTTTTCAAGCCGCACAGATGCAATATGTGCGCTGCGGAGTCCATCATCGGCGAGTCCCGATCCACCGAAGACGATAGGTGGGAATACACTTATGGATATTGAAGCAGATCTAGGTAAGAGTCGTGAAATGAAACGAGATTTGGGCGTACCAGCGGAATCAGGGACATGTATGCCATATCGCAGAGGAGAAGAAAGCCGTGGTTGAGCGCGGCGATAGATACTTTGCGCGTAGTTCACGCAGAGGACCAAGCTCCGAATTTGTTGGGATAGGAGTACTCCACGCACAGCAGAGGATCAGTTTGGTTTGATTCTCTCGCCTGTTAAGCGGCGTACGGGAGTGTCTGGCCAGTGAGTCAGTGTTGCGACTTTGAAGGCGGACGATTCTGTACAGTACCTTCCGCAATCCGACAAAAGGCGTGCGAAGGATGCACACGCCACTGAAGGAAATACAGGTGAATAAGTAATAATGCTATCTTTCCACTTCCTGGCCATGTTGCGGTCTGGGTTAGCTAGGACGCCGCCTATGGACTTCGGAAGGCTGCAGGGGAGGATGCTATTATTACGGGTTTCAGGTTTCGCATTTGACGTGCGTCGTCGTCGCAGCAGGCTCCGCACGAGATGAGAGAAGAGAACCGGGATACCTGGTGTATGCATGATCTCAGCACGAGAGATGAATGAATGCAGATAATGACTCACCTCCTCCATAACTCTTCTCGACACCCACAGGTTTATCGGAAGAGGCGAATCAGGGTGGATTGCGAACATCCCCAGGGTTTGAGGCGCCTCCGACACACCGGAAACTGGATCTCGTCCCCACTGTGCTTCAATCGCCACATCTGTGAGAATCATGCTCATGTTATGAGCGGAGAAAACAATATTCAATCTCCGCTCAGAAAACACCAAAGCCGAGTAGCTCCGATTTGGAATCCTTTGACGTCTGAAGGTTCGGCCGATCGTCCGACCTTTCCTTTGCTCTAAACCACCCGTCTTCACCCAAGCGATTTCCACCGAACTCCCGAATCGCTTGGCCGAAAAGACATTTCCGCTCTGCAAGGACTCGGAAGTCACTGATCCTTCTGCAATTGCCGAGGTAATGGTCCAATTGCAATCGGCGATGCCAACACGTTTCCGCAGGCAGAACGAGCAACTAGAGGACCAGAAGAATCCATGGTTGAGTGCGCTTGAACCAACCTTTGTCCAAGGAAAATATTTGTGGAAACGAATGGAAATCTTCACCATGATATCGTGGGCCCACCAGATCCAAAGAGCCCCGTTCTGTCGCCTCGTATTCAGCACTTTTTTACGAAATCCAATTGGTAGGGCGTGCGTGGTTCCTTCCAGCTTCGCCCACATTGATTAATATTGCGGCGCTCTCAGGCACGAAAAGATGTGGACTGGGTCGCGAGGAACGATCGCGCGCCTCTTGCTTCCGGCTTCTCGCGCCACCGAATTCTTCGCACATGATTTGCCACCGTGACGTCGCGTGAGAGTGTCGAGGGCTCTTAAAAGTTCCCTCACCATCCTGCCATTCCATTCTAAAGTGATTCCAGGCGACGACACTTCCGAACTGAATTGTCTGACATCTGCAAACATGCACTGCATCAGATTCGCCTTCCCTGCGTTGTCTCTCCTGCTAGAACTAGGAGGACACCTTGCGGCCGCCGGGGGAGTCCTCACCTCCAGTGGCCAAATCATTGGCCATCCAGCAAATAACCGCCCCGCGGTGACGGAATACCTCGGAGTCCCTTTCGCACAGCCGCCGCTGAGCGCGCTCAGGTTTTTCCCGCCCGTGGTATTCGCAGGTAATGCAGTAATAAACGCGACTGCATTCGTGCGTGCAACACTCTTGCTTTCGTGAATCACACTCACTCTGGAGCCAGTCAGCGTAATGCTTCCCACTTTATCGGCCGGTTGCGGATGCTAATACGCTAATAGGGCTTGCCCCTATGCGTCTTCTACGGCAACGATCCCATATCCGAACAAGACTGCTAATTTCGATCGGATTGTTGGCACCTTTCTTGGCGAAGGAGGGCTCGTCGGCGAGGACTGTTTAACGCTGAACGTGTGGTCAAAACAAAACGCGTCTTTGTCCGAACCAGCGAAACCAGTGATGGTGTTCTTTTATGGCGGAAGTGAGTACCGCATTGACTGGTCTCCAAAGAAGGGTATCTGTGCTAATTAGGTTTTACTTTGAACTATAGGATTCGCAATCGGTGGTACCAACAATTCGTTCTACAAAGGCCAAAATCTCGCTGATAGGGAAGACGTCGTCGTAGTGACAGTCAAGTAAGTTGTTACAATCACACTCCCTTGTACCGATCCGTGAATCAAACAATGTCTCAGTTATCGCACCGGCATTTTTGGCTTCCCCGGCGCACCCAACGCAACACAGAATCTTGGCCTTCTGGACCAGCGCCTGGCGCTTGAATGGGTTCGCAGAAATATCGCGGCCTTTTCGGGCGACCCTACCCGAATCACCGTCTTTGGGCAATCCGCCGGCAGCGCCTCCGTTGAATATCACTCCTTCGCATTCGCGAACGACCCGATTGCAGCTGGCTTGATATCCCACTCTGGCACGGCGTTTTCGTTCCTACCGAATTCGCCGGAGCTCGCCGCCCAGTATTGGGGAAATGCAACGGTTTCAGCGGGCTGTGCAGGTGGAAATGCGGATGAGGTTATGCAGTGCATGCAGGGCAAGAATTTCACTGATATTTTGGCGGCCGGAGCTCAAGTCGTGACGGTCGGCGATCCAATGATGCTCGCTCCTCCCCCTTTTCAGCCCACCGTGGATAACATCACGGTCTTCGCGAACTACGCGGCGTTGTCTTTCGCTGGGAAATTTGCGAAATTGGTCCGTCCGTTCCGCCATCGCATGCTCAGAGCTGATGGTTTATCTATTTAGCCATACCTTCTCGGTAATCTTGACAACGAAGCGGGCTTTTATCGTATCCGGGGCTTCACTGCCGATCTCAACCTCACCGACGCTCAGTGGGATCTTTTCAACCTCGAAGCTTTCACCTGCGCCACATCGCAGACGGCGGCATTCCGAGCCAGAGCCGGAGTCCCTACGTGGCGATACCGTTACTTCGGCGACTGGGACAATCTGCGGTTGTACGATTGTTGTCCGGGGAGTGGGGCGTATCATGGGAGCGACCTCGAGATGGTGTTTGGGACCGGAGAGGATGTGAGCGGAGTAGCCAATGGGCCCCGGGAGGAACAGGTTAGTAGGATGATGATGAGGGCATGGGCGACGTTTGCGAGGGATCCGGGAGCGGGGTTGAATGAATTGGGATGGCCGCAGTATGAGCCTTCCGATGCCAATAAAGGTGTGTGTTGTTTTCAGAAATTCCCTTCTGACTTGTAATCGATTCAGAAACGTTGATTCGTCTCGTGTTTGATGACGAGGATGGAGTTTCATTTGTGAGTCCGAGCGTGTATGATGCGCCATGTGTGGCATTAGGAGGAAGTGTGGCGGGTGCTCAGGGCGCCTTTTGAGGATTTATAGCTGCCGCCCCAGTCGACTTGGACCAAGCTCATGATCCCCATTGAATTACTTATTCTCCTTGTTGTCCTCCGTTTTTTATCTTCGATGAACCCTTTCTGTCCTTCACTGCCTTAGCTTCTCAACGCAGCCTTTTCATTTGCGCTGAAACAGCTGACCTTCGCACAGTCCTTGACATGATGCAGCCGTGAAGCCACGCAACCCTTCCAGCACACTCTTTACAGATATAAAGGCGGCCTGCTGTCAGTGGATCCTATTCTTTTCTCATTTCGCCTATCCTCAATAATAAATATCACTTCTGGCCCTGATCTGATTTTTCAAGCATTTGGTTTGTTGGTGGGTTTTGACTCAAGTCTGCTGTGTTATTTCTCGGTGCACCATCTCTCAAAGCGATTCTGTTTCTTTCAACATGGCTCTTCTCAAATTTCCCTGTTCTGTGCATGGGATCAGGGGGAGGATACATCTTATTTAAAAGGATGTGAGAACAGGAAATTTCTGTAGCGCACAGGCCGGAGTTCATATTGACAGCGGGTACGATCCTGACCAGAGAATCTGGAATACTTTGATGAGAAGCGAGATGAGCAAACCTCATGAAAGCGTTGATTGCGACCAACCGTTTCCAGGATGAACCAAACCAGATCAGACAACAGCGGCTGGAGGTGTAGAGAACTAATTTCAGCAACAACCCATCATTCATTGAACTGTCTGGAAATGAACCATACCCAAATGTCGCAGATTTTGTGCATTTGACCAGGCAGGTCATCCAAGCCATTAGGGCCATTGCTCAAGTCCAGAATAGCTGGTCAGGGATATATGCACAGGGTAGCGGGTTGGGTATCAGGACTACTGGGACATAGCTGGCAAGCACCCACTTTGAAACATGTGAAGGAATGTGTAGACCACAAAAACCTTATATGGACTTAGAAATTGAAGTCTTGACCGACTTCGACTCGGAGGGACTCGGACTGATGTGTTGTGTTGGGATGTGGGGTGAACCTATCTGGATTATAGTTGCACTTTCTTCTTCTGCCGAGCCCCTGCCCTTGAATTCAGACGTCGTGCACTTGCTTCCCTCGGTGTCGGTGTCGTTAATGCCAGCGACCCTTTGAATTTCGCTCCAGTTGCGCTCATTGCTTACAACAAGGTCGACGCCAGTGTTCCCCGTTTTTCACTCAAGCTGTATGTTCATTCCATTCTATCCTCTGAACTCGTTACAGCAAAGTGCTTGCCACACTTTTTGCTTGTGGTAAGCAGACTGGTAACGAGTCTATCTACCATCGTGAATCGATCACGAAGTGTTCTGATACAAAACCGCATGCTCTCCCAGTATTGAACGTCGGCAGCCTGCTTAGCCGCGCTTCACTAGTACCGGCGGCGATCCCATTCGAGCCTTTCAACAATGGTTTCACCTTTCTAACCCCTCTCGGCGGGCGCGGACCCATATATAAACAATAGTTATTTCATTCTATTTCGCACCCATCCTTGCGTTTTCGTTTATCATCGCGACTCAGTACGACTCGGGCCACAAAATAAATCGATCTCTGCTCCGACGTGGACGAGTGGAATCTCGCGGCGCTGAAGTCTCTCAATCCAATGTTCATGTCCGAAGATCACGGCGGCAAGAATAACATTAACAAGATCAACGACGAGAAGTTCGGCATTGATCTCGCGGCCTCAAGTTTATCGTTCTATTCGCGTAGGTCTGGGGGACCACCCACAGTCCCAGGCATGCCCGGAGGGACCCTTGAATTTATGCCGGTCCTTTTGGATGTACTGTTTTTGAACGACTTTCCTCCAGATTGCACTTTTCCTCAGCATTATTTGTGGGACAGTATATGTGCCCTTGATGATGAAGTTCAGAAAGAATAATTTCTGCTGAGGGTGTAGGGAATCATCAGAAACCTGCGTCCATAGAGAAGATCCGTCCTCAGGTGTGTATAAGATTCTCATAATCCTCATAGAGAGATATATGTACACAATAGTCCGACAAATAATGCAACGGAAGCCAGATGGTAATATACATATCGCTTTAACGCTTTAATTTCCAATATCACTCGGTGCGCACATCCCTCGAGGATATCGAACTCTTATCGTCGTCCGTCGTGGTGGCAGCAGATACCGTTTGTTCGTCGTCCGCCAACGCAACTGGTCCGGCGACAATGGGGCCAATATTAGGACCCTTCTCGGCGTGGGCGGTAGCGGAAGATTCCGCAGATTCATCATCTTTCAGCGGAATTGGTTCAGCATTATTTGAACTGCCCGTCACGGAGGCACGAGACAGCATGTGTTCATCAACGTCCAACGAAGTTGATTCGGCGGAGTTGTCGGGTTCGGCGGCGACGATACTATTATCCAAACCCTTGTCGTCTCCCGGCGTGACAGACGCGTCCTCCGACGGAGCTGTTTCTGTGGCAATGGGGCCAATATTAGGACCCTTCTCGGCGTGGGTGGTAGCGGCAGATTCCGCAGATCCATTATCCCCCACAGAAATCAGTTGAGTATTATCTGAACCACTGTTGTTGCCCGCCATGAAAGCGGGAGACCCCGTGTGTTCATCGACTTCCAAGGAAGTTGATTCGGCGGAGTTGTCGGGTTCTGCGGGGATGGTACTATTATCTAAACCTTTGTCGTCTCCCGGCGTGGCAGACGCGTCCTCCGCCGGAGCTGCTTCGGCGGCAACGGGATCAATATTGGTACCCTTCTCGGCGTGGGTGGTAGCAGCAGATTCCGCAGATCCATTATCCTCCAGAGAAATCAATTGAGCATTATCTGAACCACCGCCGTCGCCCGTCATGGAAGCGGAAGACCCCGCGTGTTCATCGACGTCCAACGAAATTGATTCGGCGGAGCTGTCTGGTTCGGCGGCGACGGTACTATTATCCAAACCCTTGTCGTCGCCCGGCGTGGCAGACGCGTCCTCCGACAGAGCTGGTTCGGCGGCAACGGGACCAATATTAGTATCCTTCTTGGTGTGGATGGTAGTGGGAGGTTCCGCAGATCCATTATCCTCCAGAGAAATCAGTTGTACATTATCTGAACCACTGTTGCCGTTCATGGAAGCGGAAGACAGCGTGTGTTCATCGACGTCCAACGAAGTTGATTCGGCGGAGTTGTCGGGTTCGGCAGCGACGGTACTATTATTCAAACCCTTGTCGTCGCCTGGCGTGGCAGAGGCGTCCTCCAACGGAGCTGTTTCGGTGGCGACGGTCTCGATATTCTCATTGGGGGCGTGTACCTCGAATCCAGCCCAAGCTCCCAATGACATCGCTCCCGCGCTGAGTGCCCGAACCGGGCCAGCCGCTGCGACGGCAGACCTGCCAGCAACATAGCCGCCGTACACTGCAGTTTTAATTCCCGCCGCAATGGAACCTGGACGGGGGAAATCTACGGTGAGCGTTTAAACTCGCAAGAAGAAGTTGGACGACTTGCCGCCGGCGATCCCTGTAACGTGGAATCCGAGTATCTTCAAGGTTCCGGCGAGAATGGCGGGCCCGACAACGACCCCGCCCAGGGCAATGAGACCAATACCAGCCGCTGCAGTCGTGACTGGGTGATCTCGCCTCAGGCGAGAAACTGCGGCCCCAATGGTCTCTGGGTCTGCGTACGTTTGCGATCAGCCTAAATCCCGGAACGACCATAATTCCATGAAACATTCACCATTCTCTGCCGCATCCTTCTTGACTCTGTCTGTTTAGAGAACATAATAGTACCGTGAGGCGGTGCACAGATTGTAACCTCGCGGATGCGCACCGTGTATGACAATCAGGGAAGAGGTGAATCGGTCCCAGTTCCACCCGCCTGGTTCCAATTTTTCTATACCCTCCTGGACCTCGCCCAGCACACCCTGTAGCTCTGGTCCCAAGAAATGATACGCCACGGGCACCCAATCCGCACGTGGGACGCGCCGCTGTTTGAGTCCATAGCGGATGTCGCAGAGCCAAAGCTGCACGTCCTCGTTGGGGAGGGCGCTGAACGTCTGGGTCTTCCAACCGCTCAGATAGCCAGCAATGTCGACCTGTGCCATGGTGGGAAGTAAGGAGCTAGGTCGGCTTTTCATCATTCCCTTTTCATATAGTTGGCACAGTGTTCGCCTTATAATTCTGACGTATCTTGAATTTTCGGGTTGATATTTTCTCGGTTGGGTATGGAGGGGAAAGCAACGTACCTAGAGCTTCGCAGTGCCAATTTCTTATTTTTCACCAGTAGAAAATGTCTTTTGAATTCGTGCTTGAATTCCCTTCGCGCCATTTGCGGACGAACGTGTGATAACAATCAGAAGACAGGGTCCTCAGTTAGCACTTGACAGATTGACTTGAGTCGCCACTCATCTCCGCTCCCGTTTATGAGTAGATCTGCCTTCACATCCTCAATGACCCCCTCACGAGCATCCACAAAGGCCGCCGGTGCCCTACAATGGCGCAGCCATGGTGTTTATTGGATCGAATCTTCAACCGTAAATGGTTGAGGCCAAATTGGGATCAACCAGGAGTTATAATATCTCCAATTTGGGAGTCACGATATGGGAGACATCCTGTTTCGAAAGCATTTGGACAACTTGCATTTCATATTTTCCCTCCAAAAATCAGGTTGGGGCACATCCATTTATTAGTGTAAGCGCCTACAGGGAAATCGTGATTTTCGGTGGCCACTTTGCCCCCGCGGCACGACAAACTATTTCTATAACCAGACTTTCTACGGGCTTAACCGTATTTACGCCCTATACTTGGGTAATTTCATGGGGCACCGCCCCGCTGCCGGACGTGACGCGATTGTTGCTCCTTGTTTATCGCCGAAACGATCCCGTGACTTCCTGCCAGATTTACGCGTTTGTTTGGTTCCCACCCTCCACTCCTCTCTTCCTCTTACCACCACCATCCCCTTTACGACCCTCCCTTTCCCTTCCTCCAATGGCCAAAGCCACCACCGGTAAGCCTCTACCTCTCTGTTTGTCTCACGTACTCACTCTGCTACCTTGTAGACAGCAAGACTAAGGCCGCGACTAAGACCGCCAATACCAAGACGAAGAAGACCGAAGGCGGTGCGTTTTCTGTCTTATTCTGGCGTTCCTTCTTTCCTTCTCCTCTTCATCTTCATCTTCTCTCTTCCTCTCTTCCTCTCTTTCCTTCTTTCCATGACACTGACTACCCTCGTTTGCTCAGACGGTGAGAAGAAGAAACGCGAACCATCCGCGTACAACATCTTCGTCAAGACTCACCTCCCCAAATGGAACGAGGAGAATCCTGACCGCAAGAAGGAGGGAATGGCCGAGGTGCGTTTCTTCTCCTTTCTCTTCTTCGTTTTATGCTCTTTCTCTCCGTCCTCACTCATGCTCTCATGACACGTCGCCGTAGGTCGCCAGACTCTGGGCCGACGCAGAGGAGAACCCGAATCGCGGCAAACCCGTCAAGGCCAAGAAAGCGAAGGCGCCGAAGGACGCGTCCAAGGCGAAGTCCAAGTCGAAGAAGAAGGCCGGCGCGGAGAAGGAGGAGGCAGAGGAGGACGGGGACGAGGAGAAGGAAAACGATGAGATTCGGAGTAGCGACGATTGAGGTGCGCTTGCTGTCATGACCCGCCTTTTCGCCATCACTTATCCGCTCCCGCTTTCCAGTCCCGTTTGTTGTACATCACCCCGCCGCTCTCCTACGTTATCATTATTGCCTGTACTCTCTGTTGTACTCATTCTTCGCTGCTGTGTACCTTGTCGCTGCTCACTATAGAAGTCCAATGCCACTGACACCCTGTACTTGTTCGCCTGTTTTCTTCATGGCCTCCAATCTGCGTCTGTCTCTGCCAGCCGCGGAAGACAATTTTGGTATGACGTCCTCGCTGCTTCCCGCTCTCGCAATGGCTGATCTGTCGCCCCTCAGCTCATCCGCTCTCCGCCGCCACCGAGTCTCAACGGCGCACCCTTTCTGCGTTTTTATTGTTGCTGTTTCGATGTTCTTTTTTTGCCTGTTCGCTGGGTCTTCCTTGTTTCCGTCTCCGTTAGGGCACTTCGCGAGAACACTACCGCGAGCGCGGCCATGGATGTACGTGCTCGCGCGCTGCTCGCCTACCGTCTCTTACGCGTGCACGTCGGCTTTCCCGCTGTTCTCGTGTCTTAAGCTTACCTGGGGTGCCATCACGTACCGTCGATCTCTCTCATCTCTGCTTATTCCTTTGTCCGTTTTCCGTTTCTGCTTTCTTTTTCGTGTTTTTCTTTCCACCACACTTTCTTGCGCTGGGGTCGGGTCAGCTCCGTCCTACTTGGGTGCGCACGTGGTGCATACGCGCATATATGCTCCTTCCCCGTGATTCTTTGATTTGTGGTTCGTTTTCCTTCCTTTGCGGTCCTTTTTTTCTATGGCCCCATGCTGCTCTTGGGTCTCCGCCCTACTCGCTTCGATGCGCTCCGAGCCCGGTCGCGGACGCGGACGCACGATCCAATACATTCATTCCTCCCTTCGTCTCTCTGGTTCTCGTGTTAGTTGCATATATATATTGATTTCCCACATCCTCGCTTTGTTAATCTGTTCGTTCGTTCGTTTCTCTCTTCGCGATCTGGGCTGCGTCGATCCTAGCGCCATCTTTTTATGCGCACGATGTTAGCGACTGTATTCCGCAGTCACTAGATCCGACGACAATGAACTCTGCGGTGCGCCGTTGAAGTGGGGAATGTACGAAGCGAACTGGATTACTTGATTTCGGTCAAAGAAATGCTGCTCTGCGACGTGGAGGGGATGCATCTGCCGATCAGTGCAACAATCAGCATTCTAGTTCTGGGCCGCCTCTGAGTTTCGACGGCGCGCACCCTTCGTTTTCTGTTTTTGTTCGGCTGCTGTTTCGATGTTGTGTCCTTTCATATCTTTTTCGTTTTCTCTTTGTTTCCGTCTCCGTTGGAATATCTCGCGGGAACACTACCGCGAGCGGCACGCCGGGTCTTTCCGCTGTTTTGTCCTACCTGGGCGCCACCACGTATTGGTGCTCATCTCTTTTCGTTCTTTGCTTTCCACCACGCTTTTCCGCGCTGGGCTCAACCTCATCCGTTTTCCTTAATGCGCCCAATACATACCCCACGGCGCTTTTAGTTTGAGGTTTTTTTTGCCTTCCTTGACAGTTTTTTTCCTCTCTGCCCCGATGCTCTCCTCACTTGGTCTCGACCCCATGCGCTCCGGACCCAGACGTGCAATCCAATACATACATTCGTTCTCCCTTCGGCTCTTCTGCTCCTTGGTTCTCGTGTCAATCGCATATACGAGGCGTCTTGTCTTCCCATCTCCTCTCCTGTCCTTCCTGTACATTATTAATGCTGCTTGTTCATTCGTTCGTTTCTTGTATCATCTCTTGGAGATCTGGCTAGGCCTCACCTAGCGTGCTGCGCCATCTTTTTATGCGCACGCCGAGACGACAATGAAACTCTGCAGTGCGCCGTTGAAATGAAGGAGAGCATGAATCGAAAAAATGCTGTTCTGCGACGTCTCACTCTCACTGCCAGCATCTGAGCCTGATTTTGGTTGTACGAGCAGAGGAGACCCAAATATCCAGGTGAATATGCAAGAAACGCTTGGGATCCCTTATTCAAATTGAATCCTTGATGATACGACCATCATTGGCTTTCCTCTTAATTTCTCTTCCTCTCCCTTGGATCTCGGAGCTGAACTTTCCAACGGTCCTATATTGCTACATTTATGCACCCTGGCCCCATTCATTGGTTCCTACATTTCATTTTTCCCGTCGTCGTCCAATTTTCTGGGTTGTTTTCTTAAATCCTGTAGGTGGAATTCACTGACGTTCTGCATCGCTCTGTGCGTAGTTCAGGAACGGATTTCATGTATCATCCGGTTATTCTACGTCGTTCCTTCCTCGTCAATTTAACCACACCAGGTGTTCGCGTGAATCATCTCCACATGAAACCCGCATGATGACTAGATCCGCATCCGCTCTACGCATCTCCCATGCGCGCACCCACATCCGCTCACGCAGCGCGTCGGCTGCATTTTTTTCCGACTGGGACGTCGGTGCCCACAGAAATTTCGAGCACGCCGCGCGTGTAGTGGAAAACCACACAGAATGCGCCTGCGTCCGATGGTGCTTCTTCCGGGGTGTGGAATTTGATTTTGGCGGCGATGATATTCTCGCGGCTCAAGCCGTAGTCGTGGCGGGCGAGCACACCCATGAATGACCGATCCCGCCTGGTCAAGGGATCTTGATGACTAGGATCAGTTTGTGGCACGCTGTCAATAGCACTCCGGTGTGATTCCCTTGCTTCCCATTGCTGGAAATTTAACGCTTCTGCCAACAGGGAAGCTTCCCCTCTCTCCCTTGCGCCTGTTTCATGTGTTCCAGCATCGCAATTTAATGGAGAACTCGCACGAGGACTTTCCAGCGCTCTGCACAGAGGAAACAGCTGGAGATGTTGCATTCACATTCTGGAAATATTGACATTTCCGGGCCCAGGAAATTAGTGTGGAAATTTTGAGTATCTACAAGAGAATCAGAGCGGCGGAAATCTTCGGTTTCCGCAACAGTCTCCGGTCAAATGATACAATGAGTATCGGCAACAGTGCATTGACAATGAAGTTAGGGTTTAGGTTAGACCCTAATTACACATACGCAGAATCAGAGATGTACAGAAAACCAAGCGTCACACTGCAGATCCTCAAAGTTTATTGACCTTTGTAACCACGTCTACCGAGCCGCAGTGTGCTTCGATATTGAGCCCAAAGTCATTATTTGCGTCCAGGACGACCTTCAAGATTCCTGGGTCCTTGGAGAACTGTGGGAGGCCAATCACTGTCAGTTAGAGCCACATCACGACGGGGATACACACATCGGCCATGTGTTCAACAGTCTGGAAGAGGGCGAATCACGGTCAGCCCAGCTGGATTGGAATTTCAGAAAACAAGCATATACCTCGCTTTCGCCATACAGGATAACGATAGGCTCTGGCGGGGGAAGACCGAGCGACTCGGAGTGGGGATGGAACTCCGTATTCTGCCACCACTGGAACATTGAAGAATAAGGTTGAGATATATGTATGCCTGACGCATAGGGATTCATTGCACCACTTGAAATTTGGTCCAAAATTTATGCAAAGCGGGCAGAGCGGATAACTCATCGACCAGCGCCGCTGTCTTCTGTTTCCATTCCGCTATGGAAAGCTGGGGAGGAAGTATGAAGAATCCAGCCGCATGATGCGTGTGCTGAGTGGGTGGGGAGTCTGAATCAACTAGCGAGAACACTTCTGCTGAGAATGATGCAGTTCGATGGAATCCGAGCTCAGCCGCCGGTGTAAAGAGTTGTCGTATTTCTCCGTCGTTGATAGGCTGCGGAAAGTTTAAAAGAATGGACCGTTATTCCCAATAATGACAAATACCGCTAACAGATGATCCTTTGACTGTGAATAGTCAACCATGAACATTTGCAGTTGGATCTAAATGCAAACCTCAGTTTCCACAATAATAGTCACCATGGGCGGCGATGCTGAAAGCCCAAATTTCTTCAGATGTTCGTCCATACTGGGGTTCTGGAACATCTGCTCGAAAGGCATGATCAACCGTAGGTGAAGCTCATCGATGGCACGTCACCTACAAGCTCGACCTTGTGTACATTCTGGTGCGCAACAGGGACGGACAGGATACGATCCGCGAGCGCCTCCACCCTGGCGTCGAACTCCTTTTTCGACAGCCCTTCCGGGGCCTTGAGTATCCCTATGACAAAAAAGCGGTCCTCTCTCGCAGAGGGCGCCATGATTGAGCTTGGGGAGAAAGCGGTTCCTTGAAGGGCCTCACCAGGTATATTATGTGATCTCGGCACCCGAGACAGCGGTCTTAAAGCTGTCAGGGCATGAGCTCATTCGATGGAAATGAAGGGGACCATGGATTCAGATGTGATCCCAGTGGATCCCAAGGTGGCATGTGGTGTGTCCTAATTTTGGTCCATTCGTCACAACAGCGTGCCCGAGGAGAGCATTTTCACTGTTTAGTCAGAACACGGAAGATACAGAAACCGAGCTCATGTCTTGGCGTAGGTAGTAGGTAGGTAGGATTGAGGCGATTTCATACTAACCCCGTCAACCAGTTTTGCATCCACATTTTCTGAACAATAAAGATGCTCATCATGTTGCATATGAGCTGTCTGTCGCCGCCAGCTCGCTAGGCCTAAACCGCTTATAGTGTAGAAGCCTTACTTTGAACGTCACTAGCCATAGTGAGAGCGATAGTAATAGTCATGATCACCCGGGATCATTTGCTCGATGTGGAGGAACAGTATGGGGGGAAACAACAGCTCAAAAGGGAAAAAGAAATCCCCCCGTCATGGGTATAGAGCGAGAGACAGAAGGCGAAAGGCCGAGTTCATTTAGGGGCTCACTTTATCCCAAGCTGACCGGATTCGCCGCAGTTACAAGTTGCGGACCATTCTAAACCCCTCCATTGAAGCAGTCGTGGAGGTACACACAATATTAGGGCTTCAACCAGAGTAATGTTGGAACTTCATCGTAGTAACATTACCTACCACATTTCATTCGGGCGTCAGGCAGACATGCCTCACGATAAAACTTCCCAAGTCACTGGCATGTTGGCGGCACTTCTATAATTTCTGTAAACGTATCGAGTGTCTGATCGTATTTACTCCCTTTCTCGAAGGGGGCTTCATTTGAAGTCATCTCGTCTCATTTTCCCATTTAATCCTCGCCCGGCAATTGTGATGACAATGTGATCACGTGGTGTATTCGGCGCGTCGCGATCAGACAAATTCGCACAAACAGGTCTGTTGACTCATTTGACGTTGATTCGACGTCTGGCAGATTCGACAGACCGGCATCCAGAGCAAAAAATGACTGCCCTGGCGAGATTCGAACCCACTACCTCCGGCTACCGCATTCTCATAATTTTAGAGTCTGAAGCCGGCCGGTGTCGTTGCCAATAGACCACAGGGCCGTGAAACCCAGCTTTGAAGGTGGGAGGTCCTTTGTTGTCTCAGGGGCGTTTCTCATGCATTTGCGTGGCTCTGAAATTGCTAACCACGATCTCTGCGAACAGATATCGATGACAAGAATTCTTTAGTTTGAGTTTCTTGTTGCCACACTTCGCCATTGAAATTAAGCGGCGTAAGTTCGTCGGTATACAGAATTTTAGATCTGGTTCTGGTACTAATCGGAAGGAAAAGAAGACAAGCCGTTAGCTTCATTCCAATTGCTGGTCCTTTTTAACCCTTCCCGAGTCCGGTTCAACCACTTGTGTTATTTGACCCATTTTCGCTCCCACTTTTATTACATAATATCAGCATACCAAATAACTTTGCAGATGGCCATGCTTTATGTGAGGAATATATTGCTGTAGACAGCCACTCGGATTTGGCTCGCCTATTTTGCCCTCGTTGAGACATTGGGAGCCTTCTTGTCATCTTCCAAAAAATAGCTCGCTCCTGTTGAAGCTCTCGCTCCTCCACCCTTTTTTACGACCCGAACCTCTGCAATTTCGAACCCAACCAGAATTTTCTGAACAGTTGGCTAACAAATTACTTTCAACAGCTCTCCTGAGCAATTCCCATGCCACAACGACTTCACTCGAGGTACAGTCCAACCATTCATTGGCCGAAAGTAAATCACGTCATATATGGGATTCCCGATTGAACAAAGCATTCCACCCACACTATAGAATGGCCTGGTCATGGCACAAGCTTCAGTTGTTTTCCCTGGCGCGGAAAATCCGAGAGTTTTCAACCTGTTCATTTTGATTCAATCCTTCGAAAACTCCCCACAAAGTGAAGTTGAGTAGTGCTTTTCAACTGTCGCAGGTATATCGGTGATATTAATTTGCTGCAGATAGAGCAGGAATATTCCGCAGCCGCTCGCTCGATTGCTCTGAGAAGATATGCAGGCTTTCAATATGTAGCCCGCTCATCGTTTGTACCCTTAGACTGAAGAACATGAAGTGGCGGTGGGCTTTTGTTCTCTATGGTGGTTCAGTCCAATAATTCCCTATTAGTGTCTCAAAATCCCCGCTATAATGAGATCGTTCTCGGAAGCCCCAGAATTCGGTCGTGCCTGCATGTTATCTGTGGATGAAACTACTAGGATCGACACCCGTTCTGCGGACGGATCCGGCAGTTGGATGGTCGCCTTTGAAATTCGCTTCCCATGTATCCGCCGCACAGTTTTATCAAAAGAACACCGAAATCGCAGATGGGGTCACCCAACTGCCCATCATATACGGAAGAACCTCTTGGAACATACGATGGTGTGCTCACTTCATAGATGCGATGTCGGAGATAACACAACATTATATCTCTATTGGATCAAAAACGAAGCTTCGCAACGTACCAATATGATCGTTTTATTTCGCACTTGAAGCCGACGTGATATTTTCGTCTGCTCGAAAGTTGCTCGAAAGCCAATCAAAAGCGAACAAAAAGATTCAACTTGCGCGGGCAATTTCGGATCACCCGGGAACATTGATTGCCGATGCGTCGATACGTCAGTGACTCAGTCTCGCCTCTCCAACTCTCATGTCCGCTAACAGAACCAGCTCCCAAATCGCCCTCCCGGTATGCATTGACAATGGTTGGGGTCATTTTGGCACTCATAATCCGGTCCTTGCCTCAGGTAGGCCTGACGATGCCAGGTTCCACCGATAAGGGAGAAGAATCTGATGCCGACGAAAGAAGACTGAAGCTCCTCCTCGCGACCGTAACGGATCCCCTGGACGCTCGTGCGCCCTGTATCGATGCAATACTGAGTCTGTGCGCCAAGTTTGTCCTTGTTCCCCGTCATTCGAAAGGCATTCAGCCCTGCATTGTCTTGCGCGCTGTGCTGAACTTTTTCATTCGGCCCACCTCAGTCGATGGTTTGGTAGCCGTGAAAGACCATCTATCCACATGTCGTTGCAATTTGGCAGATCCTTTCATCCGAGGATTGCATCTCAGTTCCGACGGATCTTACGGAAATATGATATTGAGCTTGGCTTCTGTGCTTTCTGCGGCTTTCGTAGATCTTCCACCTGGACGGTTTCGCACGGCGATTAAAACCCGAGATGCTGGCAGCCAGCCGTGGCCTATTAGCGAAGCAGATTTATTTGGTGGTCGCGCGTCCCGGGACATTCTGGCAGCCCTTATGCGGTGGGTTGAAGACATTCCTTCCGGGGCAGGGGGTTTCAATGTCATCGGAGATTTCCTCCCACGATCTCCCTCGTTCAAGGCCGCATTCTTCGCGAATCCGCGTGTCCTGCGACTTGCCATAGAGCATCTCAAATTCGTCCTCCGAACATCCGAGGCATTCCCCCACAGTACATCTTTCCCTTCACCGCTATTGGCTGGTTGTTCGATGCCATGACGATAACTCGTCCGTTGTCCTTGTTTCTCGACATGCTGGACCCGCTATTCGACGAGTGCCTATCAATGGCTCCAGGACTGCGACGTCTCGCCCGACAGACGGCGTGCCCGACCTCGCTTGACGGTTTCTACCGTCTTCTCGCACTCAAGACTAGCTCGCGCTCTGGCATCCTACGTGACTTCTTCTCGGACGATCGCATTCACCAGGTCGCCATGTCGATGATGGGCTACTTTCGGATTCATCGTAGATGCATGAATATTGGGTGCCCCGCGCCATCTGGGAACAAAACCTTCCAGTGTACTCGATGCACGGTTGTCAGATACTGTGGGGCTGAGGTACGGGCGGCTTACTTACGGTTCCTCATACCCAATAAGTATACCTTCCGGCAGTGCCAACGAAACGCGTGGCGGGATCCCGTCCTTCCGCACAAGGCATTGTGTACCGCTGTTCAATCGCTGCGTCGCGCATTAAATCTCGAAGATCAAGCGTCATGGAACGAGTGGTCAACCGGGTCTCCAGAGCAGCTCATGAAGAAGACTTCCGAGCTCGCCGACCTTTGTGCTTCTCGCAGAGTGGAATTTACGCTTTCACGAACTATCCAGGAGACGCTGAGCGAGCTGCTAGAGAAATTAGATTTCTGAAAGGTGTGCGATCTTCTCCAGAACATCTACACACTGCTGAGCTGGTGCTATTGCTCCAGGCGCCAGCTCGGAGAGGGACTATTGTCTTCTTATATTTGTTTGCATTTTCAATGCTTCGTCGTTCAGGATATAGTTCGACCGACACCCTTACACGTCATTGCATAGCGCAGATGTCTCAGACTGTGTTGTACACCAGTGAACCTCCGTCATCTTCATCATAACACCAACCAACACCAGGGCGATGAGGAATTTACCGCGAACGTTGTCCCCTTACAGTGTTCGCTTCACCAAGAGGCTCGTCGTTCTTGTTTTCCTGGCCTGCTGAGACGAGTTATCTCCGAGGTCCCTGGCGTTTGCACGCCATTATTCACTCAAACCTGATTAACAAATGCGAACGTCCTGTCCTCCTGCCTGATTCATTTTGCATTGTTCACGTCGGAGTTCCGGTGCCGGTCCGCCGTGAGCGACTCATGTGGGAGGTCTCTCCCTAGGTATGATGTCGCTAACCATCCCTTGTACCAGTATTGGGCTGCGCGAGGGTGACAACTGCAGTACAGGTAGTACTACTTACAGTTAGGCAACTAGGTCACGTGACGGTGGATTTATCTCGGCTGTGCAGGAGCACAGCCGAAAAGCTGTTAAAACTACTTGCTGTCTTAACCTTTCTCTCTCATTTCAAGCCGACATCCTCCAAAGTTTCATGGACGTCGATGCCTCTAGTCGAGCCTCCACCGTCATTCCTCATCATGTCAGTGACTGTGGGGGAACTTCAATGTTTTCCGGCGCACAGCACTTCGTCATTGCTGGAGGGGAGTTTACAAGTGTCACCAATCTCATAACGAGCACCGTCGCTGAGCCCGCGGGTACCCACATTCTGCCATGAAAGTCGTTATGTGACCTGGTTATGGGCAGACTTTTGCACTATTCAACTAGGGAACTTGGATCTCCGCCACGAGATCCGCCTCGATCACGGCTCTGGCGTGGTTGACCGACTTTGTAAACCTAACTGTGTACGGAAAATATATGCCGCTCGAATTTATGGCAGTGCGGAGGATATGACGGCCGTTATATATGAAGGGTCTACTGCGGAGGAGGTACGAGCACTTTTCGCGTTCATACAGATGCTGAGCGATTTTAGCAATGGCGCAATGATCTTGCACAGTATCGTGGCTTACGGTGAGTGTCCCCACCATTGGCCCATGCGACATTGCCTTTGAATGTGGTTCAGACACCCAAATGTTGTCCAAATATATGCAATGGCTAGTTCAGGTGGTCTACATGCTATCCTATTTCACGGCGGTAGGCCGATTTGGAGGGAACGTGGGACATCTATGTACTGACAACATGGATTATTAGATCTTATTCCGATCCAGGACTTCTTCAGAACCTATGACCATTCCCCTATATCGACTGCATATTTGCATGGTTATTTTGTACGTTCTCAAGCGTTAACACCAACTGGGAATTCACACTTCATCAGGGCGTAGCATTCTCGGTGAGAAATCATCCACCAAGAGGGAGAAAACCTGAATCATATGGTTTCCTTTATTCTTAGGAAGCTGCAGCGCACTGTCCGCTCAGTGTCTCGTGCGCGCATCGTAAGCCTGACAATATTCTCCGCGCTTCTTACAGTTCTCATGTTCGGCAGACCTCTGGGTCATATACGCCGTGGATCAGACTCTCGACTGGTGGGTTGTGCATAGAACTCACGCCATGCCGCCCGGCACAAGCACAAGAGCCATGCCACGCGGAACAAGTCTTTACCCATACACCATATCTGAAAGCGTGTGCCGTACACCAATCACTTATCTCGGGCCTGACCCGGAGTCTGTGATCGTTTCTAACCTCAGTCTGCACCACTACCATGAGATTTGCCACTACTGTCGGAATGTGCGAATACGTACTTCCTCCCGGTACTCTCGTCCATTTAGGTGCAATCGTGGCTGATCTAGAATACGCCGCGGACCAAAAACTGCTCGAAATCGCATCCCTCCCCGAATGCGGTATCCACTACTCTAGTGGTCCAAATCGCTCTTGGACGATGTCAAGAACATTATCCGTCAGTGAAGGAATGGGATGCTCGACTTGCTGCTGGCTGAGCCAAGCGAACAATGTCCTCTGCCGCGCCCATTTCGTGCCCAGCTACTCCAGTATCGGTAAGTTCTTTAAGTCTCAAAGATATCCGATTGGTTGATAATCCGAATCCCGGCAGTCCTCGTTAGTTCAATTGACTACGAAATCGAGATCTCAGTGGACCAATTCACCGAGGGTTACATCTTTCTGTGCCCCTCTGAACATCTTCGATCCGGGAACTCATCACACTTCCTGCAGCCGGAAATCCCAGCATACTGGTCGTCTGCAGATCCGTCCGGTCACGCCAGTTTCCCTTTGAACAATACAAACTCTCCACGAACTCCATCCATGGAGTTCAAGACAGAGATTTGGGGCTGGTCGTGGGATCAGTCCGTTTACGATGGACTTTGGGGGTTTCAGGAGGGCAAAGATTTTGACCCTGGCAGCCAAGATGTCGCGCTGTATTTAGGTTTGCCGCTATATCATCTGTCCGATGTTTTGGCCTGAGGTGAGCCTTTCCCGGAATTGGAACCTTGAATTGATCAATGATTTTCAACTTCTCAATTCAAGCTCGGTAAAAAAATACTCGACTGTACTGTATACAATTTTCTCGGTTGGCGTAAAACGCTAGCGCCGCGGAAGCGGCTGTGTTTTATTTGCAGAATATTGGATTTTCTTTGCGATGATATGCGGAACGTAAATTTAAAGACAAAAAACCCATCGGGTGTTTTCGCTTCGGCGTATCGAGCGAGAGCTCTACGAAAATCATTGGCGCGGACAAGCGCGGACAGAAGATCAGCCAAGTAGAAAGAGGGCAGATCACATAAACAGGTGGGAGGGAAACGTCATAATTCAAGACTCCAACAACACCCAGTCCAAATCAAATGAAGGCATGTTCATGTCAAAGCCAGTGAACATAGGTGGACAGCCCTCGACACGACATAGGCCCATCACATTCGCTCCTTTCAGCCGCCCTACTGCAGCCAGACGCGAAGCACGCATGGCCATTGACGCCGGAGGCGAGTCCGCGCGTCGCTTCGTTACTTCGCTTAGCGTTGAGGAAGTTCGTGGATTTGATCGCATTTCGTGAAAGTTTGTGACTTCAGCTGGATTTAGTAGAACTTCGTCACTTCCTCTATACACCACGAAAGCTCGTAACTTAAGTCGCTTTGACGATAACCACATGACCGCGGCCATACACGTGGAGAGTGGACGGTGAGTCGCGGGCGTAGCGCACACTATTTTTAACTCTTCAAGCTTCCAGTTCAACTTCGTTTGGTGATTCCTTTGAGCAGGCCCTTCGTTCTATGAGCTGAAAGATTGAGGGGACAGATAGGCTTATACTTGCGTAGGGGTCAATAGCGGTCCAACCCGAAGTGAAATGCAATGTAAAAACGGTTGAGTAATTATGTAGCTTGTGGACTTAAACTTGAGCTCATGTTCAAACTGCTAAAACAGAAAACTCCGTTTGTTCATACCCTAGAACTAATATATTGACCAAGACTGCTTTCATGTTCAACGGCTCAACTGATCAGCTCAATTGTTCAAGCAGCTTTTTCGATATTCAGAAGGCATTTTTTTGACACCGAAGCAGCATCGAAGTGAATCCAATACCAAGTTCAACCATTCTTGGGGGTGCATCCCACCCCAAAGACGTGGAGCGAAATGTTTTCGAACAGGCTACATTTGATGTTCGGACGTAGTGAGGGTTGAAGCTGCCAATGTTTCAGCTCACGGTACGTCTTCAGTGAGTATTCCAGGCTAGTAGTTGCACGTGGTATAAGTTACGAGCTCAAGTTAAATTTCCTGTACACTAACAAACCATACTTTGAATGGTAGAGCATTTGCGATGAGAATCCTTGGTAGCACCGTGATCATCGGTATGGGCGTGAGCAATGTGATCGACACCTGTTAAGATTCCGGGATAGCTATTAGGCGTTCAACCACAGTGATAAGCCTTTGCATGCCCGTGTTCAACTTCGTGCAATCATAGTAGATTCAAGGTACACATTGAAAGTGAAAAGTGAGGAGGGTGCTGGATCGTTCCAGAGAGTTAGCGACCTCATACATTCACCTCTCTTCCAAGGACGGGAAAAAGCCAGAGATCTGAAATGCGCAACTCAAGAAGCACAGCCATGCTTCAAGGTGAAGACTTGAACCGTGAGAAACGTGGACCTGGATCGGCGATGGTGCCAATGGAATGGATTTATAAAGTGGAAAAGGAAGATAAGCCTTGAACGACTTACCATTCCCAGATCTCCAAGTTCAAAGCCATGTTGTGCTATCGTTGCCCTCGTCACGGTTGCAACGAATAGCCCACCCGGCAGTTGAATCAATCCACAGCTGCCTTCGGCTCGGGTACCGCGAGCCGCACTCACGGACTAAAACACGTTGTTACTGCCTACCAGGTGGGTTGAACGCGACAAACGGCGGTGGCGGATGGTGGTTCAGGAAGGAAAGGATTCCCGCGCCTGTGTTCCATCAAACCAGCGCATGATCAAACAACGCCGGTGACGAGCATTCCCCAGAGTTCGGTGGAGATGACGAGCTTTCCCAGAATCCGCTCCATCTGACGAACTTTAGCGGTTTCCCATCAAACTCCCGAACTTTTGCAACTCTAAGTGAAGTACCGAAGTGACGAAGGTGGGTACAACTCGCTGGAGAGCACGTCGCGTTTCAAGAACAATCTCATCTAGACCAAGCGGATTTAGGGCGACGATTTAAAATTAATCCAGTACAGTATTTCTCTTCTTTCCACAACGTCACGGTGATTCTATATGAAGCCACCAGACAATTGCCTCTTTTGGTCTCGAGCGGTTGTTTATTTGGCGCCGCGTTTACATCACCGGCGCAATCCCACACATCAGTCACGCTTCAGTCACACCTCCTCTCTTCACACTCGTCGACCGGCGCGTGTATAAAGTACCCTTCGTGTGGAACGATGTCCAGGACAGCCCCGGGGGGTTTTGTTCTTGCTTTTCTTTTCCTTTCGGTTCCGGCGTAATTCCTCACTCATCCTCCTATCGCCCTACACCGTAGGCCGCGAAACTCGGCCGCTGCGAAGGAGACCCCCAACCGCGGTAAGCCCGCCTGGTCCAAGAGAACTAAGGCTCCGGCCAACTCCAAGTCGAAGTCGAAGCCAAACTCGAATGGCCGATGCGGAGAGGGAGGAGGTAGAGGAGGGCGAAGAGGATCAGGAGAACGATGTGCCCGTTGATCGAGGTGCGCTTGAGCGGTCCTTCATCCTGTCGCGTTCTCCGCTATCGTTAACGCACGTCCTGCAATCCACGTCCACACCGCCTTCACGTGTCCGCGCTCCCGCTACGCCATCATTATTGCCTGTACTCCCTTGCCTGTATGCCTCCATGCTGTTAGATTCTTCCCATCGTATGCTCTCAATGTTAGGTGTACCTTCCTCGCTGGCCTTCCGTCTCTCGTCGTCACCGCCGCCTCCAATGCTCCGATATTTCCGTCTCTCCATCCACGTCTGCGGGTCGCGCCATGCAAATCGTGGTGTGGGTCATGAAGAACGAGACAATTCCAGTACGCCATCCTCACATCGCGGATTCCCACTCTCGCTCTCGCACATGGCTCGGCGCTGATCTCCCTTTCCCGTTTTTCAGTTCTACACGCTCTCCAGCTCCTCTCCGCGGCCAGGGCGCATCCTTCGTTTGTTTTTCTGTTTTCTGCTTCCTTTGTCCCTTGCTTGGCCCCTTCTCCGCTAAGACACTGTCTCTCTGTTCTCACGCCCGCACCGGGTCCGTGCACGTGCAAACCGGCCGGCCTGCTGTGCGCTCCTTTCTCCTACTTACCTCTTCTCTTGTGCTCGCTGCGCTGTGCGGGTCGAACACATATCTCCCCCTGTTTCTCCTCTGAACCTCATCGGCGTTGCTACCAGTCGTGCCGATTGCAGTTACCAACCGAGCTTTTCTCAATTTATCTCCACTGCGAATCCTTCGTTCGTTCTTGTTTTTTTTTTCGCTTCTTCTTGCTCTCCGTGTTTCTTAATGCGCATCCCGGAGCTTCGTTTCACACCTCGATAGGCCTGTCTGCTCTTCTTTTTCTTTTTCTTGGTGGCCAATTTGTCTCATTTCTCTCTTTTGTGCCTGTGCGATTCTACGTGCACGCCATGCCGGTGCCGCGGATGCCGCCCTTCGTTCTGTCTGTAGGCGGGCTGTCCGCTTCCGCACTGCGCCATCGTCCTTTCTGCCCTCCTCGTCTTTTCCTTCCCCTAGCTTTTCCCTCTCCGTTGCCCTCTGCGTTCCAACAGTGCCAGCGTGCGCTGTTGATCTCTTTAAATTTCTCCTAATAGTACTTACTTGGCTCACTCTTCGGAATCGGAATCGGACATTACCTCGAAATGCGCTGTCGCACGCCAAGCTTCGGGCGTTCTGTAGGACATGTCTTGGACTCCCCTGTCCATCCGCCGTCTTTGTCCTCGGGAAAAATCGTTCCTCTTACCCCCATCTTCCAGCCTCCGCATTGGTTTATCTTTATATTTCGAGCGACTCAGGGCGCAGTAGTTTACTCTATAATGTAGAGGAAGGTATGGGTCACTTTTGGCTCCTGATTTACTCTATTCCGGAGGAACTTAAAAGCGGAGTTTCTTCGGGCGTATGTAACCCGTACCATATCGCAGACAAGCGACGCCCCCCTTCGTTTGTGCTATCCCCTCAACCCGAGCAATAACATCCCATATTTAGAAGTCGAGTTGGGAATCTATTTATTCAATCACTACATGTTGGGCCACACCTTTGGTGAGAGCTCGCAGAACAGAAAGCCATGAATACTCAGCGGAAAGCAACACATAGACACACGGAACGGGTTGATCTGACCCTCGGACCTCCCCTCTAAGTCGCTCGTAATACTCGCCGTAACATTGACTGCGCGACATTTCCTGCGGATAAGCGCTATTTTCTATTTGCTATGCACATATGGAAGAAATTCCGCTCATCATAACGTTGACCGTCGGTCATGTACTACAGATGAGTGCTATTCGCTATCTGCTCTGCATACATACATCTCGGAAATTCGGCAGCGTCTTGAGGTTTGTGTTTCAGTTTGCTTTTTTCAAGACTACCTCTCGACCGCTTCAACATGGCCGAGACGCCCGAACTTTGTTATATTGAACGTAACATATCCCCAGCGGGGTACTATTATATTTCATGGCAGATATCAAAGTGACCGCTTGGCCTTAGGAATAGAATTGTAGATTCAGAAGTCAAGTAAGTGGAGGACAAGCCAGAATTTGTTCAACCAGCACAATGTTGACATGAGTTTCTTGCTCGTAGACTCGTAACCAGTCTGCCTACGGGAAACCAACATGCTGTGGCGAGGCACGGTTGTCGTAGACAGACTGGTACATCTCGGGGCTCGGCAAAGGGCTGGGCCCAGAGTTTGAATTTTAGTGGTTTCCCACACTAAAATCGCTTACAACCGCATAAACTCGATGACGCGATCGCTTCGGCAAACGCTAAGCGAGTTCCCACACTCAATTCCTTTTAAAACTGCCTCTGCTTTTGTGGAATTTCCGTGCCCCAAATGTAATTTTGAGTAGATAGACTTGAAGGGATGAATTTATTGTTTGTATACAAAGCTTGAACCGAAAGAATTGGTTCAAAATTGAACACGGAATCAATGATCTTTCTAAAGGTTCAGCGTGGGAAACTACTAAAATTCAAACTCCGGGCTCAGCCCGAGTTGTACCAGTCTGCCTACGGCAAAGTGCTTGCCACGGTTTTTGCTAATCGTAGGCAGACTGGTCACGAGTCTAGCTTACTCATCTGGAGCCCATTGTTTTCCCTACCTTCGAATTTCTGCGCCAGTTTCGACTCACTCCAAACAGCGTTACAATGTACCCACTAGCTCAGTGGAATTTCTGTACAGGCGGCCGAAATTTCGACCTCCAACCTATCCGTGCCCCAGAGACCATCTGTCATCTTCTCTCGGAGTCTCAGCACATCGAGAACCTGCGCCTCAAACCGCCATAGGCCGCTTCACAGAATTGCTGACCTGGAGTTGGCCTAAACTGATTTGCACAACAAAGAGTGCGGGAAACATGTTCTGCGCGCAATTTCTAGTGAGTAATTGGCGAATGCAGCTTTGATTTATACACACCATCAAGGCCGGAAAAACCACATACAACTTTTTGAACGGTTTACACACATTGCCCAGAGACTGTTTCAATATGGCAGCGGAACTGCCTATGAAATATATTTCCCCGGATTCAAGTCTGAAACCCGATCAGTCAGTCGTTCGGAGGCTGCGAGCAGGTAAAGATGAAACAACAACAGTAGCTTGGTAGCAGTGTTATACTGCTGAATGAATTCAGTTTGTCCATTACACTGGGGGCAAACAACGACGCACTTGGAAGCTGAGTGCATCGTACTTTGCCCCCGGTGTTAGCTTGCAGATTTCGTCTGGTGTATAATATGCGCGGGATCATGAGTGCAGTCAAGGTTGGATTCGTCAAGAAGACAAGTCTGGTTTTAGAACTTATTGAAGCTATCAATTAAGTTCGCTACATCACGTATGACTAATTATGTAAGGGTTCCTGAACTCAACTATATTCATTCTCCAGGCTCGTGAACCAGCCAGTCCTGTGGTAAGTGATGGAATCGTAGAACTCTGATCCCATCGCAAACTCAAGGTAACCACCTGGATCGGCTGGGCCCCAGCATCGCCTGTTTCGGGGAGGGATTTTTGCGCCGCCATTTCAGAGGTTTGCCTTATAAAAATTACCCAACCCTCGATTTTCCACTTTGTCCCCTGCCAAGTATTGCCCCGAGGTATATTGAGGAAAGATGGATAACTTTTCATTCTCTACTGATTCAGCCCCTTTCATTTGTTGGCTCCCCAGAAAAACATGTTGGTGTCTATGGATAGAGAGTGAAAAGTTAGTCAACTTTGCCTAAGTGGCTTTTAGACAAATTTCCGAAGGTTCCAGTGCATATTTTCTAAGTTGGAGCTCTGAAATGGCGGGAGGAAAACCCCTCACCACAAGAGGCGGCACGGGTCCAGTCCGTCCGTGAGGTTACCATATCATCACTCTTTTGTGATCTCATGTGATATATTTCCGTCATTGTAATTTTTCACTCATCTTGTAACCTCGTGGACGTTGACTGGCCTGCAAGTCTGTTCATTCTCTGGTATCGCAATTATGCAACACCACCCTGCTCACCCATACACATGTTACGTTCTCTGCTAGTACCCTGCATATTTTCCATTTCTCTTACAGCACCCTCCTACTTTTTCTTGGTTTGATTGTTTTTTCCTTACCTTCATTTCGTTTCTTTCTGCCAGTATGCTCGCTCAAGACTGTTGCACCTCTGAGTACCTATCTTTTCCATCCTTTTACTTTTATGCGCATGAGTTGATTTATGCACATCACCTCGTGCACGCAGACATATAGCCACCCACACCTCGCTCTGCTTTTCTTCATTTTCACTTCATCTCCACCGCACACTCGTCGCTTTTGTTCTCCTCTTTTTGTTATTTTTTTCCCCCGTGTTTCCTTTGCGCGGGAACTGTCCCGCTGCGGTGCGCTGGGGTACTTTAACGTTCACGCGCAGGTCGACGGTGTGCCGCGCTGACCCGCTCTTTGTCGTCGCTAGGTAGTGCCGCTGCCAATTGCAGCTCTATTTCGCAATTTTGTTGCTTTGTTTTTGGGGCGCACGTTCAAACCCTTGAAGGAGAGTGCACGCCGAACAAGGTCGACGCGGGAGGAGATTAAACAGATCTCTCAAACTGCAACCTGGACGAGTGCGGGTCCCCAGCACATATGAATTGCCTTTCGGCTCACCAGGCCTGAATTTCACGTCCCTTGAAAGCAGGCCGCGTATCAGAATAATACTCACGCTTCGCTTCCCTGGATCCTCGTTTCACTCGGATGGCTTTGGCGGTGTCGGGAGGCTGTGCGGGCCGTTTCTGTTGTTCCGGAGAGTGCGCGAATGAGGCGGCGCTTTAGGCCAGTCTCCTTTGATTTTTTCCCAGTCCGAAGTTTTGGTGCATCGGGGCTCTCGCTGGAGACGGCGCTGCTAGACCCTACCTGAATTGAACTCACAAGTATCTCAAGCTATATTTCGTTGTTCCAGATGTCCTGGTTTCATATTGGACCGTGAGGTATAGTTGTCGATGAAAGTCTCCCTATGCCCGAGATGCCCGAAAGTGCCCCAGTGCAGTAAAGTTTGTTCATTTTGAAGGGTTTTGAGTGAATAATATTCAGCGAAAATGGTACGGAAACTCATGCAGCATTTTTCTTTTCCAGTCTGTTTGGTTTAAAGAACCAACTCCAAGTGACCAAGGGCTGGGACACTGTTCAGCCATTTGTTTGCTTTTGGTTTAAAGTTGACAGGTACTCCCTTTTGCAGAGGTACCTGACCGATAGTATTACCTCACTCTGGTTTGGCGCCAACATGTGCGCTCATTGAACTTGCGAGGTAAAATTGGAGGCGATTGAGATGTCCAGTACACTTTGTAAGCATGAGGAGGGTGGTAGATCACTTTGGTGCATGCACTCGGACTAATAAATCTATTTTTAGCCTGGTAAGACGTCTGAATTTTGTGCAAACTGCAGGGCAGAAAATTCAAACTTTCCTCCAGCACAACTGGAAGCACTTGAGAATGGGGCAGAAATAATTTACACACTCGGAACACAACATAGAAAAAAATTCTACCTACAATTTCAGCTCCAAACTTCAGGAAGATGAAATTGAACCCCATTTTGACCGGCCCGGGGTCACGTGAGATCTTATGCCACAATAACGAAGGTGTCGATAGAGGCCTTGGCAAAAGTTTTTAAGGCCTTAGTCTATGCCCCCGATGTCACATCTTCGAGCATCCCCACTCTCGCATACATGTTCCTGCACACCTTTATTCCTTGAATCCCATCATTAGTTGTCAACTCCGGGGACCCTCCTTCAACCTTGGCACTGGCAAGTCTTTCATCAACACATTCAACCTGTTTTGTCTGCAATGATCGCTCAAATAGCGGTCGTGCTGTGTTCCACAGCTTGAGTGCCGTTGAAATCTCTCCCGAATTTCTAGAGATGTCTCCCAAATGAAGCATACATTCTGCTCTGTTTTGATGCGTATCCATGTGTGTGAAGCCTTCCAAGGCAACATTGTATAAGCTGATGGCTGTATGATCATCGCCCTGAGCATGGGAGCTCTGTGCTAGATATTGAAGAGCCATATAAGTGCTGGGTCGCATCTTGAATTTTGTTGAATGAGCCAGAAGTACTGTCGCCCAGGTTGATGTGCATTGCAAATGATTCTGAGAGCTAATATGACACAGTGTCCTCAAGCAGTACCCAAGAATGGCCACATCTTTTCCCCAGAACAGCCTGAAACGGTTTCTGAGTGAGGGTCCAGTGTTTATCTGCTGCCGTCGGGTGTCAAGAGCCGCCTGCATAATATCACACAATTCCAGAGGTCTAGGATCTCCCATGAAATTGGAAATTGATTTTGCGCAATCAATCTTCCTCTGCACCTCGTGGTGTGACTCCCCCATATGCATCTCCAGGTCCGCGATGAAGACTAAAGACCAGGCTTGAACATATGCATCCTGCTCCACGGAAACCTCTTGACGAAGTTGCTCATAGAGATTGTGGGCCTCGACATATTCCGACTTGGCTCTATGAACCTCACCTTGGGTGAACCTGGTATAGGCGTCCCAGCGTGCTCCGGACGAGCCACACAGCCGAAAGAGTTCCCTTGCTTCCGTACAGCAGGTTAGGCTTTTCTTGAATTTGCCCAGTGACGACCAGCATAAAGCTTCTGTGCGTAAAGCACTGGCTTCTCTATACTGATCTCCACGGGTTGAGGCGATGCATCTGGCCTCACAGATAATTGTCTGAGCTTCTGCGTAATGACCTAGATGCCACTCGATTGTGGAAAGGTTGTGCAGTGCATCAAATTGGTGTTGAGTGTTTCCGATCGAAATTGCCAAAGAAAGGGCAATTTGTGAAGAGCTTGCAGCCTCGGGAAGACGCATACAAGACGCATAATACTCACCAACACTGATGTGGAATCGGCCTGAGAAGAACTTCAGTGTGAGGAACCAAACATATCAATAACAGCTCCCTACACTTGATCTCAACATCATCCATTTGGGCAACGCATCCTAAACCCTTTTCGATCCAGGTCTCGGGATCTGAGATCGATTGGTGGGACCATGAACGCAAGACCTCGGTGATAAAAGAGACCTTCACGTAGGAATCACATGGCCCGGGAAGGATTTCGCCAATCTGATCAAAATTAGAGGCTATTTGGTGACCACTATTCCGGCGGAAGGATTGCAGAAGTGTTGCGCAGTAAATGCTATTCTTCAAATCCTGGTGATCTTTTTTGAGCCCATGACTGATAATGTTGTGAATATTGGATGAATTAGATAATATCCGGCCGGCCACCCCATTTACTCGATGGCCAAGTTCTCTGTGTGTCTCCAGCAGCACTTTAACCTGGCCCAGAAGGAGATGGATCATTTCGTCCGTGGGAGGCTTTACTTTCTTGATATATTCCCTGATAGGGACTAGCGATTTCAGCCGCTTGCGATCGTCAGTGTAAGCCAAACTGGCCCGCAATAACGCGGTTTTGCACTCCATAATCTTCGGAATCGGTACTTTGATCCTAAGAAGTTCGGCATCTGAAATTCCATCCGGAAGCAGCGACAATATGCTCAAGAGGTCCAGTGACTGAGGGAAGGACATGATTCTGGGACTCGATAGAGATAGGGAAATGGATGCGGCCAAGTTGGTTCGTTTGTCAAACCCTTCAGAGACAACAGATGTTGTCTCTCGTTCCAAAGAAGCTATGACTTGCGAGCAGCCTTCTGTGAGGACCAAATGGGCAAGGAGGTTGATGGCTAGCGGCATGTTGTCCGCGATAGCAAGGACCTGGTCGACCTCCTCTAGATTGTGCTTCGTGTCTGCAATATCAAAGAATGTCTGTCTGGATGCCGCTTGACTCAAAGGTTCCAATGGCGGTAAAAATGGTCGCGTCCACTTTATTTTCGCGGGACGTTCAGCACCGCGCATGGTTATCTTATGCTTCGTCAGTTGGGAACTTTGGGGAAACTCGAAATCCCTTACAATTAGTGCAAGATGATCCACCTCTGATAAGAGAGATAGAAACTCCTCAATCTCCCTGCGCGAATCTGCGGGTTCCCACAACGTCTCGAGATTATCAAAAACCAAAAGACATGTGGGGCCGCTAGACAGTTGTCGAACAACTTGTCCAATCTGGTTTTTGCCCGGCTGGAGTCCTAACTGACCTCGGACCAGATCGACAAGTTCCGTCGTGGTTGTCACCAAATCGCAGGCAACAAGGAAGCGATGTTCCATAAAGTGGGAGGAAATTGCCGTGTGGTGTATTACCGCTCGTGCGAGACTGGTCTTGCCCATCCCTCCTCCACCTAAGATTGCTACTCGTGGACTTCCTCCAGCAAAGAGGTCAAGGATTGCTGCGAGTTCCACCTCCCTCCCATTGAATATCTTTGGCCTGGCAGGGAGCATGAAAAGTGAGCTGGAACTTCAAAATCCACAATTAATTATTGATGACTATGTCAAGACCTTGATAACGGCATTTACCTGCAGTTGGAGCCGGAGCGGATGCTCGTTATCTGGACTGGGATCATCCTCTGGATCTCATAGAAATAGTGGAATATCCCTACCGAAGAGGCTTCGTCCGACTCGGAGAACCCTTCAATTATGCTGAGCACCTCCCGGTGGAGTTCTTCGGCCCTTGCTTGTATCTCTTTAATATCAGACAATGAATTGGTAGATGAAACCTGAACATTATTCTCTTGAGTAAAGGAATTCAAAATCAAGAGTCAACTTGGAAAGAACCTTGAAGAATTCAACTCCTTGTTGCAATCCGGTCTTGCAATCTTTGAGAAGTGTGCTCAGTGTTCCTTGCCGGAAGAAATTCTTGACTTTGCTTCTATCTTGTTGGGCTTTGATGAAGCGATGAATGTTATCCAGTGTTCTGCACGGTTGGGTCAGTTCTAGTAACATGTTCACAGCTCGCAGGTAAGGGAAGTACTCGGTGAATTTTCCGATCTGATACACCATCCATGACGGCAATTCCGCATTGCCACTAGCACCCTTATCTGGCCTCACATACGCAACAATAATTCCGTTAAGCAATCCATGCACTTGCTCCATCAGCCAAACACAGTCTGCTTTGTTCTGTTCGACAGTCTAGAACAAGAACGAGTCATTTGTCGCTCATTGGGCATCTGTATGAATCTACCTCGCCGTATTGTGCGATCGACCTGGTTGTGTCGCACACTGTATCCAAAAACGGTGTTTTGAAGCACTGATGCACAATTTCCAACGTCTCTGCGGCGGCGTCCAAGCTCTTTGCAATCTCGTTCAAGCGGATCTCAGTCGTAAACCGCCGCGGAGGCATCTTCGTAACGTTACGGTCTTGCTGAGATGCCCTAGTATTTATACTGTACTGCGTCGGTTCGGAGATCGGAGTTATCGGGTGAATGAAATGGTGCGGCATCCGAGTCACCGCAAGAATTCCCGGTGTCTTCACGCGCGGGAACTAAAGCGTCTGGAAATAGAAGGCCGTAACGCACACATTTAGTGCTGACCCCGGACATCAACTGGTGACAGTACGGTGAGTCCAGACCATTCAAATTGACGCATGAAAGCCAAAGAAGAACGAGCGGGCACCTGTAAATTGTCCGGATCTTGAACGCGCCGTACTCGAGCGGCGGTTTCATATGTATGGGCGTTGTTCACTGCTCCCGTTCAGCCGCACACCAGAATGATGGAAGTCACTTAAGAATCTGGAAAGTTGCAATTCTATCTGAGTCACTCCTCTGCCCCGCGGTCATTCCGATGATTGCAGTGATTACGAGACTTGAGCTGTGTTTGACCCTAAAATTACCCTGAAAGATGGCATCATTGAGCTTTAAAATTCTTTTCGCTTGAATGCCGAAAGGCGGCGCTGAGAAGTAAAATACCAACCACCATTGAAGGAAAGGCGTCCACATTCTGTTCAAGCTCCCAAGCTCCCGCGGTGGGTCGCGGGAAAAATAGCTTACGGATACCGATTCAAGCGCGACGGTGATTTGTGGGTCTTCTCCGCCGAGACTATTATCCGTTCTTTAAGATTTTTCTCGTTCGGCGGTGCCCATCACATTGCGTATGTTGAGTTTGTTCTCCATAAGGCTTAATTAACCTCTTTAGCTCTTGCGCAGTGCCCTCATGGTACTGCGCCATCAAGTTTCTCTCTGTTCCTGAACCACCCAAATTGGCGGCCCTTGCCTTACGAGCCAGCTCTGATCTTCACACCCGCGCCAACGCTGCACCTCACAAAAGAGCCGCCTCCATTAATATTCTTTGCTTTCTTCCCTCATCGTCCTGCCCGCAACCCCCCTCTCTGCTTGCTACCTTTGTCTCTCGTTTCGTAGCGGCCATCGTTTTCGCTCAAACCACCACTTTCTGGCTGTCGATGGATGGATGGGTTAAGCTTGCAAGGGTTAAGCTTGCAAGCCTGCCGCAAGAAGTCAACAATCGAAGTCTCCCTGCCCGAAGGAGGGTCGTCAATTCCGCGGTTCACTGTGATGCACAGCTCAAAATTTGTCTGGTCATTCGCTTTGTAAGACAACAGACATCCCAACTCATCACTGGCTGTGGCTCTAGGTTTGCGATCTGTTTGCGATCTGTTTGCGATCTGTTTGTCCTGCTGGAAACTATTCACCCTGTTCAACATTCCCAATTAATCAATTTCGGTTTCCTGCGCATCAATATTCTACTGAAATGCTCGCAGTCTATGGCCTCCATAGTCTGTTTTCCGACTCAGTGCGTGTAGCCCCATTGGCCGGTGAATAACCCTCCGTCACTCATCTCTTCTGTTCCAGCCGCACTGATTGATGAGTTAGCTGTCGCACCATCATGGCAAGGTTTGTGCTGAGTGTTTTGCATTCTCTATATTTGCAACGGTAGGCCACTGTTGTACTGGTCTCCAAACCATTGACATAGTATGCCCCGCAGATTTGAGCCCGTGCAAGGTGTCCACAGACTCATTGCCGGTTGATCTTCGACTCAGTTCGACGCTGCGTCTACGGTGTGTTGTTGTGTTCCTACGCCGATCTCTTCTTTGATATCTCCCCACTCATCTCGAGTTGTTTTCGTCTCCCTCAGGCGGCGAACTGCATCCATCCGCAGTCATTTAAAACATTGCGTCCGCTTCGCAGACTGAGCAGGTCTCATCATCCAATCCAGGCGGTGCCTTTCTTTTAAGCTCTATGCCGGAGGTACGCACACACCGCTCTTCGCATAATTTCCGCACTGCGCTTTTCATTAATTGAATGTTCGATTTCCTTCCCCAGTTGATGCATCTTTTCTGTTTTGGATTCCCTTTGTTCGGGCTCGTGAATCTCAAAGTTCTGTCAGTGCCATTCTTAACAAACCTCTTCGTTCACGGGCGACCATCTGACCTGCGTAGTTTTTTTGTTGACAGGACGCAGTTCTACGCAGGTGCTGCTGCCTACGGCGCAGTTCCGTTTGATGATTATTGTCAGCCTGTCCAGTTGTGGGCATTTAAAGCGATTGTACTCGGCTCCAGAGCAAAATATGCTGGTGATTCTATTTTGGGGCCCGGCAACGCAAGAAATACAATTTTTGCAATAGGAAATTTGGTGCGGGTGGTATTTCCTGTTCACTCCGTAGTAGGCTTCTATGGAAGATATTTTTATGACTGATCTGACTTTGTTACTGCTGTTGTATCCGGCGTGGAGCGAGGAATGCTACTTACATGCCATGGTTCTTGCAATTGCACCTCCGAGTAGCTTTAATCGGGTGAGTAAGATCTACCCAGCGGTCCTTTTTTTTGGGTAGATTTATCAAGTTGAATGTCGGGTTTAATTAAACAATTCTTATTGCCGGAGCGAAGCGGCGGCAGGTCCTGTCACCATATACAAGATGCGCCGCCGCTTTGCTCCGGCAAACCGAGATGAAAGGAAGAAATTTGATTGCACCTAGCCACGGTTGCCGTAATATATACGCGGCATAGAGGCAGGAGAGCGGAGAGCCGAATGGGAGCGGATCTCTGGGGGTCCGTGGTTGGAATACGCTAGTAGCGAGAAATATGCAGCGAAATGAAATGAAGGAAATCTCATCTTAGGGACAAAGGAAATTTATTTTTGAGGCGAGCGAGAGCGCAGAAAGATTGACTGCACAACAATGAGAGGAATAGAGTTGCTGAAAATTGAATGGCCCCAACTTGACGTGCTGAAGAGTATGCCGGAGCTGACGGAAACGTTTTGTGGCATTGACGAAGATATGGATGTGTTGGTTGAATCTGATGCAGAAAGAGCGCGCAGTGAGCACCGCTAAAACCAACCGTTGACCAGAAATATTGATGGGAGAATGCAAGAGAGCATTTATCGTTGCCGTCATGAGGCTGAGTTTTATAGAGCCCTCGGTGATACGGCTTCAGTGAAAAAATTGCGGCGCAGTGCAGAGTTTTTGAACCGGCGTAACCGCAGCACTGTGAGAATTCTGCCGCGAGAAGCTGCGAGAAGCTGCGTGTATCTGCGGATTGCGGTATTTATCAAGGTCAACTGAAAGATGGCAGTCGAACATCACAGGGACAGCATTGGTGTACAAATGGGGAGGAATTCAGGACCGGCAGGACTAACACAGTAAATCTAACGAGCAGAACGGAGATTAAATCAAAGAGACACAAAGCAGAGAGGAGAGAGAACCATAATGGAGGTAAGCCACCTGGAAAAATTGCACCGCCGAGCGAGCATTTAAAATTTGCTTAAAGAAATTGATGAGAGTGCGGCGCCAAAATTTGTCAATTTCGCAGCAGTAAAAAGAAGTGAAAGGGAACGAAATAGGAAGGTAATGCTGTCCGAGAAGCGAAAGGAAATTAATGAAAAGCGCAGTGCGGACTTATTTGAGAGCTAGAGAAAATGCGGGGAATATGGTCAATGGCTTACGCGTATTCTCGGCGAGCAACAGGTTGAAGGAGAGGCATCACCTACAAACAACTGAGGTACGAGGTAAAACAGTTTGTAGCGTTTGTCTACGAGAGACAAGGCATCACCTGCGTTGATCATGAGAACCAACGAAGCTGTGCGAAGCGCACAGCAAATTGAAGATAAATGGAGATGGATGCAGTGGGCCGCCAGAGAGAGACGAAAGGGCATGGATAAATGGGGGAAATTGCAAACATGTACAATGACACGCCGAGATGATCGTTTAAAGAACGGTCAATATACACACCGATGAAGACGGCAAGGAGTATCCATCAGAAAGCCGGACGCCGCCCTGTGCCATGGTTCCCTGAACACCGTGCATCAGATACCCATTTGACTGAAAGGAGGGAGTCTGGACAGTCATCAAAGGTCTATAATGAACAAAAATCAGTCGGTACAGAATTATCCAGAGATTCGAATCTCAAGAGAACGGAGAAACGGAGGAGCAGCGCAAGCATGTCCCAATCGGTCGAGGCCAGGAGGATTTTTATGTCCCTGAGATGACGGCGATCGAGATCCCCGCACGACAAATAAAAAACTTACCGCAGGCGCAAACCTGAACCTCGTCATTTTGATCGCATTTAACCTTTCGTTACTTTTGTCATTGTAACTCGGCACGTTCAAGAATCCGGAAGCATAAGGTGGGCGGACTTGAGCTTTTAATATAGCTACCTTACCCAACCCTCACCGCTAACCACAGCTCTAGCCGCTAACCCCTAACCCCTAACGGTTAACGGCTAATTAATGTCTAGTGACCCAAAGACATCCGTCCACCACGGCTGAGCAGCAGCCCCAAGTGGGCTCCACCCGGTCTCCTGGCTCCATTTTTGCTTCACGAGACCATGTCCGGCCGCTACTCCATGTGGTCGATCCCGTACAGTCCCGGCACTTCCACCGCTGTTAGTGATCTCAGTAAACCCGGTGGCCCCTTCTTGCTGACCGCCGCGTAGGTATGCACCAGGTGTCGAAAAGACAGTGGATGCGACAAATATTGCAAGAGCGCTAATATGACTTCTGCTATAGATTTTAGCTACACAACGGCGATGACGCGGACTCACTCCTGCTACTTCTAGTCTTGCTTCTACTGCCGGCAGCCTCTGATTGCCCTCCTGGCTCGGTCTGCTCTCGAGGTGGGGGTGGTAAGCACTCTTTGATCTTGGACCCTGTCTCTTTCACTGTTTTTCTCTGGCGGCTCGCTCGTGTTGTGCTCCATTCTAGACTTGCGATTGCGTCTTATTAATTCCTGGGTTGTTTGACGGTCCTAAGATCTCCGTATCACTCAGAGCCGGCCGTCACCATATTCTGAACCAGCGACCCACTGCACCATTCGCCTCACTCTGAAATTCACACCAGTTTCCCGTCAAGTTAAGGTATTTATTGATTCTATGGATCCCTTTTCCACCTCTGTCCATCGATCGATGTGGTAATTGCACATTAATTTTTTTATATTTATTAAACTTGTGCGTGATCGGGTCGAATTTATTTAGAGTGATCGTATTTACCCTGAGACGACACAATTTCGCGTGAATATCGAAAAAGAGGAACGCAAACGCCGCTTTCAGTGGTTCATCGGATTCGGGCCTAGGACACCTAGAAAGGTAATTTGCGAGGCGGAGGATTACCAACGCCATCATAATTGGGGATGATGGTCGTTCCCTCGGCTTCATGCACTCGAAACTTCCCGAACATTGTCCGCATCATCTTCCAGTACTTTCCGTAGCACACCGTCATATCTCACATATTTAAGAGGAGTCTAGCCCTCTATGCCGACCTATCTACCTTACATCTGCTCTGCAATACAACCATCTTGGAACCACCAGCCTTCTGAGAATTTACCACTGAGCTACACATATTTGATAGGGCAAGTAAGGCCGGCGAGTGGCATGGCCCACTACCCTGGTTCTCAGTGGGGGAACTGGAATGAATCGATTGCAACTCCCCAAACCACAAAAATGAACTTCTACTATCCCCCCTCGAACCCGGACACTCAAGGAAGAAACGTCAATATGTTTTGATATACACGGTTGAGCGCCAAAGCGTGTACGTAGATCGACGGAATTTGGTCTTTCACCCCAGTTTCAGTTTTTACTTCAAGAAAAACGGGCGAGAATTGAGCAAACAACAGCATTCTTTTGGGCGGGTCCACGTGTCCGGGTTCTAGGTAACTGCCCCATTCGGTATTGTTGTCCTCCCTCACCTGTCTGTAAGCTGGTGCCTCAATTCCGATCTTGGTATGCCACAGCATCGCAAATCGTCACCATACACCTTACAGTCCAATTTAAGCTCAAGGATGCTGCCCATGAGCCCAAGACCTCCTATAGTGCTCTGCCCCATACAACAGATGAGAACCAACATCAGACAACATCGGAAAATCGACATTGTGAAGGAACTAGGCTGCGGAATATTATGAAAACTGATGTAGGTGCTCATATAAACATTCTAATATGCATTAGTCTATGCGTACATGACGACAGCACGTTCAGAAAATATAGTTGTCAAAGTATATCTTACCTATGGTGCGGTTCACTTAGTCGCCGCCTGTATATGACAGCCGCCAAATCGGCTGCTGGAGGCCTCTTTTTTTTTTTTTTGGTTTTGATTGTGTACCTCTATAGGCAATCCAAAGCAACAATTTTGATGTCTTCTGGGGTATGGTCAAGAGGTATCTTCGCGAGAACTGTGATTATATCTTCAACACCCTCGAGAAGAATCTGCCTGCAGCGTTGGCTTCGGCTCAGCTCCCAACGATCCGCAGATGGGAACATCGCATGGACAGGTGGATGGAGGCTTTCCGCAATGGAGACACAGGCAGCACAGCTCCATGTTCATAACTTCGGTTCCAAGCAGTATGAATCACACCAATGCATCCCTGAGAGAGTATCCACTGCCTATGACCAGTAACACATGTATTTTGTTCCCCTGCGCCAAATCGGCCCAGTCCAAATTTTATTACTTGCTCAATCTTTTAGCAATAGGAAATCTGTCTTGGGGTTCGATAGCTGGTCCAAAAAGGAGTCATTTGGGAAGAGGAAATAAAAATGGGATTTATTTTGCGTGTGTAATTAAAGTTGTCACATACAGGTGGTGACTAAGTGAACCGCACCATATTATCTGAGACTGGGTACCCGGCAACCTAAGCATTCCCTGCCCTGAGCCTAATGTTGCCGCGACTTGAAAAGTCGAGTTCCGACTTGGGAAGTCAGGATAAGTCGGACTTTGACTCGACTTTGACTCGACTTTTCTCGTTCAAGCCGAGTCAAGTCGTTCAAGTCGACTCAAGTCGACTTTTGGGACTCCTTTAAAGCTCTATAGCATGTGTGTTGTGCAGACGTCTTTTGTTAGATCATAATAAATAGGATTCCATGGGTACAAGAAATTTACAATTTGTAGAAGGACGTCCATAGTTATCTACTCCAGTTGATCCTCGGGCATCACGGGATATTCAGTTTCCACATCTTCACAAGTAATGAAAAGGCCCTTTCGAACAACCTCTCGATCCATCTCAGGTGCAGTCGCTAGAGAGCGAAGCCAATCCTCCTCATCATCTCCCAATGCCGGTGCCTGCCAATCAGCCATGAAGTTTAAGCGGGATTTTTTGTACGAAAACTTCAGCATTTGTAGCGCCTCCATCAGGATAGGGCTAATATGATTCCGTCTTTTGGTATCTGTTTCCGCAGACGAGGAAAATGCTCTTTCTGATGGGACCGATGTGGCCTGAATGGGACCGTAGTCGGCAAATAGGAGGAAAATTGTGGGCCACTGTGTACTGCCGTGGTTCTAAAAAGCCGTCAGCAATGCACAAGTGTGGCCTAAAATTGAATCATACACCCCAGTATCCTACCATGTCGGTCGACTTCCGAGGTGGAATGGGGCTCCTGAGATAGTTCTGCATCTCTTCCTCTACTGACCATGTTCCCTCACTTGAGGAAAAATCGGTGTGGGCCGAAAAATCAAGTGCTTTCTGTGCTTTCCGATAGCGATTCTGCAGCGTGGGGTTCGAGGAAGATCCTGAGGCGGCTCGGCTTTGTGATGGCTGCCGCGACCGAGAACCTGAGCCCGCAGGAGTGCTTGCATTGGAGTCTTGACCCTGAGACATTTCACGATAATTTTTCAACTATATTCATTCAGTTAGCCTCCAGCATCTCCCACGATTATAATCAACCTTTGCAATGATAATGTCTCGAGCTGCCTTGATATCTTCAGATCCCCAATTCTTTTCAATCCACGCGAATCGAATAGATGGGTTGATGACTAGTAATTCTGGTCTTAGTGTAGTTTATTGAATTTGAATAGAGATGGAACACATACACATTACAATTATCTACGCATCGGTGTCATCAAACTGATTGTAATACTTGTTGGGTGGGCCACCGCATTCTGCGTGGCGTGCCTCGTACTATTTGTTTTATTATTATTATGAATGTTTTTCCCTTGGTCCTTTACCTGTCTCCACGTCCACGAGCCAAGACGCATCTCACAGCATGCGCGTGCAACGAGCATCGCGCCTGTGCGTGCCCGCGTCGCACGAGGCCATAGGTCGTCACTGAAGACGCAGTCAGAACGACTTCGCATTACGGGAAGTGGAACAACTCAAGCTGAGTACCCTAAAAGAACTCATTTGTAGTGCTTTCCAACACTAGTGCTGAGTTCCCGAGAGAACTCAGGCTGAGGCCTGATTTTATAAAATACCGTCTTGTAGAGTTCCCGACACACTTCATGCCATTGTCTTGAGGAACTCACCCTTAATGCCTCCAGGAACTCCGTGTTAGTGCTTGCAGGACTACAGCCAAGACCTCCAAGCCGCTGTGTTTGAGTTCTTAAAGGAGCTCCCATTGAGGCTCAAGTAGTTTTCATTGAATCTCAGCTAATATTTGTAATAACCTACTGGAACACGTCAGGGAGACCCTGGGCCAAACCGTGCGGTATACAAGTCGGACCACACATCCCACAGCTCCAAGTATCTGCGCTCAGATCGAGTTTCAGGACCAACGGACAAGATGCTGCGCATACGTACCTAGAGATTTCCTCCGAATTCCCGCGGAAAAAAAGAGCAAAGTATCGGTATCGGCGGCAAATCAAGGGCGGCAAAGGGGAATGGCAGGCAGTTCAAAATAACGGCAACAATGTTCTATTTGAACTAGGGTTGGGAAATACAAAGCGGCGGAGAACGGGGACAGCATACCGCAAGAATTCCTAGATGATTTCGCATACACATCAAGAGCTGAAGGGATGAGGATAAATTAGAGTATCGTAATTTGAAGAAAATAACTCATGCTGACTGGAAGAAACAACCCATCATGGGCAACTGTCAGGTTAGCATGTTGTACAGGAAATGAAGCCCAGCAAGGTTTAGCATCGTTTTCAACTCACCTGTGTTTACCGGTACGGTGGAATTTCCCCAAAAGCCATTCGTCGAGACATTTAAGTCATCATAAAAAAGCAACCTCCACATGGGATGCTGAAGCGCATGCGCGGAAGTAATGTCAACGATTATTTAAGTACAACTGTAATAAAAGGCGAAAACTTACCGAAATCGGGAGAGCAAATGGACCCATCGCACAAGCCGAAGATCCACGGGTCGCATGAATGGAAATCAGTGCTGCCGAAGGACCAGACGCACCGAAATGCCTCGCGCATTGCAAAAACATGCACATCCGGAAAGTGGTGGGAGACAAAGGTGTTGCGCCGTGATAGACAAGATACAGGACAAAGATGGAAGCACACCGTTCGTCGAGACCGAAAGAATCGAATTTGGACTTGTTGCCAGGCATGCGTTGGTCGGCATTGGCGCAGTGATCCCGTGGAAGCGCTAGATTTGAGTTAGTTCAAATCCTCACCAAACTCGAAGAGGAGCATGCACATACAAGGTGAAGAATGAAGAACATAACTGTCTGCGGTGATGTCAGTGCCGAAATGACACGCCAAGCAACAAGCAACAGCAAGAAACGCATCGAAAGCATCACAAGCATCGGAAATCCTCGAAGCGCGAGGAGGTCACCGAGATGCAATTCACGAGAACTGCAAAAAAAAAAAAGGAGCTAGGTGTGTGCGAGTTGGTATCGAAAGCTCACCGTTGGAGAAATTACTAGAATAATACTGGCATAGCTCAGGCGGGCGGCCTATGCGAAGGTGCGGTAGGATCAGACTTAAACAAAGAGAGTGAACGAAAAAATCAAGCGAGAGAAAAGATGGAGGCTCACCGCCAGGGTAACGAGTATAAGCTGTGGGCCCGCCACGCACTTGTTCCTCGTCCGATGCTGATCATCCGAAGAACCAAGGAGCAATGAGAAAGAGGTAAGGAAAGCTCAAGAGGAGCAAAGAAAAATGGTGAAAAAACAACAAGACGCCCCGGTTAGCCGAAGGCCCTCAGAGGAGAGGGCGGTGAAGCACAGATAAGTCTCTGAAGTTCAAGGGAACAGGATATAAATGAATTCAAGGAAACACAAAGAATGACCACTTCAGGGAGGAATAACGACGACACCAAAAAAAAAATCCCGAAGAATTGCCAAAAGACCGGGACCAGGTGGCAAAATTGAACGGGGGAGGCGCGCGGTGCTTGGTTGGTAACAGAAGTAAGGAGCAGGTTGAAGTTAGTAGGTATGCGAGATACGTGGATGGTAGCACATGCCTTCGTCGATATACTGACTCTCTGAAAGCTCAGATCCACAGAAATGACTCAAATAAGCAAAGGGAATAGGAGGCAAGAGAGAGAAGACAAAGGGGGAGGGTGCAGAGTATCGAGGCATGAGAACAAATTTTGAACTGGCCATAGGTAATAATTTCTGACTGGAACTCACTTGCGGTTCGACACGATGACTTCGACCCTTAAAACCTCAAGGGGCCTTGGTGATCCTATCAAGTGAACGAGCCACTGCGACGTAGCGAAGGTTCGACGAACGCGCAGATTCGAGTTCTCCGCATCGCAAAACAGGGCTGCAAAAAAGAAGTCTACACGCCAAGAGTGCATGGACTTGGTACCAGATACTTGCGAGTGCTGAATAAAAAAAAACAGTGGCGCAGCGCGGCAGCTAGGAACCGTCGCACGCGTTTCGACGCCGCTGCATGGTCTTGTTGTTGGCGGCGTCCCAGTGGCATGCGAGGCGTGGCGGTTTTGAGGGTCGTGGGCGGCGACGGGCGTGGCGCCCCAGAGAAGAACCGATACGTGCGTGGCGACACAACTGCGCGGTCCTCTCGTTGGCACTGTCCCGGTGACGTGCAAGGATAGGCGGGGGTCTCGAGGGTTGTGGGTGGCGATGGGCGCAGCGCCGCAGAGAGGAACCGACGCGTGCGTGTCGACGCGACTGCGCGGTCCTCTCTGGGACCGGTCCAGGTGGCATGTGACGCTACGCGGCGGTTTCGAGGGTCGTTGGCAGCGACGAGCGAGGCGCCGCAGAAAGGAACCGACGCGTGCGTGTCAACGCGACTGCGCGGTCCTCTCGTTTGCATCGTCCCGGTGGCATGCGACGATGTGTAATGGTTATTGCAAGCTTAGATTGGATGGGTAGCAGGAGAGGATGAGGTCCGAGTAAAGTCAGTACTAGTGGGAGGTACATGGATGGTGGCACGCACGTGCTGGAACAAACAAGACCACATTGGCAATGAAAAAGGATCTGGAACCCCAACAAAAGGTGTTAGTACTGAGGGTCGACACGAGAAGATGATTCTGAGGTGAAAATGTCATCTTGTTGGTGCCGATACGCCCGTGTCCCAGGTTTGAGTCATGCGCGGCGTATGTGCACCACGAGTGACCAGAGAGTGAAGGTGAGATGACATACTATGGTTGTGAGGCCCTTCCGTGCCCCGGAGACCAGCTAACGTGCCCCAACGCGCCCTTCTTGGTGGAGAATGCGAAAATTGGGTATTTGGGCCTCTGGAGGTCGAAGAGAGCTCAAATGGTGCCAAATCTTGCAGCAGAGCGTGCCTCAAGGTCGCAAATATTGTTTGAGGTACCATTGAAATGCAAGCACGGGGTGGGGAAAGAGAAGAAAGCAGAAAGGAGGTGGTGACAAGGCGAGAGACGCGTTGTGTCACAGTGCGACACTAACGTTCCCACGTTCTATCAACAGACTGTCAATCCGCGCGCTTTGGAGACATTGGCTACGAAGTGCGTGCGAAAAATTCGGAGTTGATTTAAATTCATTTCATATATCATTCGTCTGGAAAATGGTGATCAGTATACCAGGGTGGTCAAAATGAAGACCATATTTAATGCTGGATTCGAACACACGACACATCAAAATTCATGATTACGAATTTAGCACAGCATCTTCAATCTAATGCTTCCAACAGAAGATAAGAAAAAATCCTTACCACACAAACACTGCCACTAAGAACACTTCAAAAATGTAATGAATTTAGGCACTGCCACTAAATTTGATACGGATGATAGATCTGGACAGTAAAAAAAGAGGTCAAAAAAACTCGGTCTGAAAGATATTATGAACGATTACATAGTACTCGTAACTTTTTGGCGATGGTAAGGCCTGGCTTGATAAACTGCACAACATTCTCCCTGATCAGGCCAACGTCCTTCACCATCGTCTTCCAGGAGTCGACAAATAATTCGAAGGCAGGAAGAGCACCAGCCAACACAGGCATGTTTTCTGCTGACATGACCTGTTGAACGCCATGGGGTTGCTGTGAATCAAGGTTCAGCATGCTACAGAACGCAAAAAAAAAACATAAATTCGGGGACATGCCTCAAGAATGAGCTCCAGGAGCTCAAGTCGAGTCCAGTGAGATGCTTCAAGGGGATTTCTGAAGGACCGAGCGTCCTTGTCCAGGACAAAGAACCGCAAAATAGGCTATATATGGTGTGTCAAAGTGGTAATATTCATGATATTAATATTGGAATCTGACCTGTTGGAGGTAGCGTAGACGTCGAATCATATAAAAGACAGAATCCCAACGAGTGCGGACGTCGGGTAAAACGGTCACTGGCACCAAAGTTGTTGGAATTTGAACATTGTTGTCGTTGCGATTCGTCCAAAGGCTGGTTTTATTTCCATCCTCGATTATTTCCAACAACAAGTCGCGGCGCTGACCCGATTTGCGAATGTAGGCTACTGTCTTTCTGGCACGACAAATTGGGCCAGATTTCCGTGTTTTTCTGACCCGACGAGTGGGTTGGTTGTCTGTATCTGTCTGTGTCGCAGAATCTGTATCTGTGTCCGGATACTGGGGGCTAGTGTCATCGTCTGCCTCCATTGCCTTGATACACACTTGAGAGCACAGATTGACAATGTGGGCGAAGCAGCGTATGTAATTATTCTTCGCACTGAAGTTGATGATGCCCCGTTCGACCAGAAGCCGCTCGAGGCAGTCCATAAATGTTTGGTTGTTTGAGGCGTTGTCCATCGTGAAGTGTCCAATCTAGAATTGCAAAATTGAGGCCGATAGTTCAGTGTAAAATGTTCATACCTTGTGCAGAAGATTGGCGTGATCAAGGATGTTGAAAACAACATGAGCAATGCGCTGTCCACTATGAGCCCCGCGCATCCTCCGAAAAGCAAGCAGAGCTTGTTTCAAAACCAACTGCTTAGTGGCAGTTTCCGCAAGCCAGTGCGCCGTAATAGCAAGGTATGGGCTGAGACCTTTACTGCTCCAAATATCGGCAGTAAAAGAGACCTTCCCAAGTGCCGCCTTTTTGAATCGAGTTTGTAAGTTTTATATACCAGAACAAACGAAGATGAAACCAGCTGACCTGCAGTTGAGCTTGAAGGTCAATATAGTAAAGGATCCAGGCATCGATTATAGCCTCTCAGACCTTGGTTCTGTGGGGGATATCTTCATCTCGAAGTGTTTCCCTCAAAAACAGCAACAGGTCGCGAAAGTCCCGATTTTCAACGAGATTTATAGACTGTATACAATCAAAGTTAACTTATAAAATAAAATTAGAAGCCAACAGTATCACAAACCAGATCGTTGGAGACAACGACTTTGACGAGCTGCTTCAAAAGCTCGGGATTTGAGAACGGCACACGATCAAGCTGCGCTGCCCGCTGCTTTGAGAGCTCTGAAACTCGTTTTTTGGGAAGCATATTCGACCATCCGTGCCTCCCAATTACTTCCAGGTACTCTTGCAGATGTCGGTTTTCCAGGTGGCCACGTCGTGTGGTAAGACTACAGGAGCCCTTGTATACGTGCCTAAGTTTGAATCAGTCTTTTGCGCAGAGAATTCGAGACTGAACGAAACATACTGGCAGATTTTACACTTGTAGGACCCACTCTCAATATTTTCTCCAAAAAAATAGGATACGTCCGGGGACTTGGAGTTCTTCAGAGTGTCATCGGTGTTCCACGCAAATTTGTCTGTATCAATAATACGGCCCTGCGATGTACCTTTGGTCATCATTGGAGGGCCTGTTGACCCAGGTACGGTCCCAGTCGCAGCACGAGAGCTCCGTCTTGGGGCAGGCTGCGTTTGTGGACCATGAGGCTGAGTTCGACGTGCTGGAAGAGGTGCAGTGTCATCATCTGAATCGGAATTTAAGCTGACTGCAACCGTGTTGAGCGCTGCACTCAGATCCTCCATATGCACAGTGGGCGAGGAAAGAGCAGCACGTCCTCGGACGGGTTCGCCTTCGAATCCAGGTTGAATATTCCGCCGACGTCGAGGCGGGGGTATAGGAGCCAGATCCTCCGAGTCAGATAACTCTTCATCATCACTGTAATGCCCTCGATTGCCCCGCCGAGGCCCAGGGCTCGCCATCGACGTCGTTGTTGCATCCAAACGCCCCAATAATTGCTGAGCCATACGGGCTGCTGGTGTTTGAGATGTGAAGTTGGTTTGGGGAGAGCCCTGTAATGCCGGATGTTAGGAATGGAAATGAAATCCGATAACGCTTGCCGTCTCCTCCGTAATGCTATTCAAAGCTGCGCCTGCATGAGCCGGTCCAGTTCCAGTTGCCTGAGGTGTTGCTAAGTTGAAAATGTTAGCATGGTGGGCGCACACTAGGAAGCAACACAGGAGCATACATGGGACGGATGGCGCAGCATTTGAAGAGCGTCTCGTGGACGGCGTGGGGGCCTGGTTCGGTACAAATGCAGGTTTTGAGGACCGGGTAGATCGCTGAGACGTCCGATTGTGAGCTGGAGGTGCGGTAGGGTTATCGACAGTGGGAGGAGGCTCTTGGGATTGCTTTCGACGAGACATGGGGGCTGAAGACTTACCGTGCTTGAAGCGGCATTTTTATACATTGAAGCAACATTAAAAATAGATAGAACTAACTGGGTGTTGATTTTTCTGAGCGATGTGATTCATGAGAACGGGACATCCTAGTCAAAACTGCGCATCTGTTCATTATAATTTCATGTATCATAAATCAAGCTACTGTGGACTGTTGATCTGATATTCCAGTCTCATTTATCAGGGTAAAGGCTCACTCCGAGTACTCGCTGTGTGCAGATGGTGGAGGACTTCAGAGTTCAGTGAAAGGTGTGTGCGGCACGTAAGGTTGGTTTCTGTCCACGAAGGTATGGGATCCTCGATCTTTGCCGTGACGGAGCACTGAAGTGCGCACATCAGTTGGTGCGTGAGTACCTGATCATTTTTAACCAAACATCATTCATTCATATATCTTTTGTTGAGATTGCTGTATCTTATATGCCCAGGCTTCGCAGTGGAAGTCTCTTCATAAATCTATGAAAATCAATCAATCCACTGTCGACTGTTGATCTGATATTCCAGTGTCATTTATCAGAGTAAAGGCACCGCAATCCGAGCGTTCGCGTGTGCAGATGGTGGAGGACTTCACAGTTTAGTTAAAGGCGCGTATTTGTAGAGAGGCACATAGGGTTTCTCTCTGTCCACGAAGGTATGGGGTCCTCAATGTTGCCGCAACGAAGCACTGAAAGGCGCACATCAGATGGTGCGTGAGTACCTGATCATGTTGAACTAAATATTGTTCATATATCTTTCATTTTAATTTCTGTATCTCACATGCCCATGCTTCGCAGTGGAAATCTCTTCATAAATCTACGAAAGACATCTTTTGTATGTCTTCCATCATTATATCTTTTTCGGTGTCCCACATAGCCCCATTTCTTCAATTAACAGACTTCATAACGGTGTCAAACCGCCATGGTGGTGATGAATGGGAGGCATTAGGTTCGTTAGGTAATTTTTACTTCCCAAGTTCAATGTCTTTCATGATTCTCCAGCCTAATTGGTTGAATGCATCCCAACCGGTTTGAACCTGTTCCTAAGCACTAAAGGCTTATATATCGCAAATTATACACGACTGGAAGCCGCTCACCGTCGAGACTTACTCGCACTGCATCACATGGGCCTTCATTTACCATTCGACTGGATCTTCTCAGTCTTGCATCAATTAAACCGATTCTGACCTCGAACAAGTTTGAATCACACATTATGGTTCTTCTGAGACCATAATTATTAGACAATGGGAACAGAATATTGTAGATCACACTTTCTGGGCATCGCTTTCCCCGCTTGTCCATCAATACAACCCGCAAACAATCAAATCATTGTTCACCCCTGTCAAGCCACCCGGCATAGGGAAAAATCATCCTATTATGTCCCCATAACTATTCCGAAATTTTGAGATGAATACTCGACTCGAAGTCACTTCAAGTCGCTTCAAGTCGACATGAATGACTTCGAAGTCGAGCCGAGTCGGGCAACCGACTCGACTCAACTCGACTTAAATCGGCTTAGAAAAGTCGACTTGGCGACTTCAAGCCCCAAGTCGCGGCAACATTACCTGAGCCTGCCCATAGGATCAAGTATACACTGCTTGGTGAGTTCTAAAACAACCTCATACATCATAAAAACACATCGGTATTTTTTCACAGAATTTGCATGACAATTCCGTGGCTTGCCAAATTTTTTCTTTCGGGGTGTCCCAAAATGGCAAAAACGGGCTATCCGGCCACCCGAGTAATTTGTCCGTAGGCAGTCGTAATAATCCCTCCAGTGCATCCCAAACTATCCAGGGGAGATAAATTCATCATTAAATACAGAAAGCTGGCTGTTCATAGAAGCAATACAAGGCCTATTGCTATCTTTTCAACCCAGAAGGTGGGTCAAATGGCGGCGCAGAACAAACAGCTAGCTCCCCAGCACACAGAGCCTATCGACGTGCAAAATCATGGGACATTTGGACAGATAGAATGCTTTAGAGCATAGAAGATTGCAAAAGATATCTGGCCCACGCCTCCCCCAGTCTGACCTGCCTAATAAGGATAATCTCATGAAATCTCGGCTAACCTTTCTTGAACCGACCTACAGTATGCTGTAGAGGTACTATACTTACCAGCTTGTCCTGGATGCTCTAGTGGTTATGTGCCAGCTACGGCCTGTGCACGGTGTGGGTTCGAACCTTACCAATGTCTTTTATTTTGCAAAGTGTGGTTGTTTATTTATTTTTTGATCGCGCAAACGCAAACTCCGCGTACCCTTGTGAGGAGTCGGAAAGTGGCATTTTGATCTTTTATTCCAGTAATTCACTGGTTTTTTGCTTCAAGAAGTGTTGGCATTTCAGCTGAGCCTTGGTTTCAGTCTATTTTGGCAACAAAGTTGAGTTTGCGGGAGTTTAAGTTTGCATGTGTGGCTAGATACTAAGATGCTTATTCTCAAACTTTAGTGGCAAAATAAAACTGGACCCTCTGGGATTCGAACCCACGCTGTACCTCTTATCTTATTCGTAAGCACTTGCCTTTTTTGGGATGTCAGACTGGGGGAGGCCAAGGGGGTCTGCAAAAGATGACACCCACATAGCCATAAGCCCCCAAGAAAATTCATCTTTATGCGCCACTCAAAGGTAACTGTTTTGAATTGTACCCGCCCGTGACCAGGAACTGGCGCAAGTAAAAGTCTATCGAATATGGAGAGTCTTTGGTTGGTGGTTCTGAACGCGTCAACCAACATTTAGGTCACGAGGATCGAAGGGGCATTCATTATAATCTGGCCAAATTGTGCCACTTGGAGTCTACTTGACGTCGCCTTTGAAGGTTCTGGATCCAGAAGGGAACCGCTTTCAAGCATCAGAAGTGACGGATTCGTTCTCTAGAGACAACGGAAGAAAACGAGCCCCTAACCATGCGAATCGGCCCGAAATTGATGGAGAAAGAAGCAAGGGAATGAGGGCTATGCCCTTCGGAAATAAGAAATGGTGTTCTCACGCCGTCATCTTGACCGGAAACCTCCCATAGTTTTTGATCACTGGTTCACACTGCCTCCAAATTTGACATTCGGTGTCCTCATACGCCGTCTAGCATTCTATAACTGCCGGATATCAAGATTTCACATAATCGCTGCTTATATTATGCAAGTGGCGGGGTACCTAGTTTGGCCGGAAAGGGAGTCGCAGATACTGTACAATTTCGATCAATTCGGCACAAATCCGGAAATTTTAGTACAATTAAAATCCAAAAGAATTCGGATAAACCGAGAAAAAATTATTGCCGCAATAAAAAAAAAAGGGTGTGACACGTGACTGCCGAATTGAATGAAATTGTACAGTAATACCGAATTGTTTGAATTTCCTGGGGTGATTAGGGTGTGGGTAATCTGCAGACCTTAAGTATGTGTAGCTGTTTGTCCCAGCACTAGGTGTGTCCGGCGAGGCGGGGATAGTAGGGCTCAAGCGACAGTGCAATATTTGCAGGCAAATGGAGGCCCGTGAGCAGAGGCATTCCAAATAGGAAAAACTGACATGAGAAGACTGACTGGGTGCGCGGCAAACAGACTCGGCGCGGCGGCGCAGAGCGGAGCGGAATTTTCCTACAGATGGGAAAGTGCATTCGGCGGATGGGAAAGTGCTTCCACAAAAAAAAAATCAAATTTTTTGAAAAATCAGGTTCTCTATAGAAACCCTGTAGCGGGAATTGCGTCGCTGTGCAGGTATTTGATAGCATCAGTCGACGGTCAATTGTGTCGTGCTTGCTGTGCGGCTGTTAGAAGGATTCCAGAACCGAAATTGGTTCGCTTGGTGCCGCGCAGCATTTTCCGACTCGCTTCGGCAGCGCGCGAGGCACAAATTGAGACACCTAGTCCGGTGATGGATGCTTGTTTGAGAGCAAACAACGACCCGCCGAATTTTAGTGGCGCTGAGGAGGAGATTGTGCAGCCGGACATCAGCGGAGTTTCGCGAAGACAAGAATCTACATGGTTGCAATTAAAGCTTGGGTAAATATTTTACATAATTAGGCGAAGATATTGCGGTACTGGTTCGGGGGAGAATTTGGAGAAAGTGAGAAAGCACCGGACACTGTACCTAGCTGAGCTTGAAAAAATTCAAGATTATGCGGATGGATCTGGATGAGGAAGGACAAAACGAACTCGAACGGGCGCAAGAGGTGAGCCTTTTCCCATAAGCGGTACGTGGCCGCAGGACACAAAATCTGAAGGCTGTTACAGTGAAGCTTGAACCAGACAAAATAACTTGAATGCAACACAGTTAAAACCAAACTTTCCCTGGATACAAGTAACCACAGGTCACTCCCGGGGCCGTGGGACTGGTAGGTAGCTGGGTTCGGGGTAGAATAAGATGAGAAGAGCATGGCACTTGCCACTTGCTTGCCTTGAGTGAATCAAGTATCTGGAACATACGGCACCGGAGTCCGTTCGATTTGGGCCTGGCCGTCTAGGTCCTCGATCATTCATCTGAAAAGGAATTTTCTTGGTGCCATGTACAAGTATGTACTATTGTATGGTCTGCTGGTAACCACAGGGTTGTTATTGGCCAACCAATCAATTTTCACCGGAGATTGGGCCAAATAAATCGCGACCAGTATTTGGCCAAAACATGCTGTATTAGGTGAGTATTGGCCAAATACTGATCAAATAGTGGTCAGCCGATATTCCGCCAGTATACGTTGTATTGGCCGGATATTGGACCGTATATTGGCCAGATATTGGCCAACCTTTTTTACTAGAGCTGCCGCTCATTTTTTATTAATATATATATTTGCTTACCCACACCATACACCTACAAATTTGACACCAACACAAGATCCATTCACTATTATCTACCACATGCTGTATCGTACATATTCCTCAAGTGTTGCTGGATGGGTTGAGCTGAAGCTCGGCTGCCAAGCTGTAATGAGACAATAGAGAGCTTGCGGCAGCCACCTGGAGCCATCCGGTGGCTGATCGAGCATGCGGTAGCCAGTGGCTGTGGCTCCTCCAGTGGCTGAATCTCGCACATTGTGGCATGGCACCCAAGTCTATTTATGGTCCTTTACCACTATATTTGATACCAATTTGTATTATGCCTGCATGAAGAAGGCAGCACAGCTAAGCTTTCTTTCCATTCATCAAAAAAATAGCTTGTTTTTGGCAGTAAAGCGCAGTCTGGACACCAGGATGACTTTACCTGCTATAATCAGGAGCCAGAGAGCGGATGTCTTTTCTAACATCACACATGAAATCAATGTGCCAGCCACCAGCCAGCCACAGCCACCGGCTACCGCATGCCCGATCAGCCACCGGGTGGTTCCTGGTGACTGCTGCAAGCTCTTTAATTAGATGGGAACAGCTGGGAAGAAGGAACACGTACTTGAGGAAGTCATGCCAGTCGATGTGCGGGCCCATGCGTCGAAGCGGATCATCGAGCAAGAGTTGAGCGTTGTCCGGGCTAGAGTGCGGTAGTCAGCTGTAGATTTCTACGGAAAAGAGAACATGCAGCGTACCTGGAAGAGTGTCAAGCAAGATCTACAATACAAATCTATCAGCCACAACCGCAGTGGCACGGGAGACCACAAATCCACGCACCGTAATGCTGATCCCACACCCTCACTGAAGCACGCAGCGGGCCTGTGCAACGACCGATACCTTCGCGGACTTGAGGTGCGTGGCCTTGTCCAGGTGGTGAATCTCGACGTCGCGTACTCCGCTGCACGTCGAGCGGACTCGTCATCCGTTCGTGGGAGATGTCTGCGCTGTCCGTATACACCATCCCATCCTGCATCAGTACCGCTCCAAGACGCGCACCTCGTAGAGCTTCTCGACGTCATCGTGGAGTCAAAAGACTTGTCCGAGTAGCCCATACGCACCGGCGGCAGCTCGTGGTGCGTATTGGTCACCGTGCGGATGAGGCGGAGCTCCAAGCATCGGATTTTCCATCAGCGTCGATGCGGCGGTATGTAAGAGCACAAGAGATCTTACCGTGCTCGGCGTCCGCATCAGTGGTCCGCTGCGTGAACACCGTTCCCAAAGACGAGCGACTTGAGGTTCTGTGCAGTGGTCTGGTCTTGTTTGTCTGCACTCGACGGGGGGTGCAAGCTCAGAAAGGGTTACGCACCCTGTTCCCCACTACTCCCCGCACCACGCCCGTAACGATTGCGTGCACCGTGTAAGCGTCCACGGCAGCAACAGGCTGGTTTAAGTTTAAACCGCAACGTTGGCAACATTGGCCCGGTTTAAACCATTTTGGTTTAAACCGTAAGGTTGCCAATGTTGGTTGCTGGTGTTAGCCCGGTTTAAACCGGTTTTAAACCAAAAAAAGTGCATCCACTCGTGTTTTGTACAACAAAGCTGTGCAGAAAGGTGACCTGGTTTAAACCGGTTTAAACCATGGCTTAAACCAGTTTTAAACCATGGCTTAAACCAATTTTAAACCATGGCTTAAACCATGGTTTAAACCAAAAAAAGTGCATCCACTCGTGTTTTGTACAACAAAGCTGTGCAGAAAGGTGACCCGGTTTAAACCGGTTTAAACCATGGCTTAAACCGGTTTTAAACCATGGCTTAAACCAGGGTTAAAACCAAAAAAAGTGCATCCACTCGTGTTTTGTACAACAACAAGGAGCAGAAAGGTGAGTCTTGATCAGGTGAATGTTTAATATTACTAAAGTATTTCAAGCTCCTAGTCAAGCGACCATCTTGAAGGAGATGATTGCTAGTGAGCAAAGAGCGGAAGACAGAGCTCAAGCAAGTGCTACCACTCCTGTTGCTCTCTACATCAATGTTGGATTTAAACTTCAAGCCAGACAGTATGTTCCTCAACTTCTTCTATGCATAGATAAATACTAACTAATGAATCAATCAGGCGTGCTCTAAGATCAACACAGAATCCCACCAGTGAAGATGACCAGACACAAGATAGTGTGGTTGAAAAGCAACGTCTAGGGGCAGATGTCAAGAAATGGCATCAGCAACAACAGCACATTTGTCCTCAGGTTCTCCCATCTGTGGTCTCAGAGCCCTACAAATCACCTGAATGGGAGAGGTTATTCTTGCCCTCCAACTTTATTAGCTCCGAGCGAACCAAATTAGGTCTAGAGACTTTTGGAGCAGAAGGACTCAAACTGCGGCAAGGTGAAGCAAATGATGCTCTACGTAGCTTGCGCGAACATATCCAACATAGTCAAGCCCTCAGACAACACAAGAATGCTCGGAATAATGCTGTTCATGGTCAGCCAAAGAATGCTTGAGCAGTGCAAAAGATCAAGGATGTCCAAACTAGGATCCAGAATTACGTCAAAAAGTACCGGCATGCCCGTACTGCAATGATTGCCCTTGGATGCAATCCACAAGACCCAAAGTTTGGATTTCCAGAGCTGAGGGATGAGGATCTTTACACAAAAAATGTAGATGAGCCACACAAGCTAGGTGATGGAGGAAAGGTTGAAGGCTGGATTTGGTGACAGGGCCATTATGGAAACTTGGCTCCTGCAGAGGAAGCCAAATATGTCTTGGATTGTAAGTCAAGCTATCTCATGTATTGTTTTAGAGCTCATCATTGTATAGCGGCAAGAGTACAATGGCACCGTGCTCATGCAGATATGGAGCGATGGTAAGAAGAAGTTGAAATTCTGGGCCAAGAGTTCTGTCATGCAATTCAGGGATTCCACAAAATGGAGGCTACCTGGACTGCTCTTGCTCATGATCATGAAAATGAGCCAGGAAAAAAGGGTTATGCATTGAAGGTTGCAGGTATGTATCGACAGATGGGGAAAGATGCACGAGAGCAATTCAAAAAAGTTGGTGGCACTTGGCCCAAGGCTGGAGTTAGTCTTGCCCAGCATATCAAATTTGAGCGCCCAGATCCAAAAATTGATTGGGCAGCTGTTATAGCAGAGGATAGTTGAATATATATATATATTTTTGATTGATATAAGCAGATCTGACTCTTGACTAAAAAATATGAGTCAAGCTTTTTTTGGTTTAAACCGGTTTAAGCTGTTTTCGTTTAAACCGGTTTAAACTGATCTGGTTTAAACCGGTTTAAACCAAAACAGATCTGACTCTTGACTAAAAAATATGAGTCAAGCGTTTTTTGGTTTAAACCGGTTTAAGCTGTTTTCGTTTAAACCGGTTTAAACTGATCTGGTTTAAACCGGTTTAAACCAAAACAGCTTAAACCATCTGTAGTCTATTATATATAAAAAACAAGTTGCCTATAGGCTTGGTTTAAACCGGTTTAAACCAGGCAAAGGTTGGCAACCTTGTGGTTTAAACTCAAACGAGCCTACAGTACTCCGCGGGCTTCATGTCGCACCGCTACTGTATTAGAGGCTGTTCCTGGAAGCAGGGAGGTGCGTCAGTTTCATCTCATCGGAAAAGAACGCAGGGAAGGTGGGAGGAGGTCTGCCATTGATCGCTGCTGGATGAGGGACGGCTCGAGCGAAAGGAGGGAGACAGAAAGAAGCGGTGAAGAGACAGAAAGTCTAGGAGGTCGGTATTGATGGTACCGGGCGTGAATCTGGAATCCGATGGCCTTAGAAGTAGCGGCGCGTGCGAGAGGAGTTGCGGAGGGTCAGAACGTGCCCCAGGCGAAGTAAATCGGACATGAACTTACCTAGGACGAGGTGCAGTTCCATCAGCCCTACGAAACTCTTGAAACACATGGGATACTGCCTCTGCCGAGTGCAGAGGTGAGTTGCAGGAGGCCAAGGTACAGACAAAGGGGTTTGAGCAGTTTCAGGGAGCCAGAGTCCAAGAGGGCCGAGATTTGGATGCTACGGCGAGAGGAGAAAGTAAGGAGGACGCGGTCACGCACCGCATCACGCGCGCTGATGTTGGCGGCAATATCGATTATAATGTACAAGTCCATGATGGAGTAAAAGCTATCCAATATTTGGCCAATACTTGATGTACTGGCCAAATATTGGTCGACCAATGTTGGGGCCCAATATTCGACCAATATTTGGCCAATACATCAAGTATTGGCCAAATAGTGGTCGTGATTTATTTGGCCCAAACTCCGGTGTTTGTGTGGCCTTGTTCTAGGCCAGATTCATTTCTGCCAATATCCAGACTAAGCCTGTAGAGGGTCTTCTAATGAGACAGAACCTCTCTTAAATCTCAGGGATTGGTGCAGATATTGTGATGATATCGAATCGTTTTGTATAAAGTGAGCTATGCGAGTGGGAACGAAAGGAAAAGATATGATAGTTGATACCGTGTTTCGAACACGAGACCTCAAGATACTCACACTTGAATTGCAATCGTATGCTCAAACACTAAGCTTATCGGCTGCAAGAACTGGTTTTCGGTTGGTGTAACTTCCAATGAAACACTGTGAAACGGATACTTAGTTTTTTTTTGCATCGTTATTGAGCCTGGTATTGCACCCACCTTCCATTTTCGGCCGTGAGCGGTTGTTTGTTTGCGCGTTGCTCCCATCACCGTCACATCGGTCACCCGTGACCCGTCCTCCACCTCCCTTCCACTCACTTCGACACCATAGCGCGCAACCAACAAAAAGTGCAGTCGATGCTGTGCCGCTTCCGCGAGGCGCAAGCGGCGGAGCTGGGCTGGGCACGCGGGGCGACAGGGGGCCGGTTGCTAGAGCTAAGAGCAGCTGAAAGAGATTTCGCGGAAAGTCGCGAAGATATAGGATGGTGCGTCCTTCTCGCTATATCCGTCTCTTTTTCGTCACCAGTACGCTGACCCCGCATTTTATTTTTCTTTCAAAAATCCATTTGGTGGGTGGCCGGCCTAAGTGACTACCAGTTGCGGAGACCTCAACGACGACATCACCAAGCAGATACGCCGAGGAGCGACACTATAGGAACCAGATTGTTGTCTCACACGCGCTCCTTCCCTCTATTCTATGCAAATTCAACGACTCAATGACATGGGTCACGCATCGCTGATACCGCGCCGTATGCAGAGATACTTCGGCCACGCAAAGGACCTCCCCGGCGTGCGCCCTCTTACTGTCCGGCAAGAAAGACGAGTAGGAGCAACGCCGTGCTCGAGTGTATCGCCAGTTCCAGAATCACAGGCAGGAGAATTATGGAGGGAGAGAGGAGGTGTTGGAGTGGGAGGAAAAGGCGGAGGAGGAGGATGTGTTTGCCTATTCCGCATCCCGCTCCCTTGCGTCTGACCTAGAACTACACGGCGAGACGCTGCCGCCAAACTAAGCAGGAAACTTGGGCTCCACGACACTTGAATCCCATCCCCTACTACGCCGCAGGTCGCCGAATTCTGGGCCGATGCCGAGGAGAACCTTAACCGCGACATTCCTGTTAAGGCAAATTCGAAATCGAAGCGAAGGAGCCGAAGGACACGTCGAGTTCCACGGCGAAGTCAAAGTCAAGGAAAAAGTCGGTACGGAGAAGGAGGGGGAGAGGAGGAAGACGAGGAAGAGGAAGACGAGGAGAACGAGAACGAGGAGGCTGGGAGCAGCAATGATTAAGCGCACCGTCTTTCTTCACTCGCGTTTTGGCCACCGCTGATTGTCTCACGCATCTACTGACAGGCCACGCTGATGTGTACTGCTGCCGCTACGCTTATAATTATTCCCTGGACAAGACGCGCCGCCGCTTCGCTCCGGCAAGAGGAATCTTCTCGTCAGCAGTACGGCGGAAAATGAATGAATATATGTGATTTCAAGTTTGTAGATAATGTTCATAGACTCAAGGTGAAAGTTAGCTTTAGCAATAGTGGTAAGGGAATTCAACTGCTAGTCATCCTGCACTAAAAGTCTGGGCAAGAAATCGAATTTGTGTGGAAATATGAGCATTGAATGCGGGATGAGACAAACCAATACCACATCGCCGCACAAACGGGGGGGTCAAATCATTGAACAGAACATGCAGCGACAGATACTGCTACAACAAATGGAGCTCAAGGGAAATGGCTCTGAGGGGCTTTTCAGATGGCTATGTGAGCAAAGATAGAGTAGTCACATACCCAACTACTAGTCAAGCCTTCGGCGCTTCACCACGTCTAAACCAGCTGCTTGACTGGCTATATGGGCGGGAACGAAAACGCTAAAATTTATCGTACATATGGCGAGTGAGTTTACACTATGAGACGAAGTGGTACTGACATTTTGTTCGTGAGACCCAAGCCAAACCCCCAGAGGTCCAGAACCAGAACCGACATGTAATTGTTGCCAATCTTGACGAGGTGCTGAAGGCCTCGGCACAAAGCGACACAGCCAAATGCGATAGACAATTGAGGCGGGTCCTTGACATACTCGATGGCCGCGAAAAGCCTGCAAGCTGTTCACAGATATGGTGCATTACGAGTCCGTCGGCCAACAGAAGTCACAGGCGGGGGGAAATTTTGACAGATCGGTAAAACACGAATCGAACACGGATTGATTTGCTTGAGGCCGGCATTAGTGAGGCTCGATGGTGTAGTTTAAGAGAGCTCGAAGACTGAAATTTGAAAGATGTGCGACGGAAGAGAGTGACAGAGAAAAGAAGACTTGGGTACTTGAAGGTCTTATGCACCTGACGCCAGCATGGAAACGAGCCAGACATTTGAGAGCTGTCTTCAGTGGAGCCCAAGTAGAAGCAAGGTCCCCAGCAGTAGTGGACAGAATCACTGATACATAAGACCAAGAATTGATCACTTGAGGGGTATATTTGAAAGCGGAATAGTGGGCGGCAAGACTGCTATTTCAAACGATGGGCGCGCCATTTTATGTCTTGGGGAGGGATTTCGTGGCCTCCGGCCGGATTAATAGGACCACTGGGCTGCGCCGTAGACAGTAGCACTGCGCTCAACTGCGCTTTGTCAAGAAAATGCTGCGGGTAGGTCAGCGGGGCGGCAGCCAGTAAATGAAGAGGCAGTGTCCGATGTCACTGGAAATTCAGGACAAAAGGAGTTGAAGGAAGAGCAAGAGCAGAGGAAAAATGAAAGGAGATGGATATATGGGGAATAGCACAGCTGAGGAGCCATTTGCTTAAAGAACGGTTAATCCCTCACTGTTGCTGCAGCGTGTCGCTCGCCATAAAACTCTGAATGATACCCATCGTAATTTGTCTTCGCCGCCGTCTCCAATCTGTTCTGTCTGTGTGGGTCGCGACGAACGAGGTGCACAGCGGGTACGCCGCCCACGCTTCCTAGGCCATGCTGCATCCTTTTCCTGCTTTTTTTTCGGTTTCCTCCCTGTCTCTTCGTTTTCTCTTCGTGTTTCCTTGACTCGTTCTTGGTTCCGTCTCCGTTGGGCCACCGTCTGTCTTTTGCACTGGGACACTAGCATGCGCACGCGGTCATGCCATACAGACATAGATTTGTGGGGCGCTTACACTCTCTTCGTGCGCGGATGCACCTTGTTGTCGTTTCCTTCCCTCCTACCTCGGGCCCTCTTTTCTGTTCTCGTGATCGTCGTGCGGGGTCCACATATATGCGCCTCGCCTCTTGTTGCTTGTTGTCCCCTCCTCGGCGTTAACACCACTTTCATCTTCACGGGACACCTTGATATTTTCTGCCTCTTCGTTTGTTGCTTTAGCTTGGTTTCTTTTCCTTCTACCAATCGTTTCTGCATCTGCGCTAGTGTCTATCCTATTGCCCGCCTCTGGGGCTTGGCTTCGTTTCCTTCCCTCTACTTTCATTCGCAAGTCGACTCATGTACGCACTGCATACATATACTCTCCCGCCCATTCTTTGCGGTTCTCTTCGTTCCTTCGTTCCCTTCTCCGTTTCTTCTCCCCCCATTCATTCTTCTCTCTTGCTTTCCCTCCAAAACACTCCATCTCCATCTCCACCGCACACCCCCTCCCTTTCCTTGTTATCTTTTTGTGGTTTCTTCTTCTTTGCTTTCTTGGCGCACGAACACCATCCCTTTTCGCTACGCAGGGACACTTTCATGCGCAGTTCGCAGGTGTGTCGCGAAGGTGCGTGTCTAACCCGCTCGGTGCGCATCCACTCCGCCTACTGTGGACCGTCGCTCCTGCTACGACGCCCGCACCTGTCCTTTTCGCAAGGGGACGAAACAAATCGATCAAACTGCAACCTTCTGAATAATGCCCCCGCTACTCCCCCTTTGCTTCTTTGAATCCTTCTGGACAGTCATCATAGGTCTATATTATCAGCGACTGCCTAGTCGGCCGAACTAGCTAGTCGGCCATTTGCATAATATAAGGCTATGTGGTCTAAAATCTCGAGCATTGACGTTCGGGAGGTGGAATGTGACCTATGAGGACGACCCAAACTGACACGGCGATCAAAAATTGTGGGAAGTTTTGGACCAAGATGCCGGCGTGCGAACATCATTTCTTATTTCCGGACAGCCTTCGCGCTCATTTCTTCTTTGTTTCTCCACCCACCAATTCCCCACCGATTCGCAAGTTTATAGGCTCAAATTCTTCCCTATATCCAGGAGAGTGACATCTCTATTACGTTTCCACAAGCAGGGATCTCTTCCGCTCTCAAAGCACTCCACAAAGACCTCGAGCAGACTCTAATGTTGCACTCCGGCCACCTCAGCTAGTGAACCAGCCGTACGTGCTATCAACCCAGAATTTGGTTTGTGAATTGAGGATACCTGAGTATGGGTTGTCCCAAGTTTATTGGGTCTTGACTGCACAGGTTCCCGGTCGCGGTCGGCTACTGCCCAAAGCCATCGGATTTTCATTGTGCATCAAGTTGAACTTTTTTAGAGTGGTTTCGGTTGGGTGGGGAATGTTGTGTGCAACTCGGTATGTTCAAATACTTCTTATGAAATCATCCAGACCATAATTTGTGCCTTGGATACGGTCTATATCTCACAGGGCCCGCCATCCTGTTCTCACCGCCATTTCAGTGGCCCCACTTGGCTTGGACGGGAGCTCGTATCATTATCCATACATCTCACATGTGCGGTTTACATGTCTAGAATCATTCATTCATCTCTCTTGAACAATTTGGGATGCAGCGGGGTGGATAAAAGCAACGTAAGCTCACGATTTGGCCGGATGGCCGACTAGGCCGTTTATTGCCTTTTCGAGGATGCCGCCAAAAATAAATTCAAAGAGGGATGAGGTTGTCATGTAAATTCAAGCAAAATATTGTCACTCATTCCTAGGGTCCATATCTTCATCTGAGAGCCACAATGTCCAGACCAACTCGACATCCTGTGCGCGCTTGAGGCCAAAAGTGCCAAGGTGGCTGAGTAGGCAGTCTTTGATAATATGTAGTACTGTTATGTGCGTATGATCAATCCCTGGGTTACTCATGGTGCTAATATCTCCGTATCAGTCAACGGCGACCATCATCGTCGTTTGAACCATCAGCCAACCGCGCTATTCGCCTCACTTTCGACACTCGTCAAAGAGTCCATTTTCCATTTAAATTTACGCCAGCTTCCCGTTCTATGGTATTTATTGATCCTTTTGGCACTTCTTTCCATCGATTGAAGTCGTAATTTCGCATCTCTCTATATCTTCAATTGGTTCCTGATCGGATCGTCGAATTTATTCAGAATAATTGTACCACGAGGCCACACAATTTCGCGTCAATATCGAAAGAGAAGAACGCACGTACCGCATTAACTGCATTCCCGGTCAAATTGACTGACGCTGCCGAGTTTTGTAGAAGACAAGCAGTGCCCCAACGCCATCTTTTCTATGGACCTACGCGTGTACATATTTTAGAACGGGGTTGATGGCATAGAAGTTGAATCATTCATGGTCATACCATGTGTGATGCACGACGGCTCTCACGCCGCACTAAATATTGTCTATTCTATGCAGACCCACTGGCATGGGACCCGAGGAGAAGGGAGACAATCATGCGTCTTTCGGCGTTTGGTTGGAGATTTGATTGAACTTGTTTTCGGTGAGACGACTTGAGTGTATACTTCAAATGGGGGACCGAAAATCTGATACTCGGCACAGTATCCAGCCCACCGTTCATTCAAATGGCTCCAGTTTCCGCCTCAGACAGCATCATTTCCTCAGCGTTAACCAGCCATGCCCCCCATTGTCATTATTGGCGCCGGGTAGAGTATTGTCGTTGCTGCCGCTGTGTCTTTCTTATTCTTTTACATTAGGATCGGTTGGGATTCAACGACTTTATAGTTCTGTCACCAATATCCACCCAATTTGGTCTGACCATACACTAGATCTACGAAAAGGCCTCGGATCTCGGTGGGACATGGATCCGGAGGGTCAGCTAATTTCTGCTTCCAATATCCTCGCTTACCTGTCTGAAACCAGGATAATATAATCCGCGTGGATTAAAGCTTGAGCTGGATATTCAGATATGTAACGGGGGCTATGAGGTTGAACAGATTTTTTTTATACACTCGAGTGCGTTCGTTTTCTTGTTAGGGGACGGTCCATTAACTCAATTTCTTCTATTGAGAGTGAGATGGTGTATATATCCTTCTCGTATAAATTCGTGCGTTCGTGTTTCACCCGTGAGCCCGTTCCTGCCCCGCGATTTATGGACACTAGGTAAATAATGGATTCTCAAGTTTGCAAATGGCTACATTGTACGCACAGTGCTCAACGGACACCTATAACGACCTCATCAATAAACACCTTTCGCGATCTGTGTCCGTAGACTGCCTCGTGGTATTGCACTTGCGGCGGGGAGGGGAAAGTCTCGAGCATTTTCCCGGGTCGATCTTCCAGTTTGGCTGGTGGGTCCGGCGACCGAAGTGGGATGATTATGACGTCAAGGCTATGGCTCAGACCAACCAATGGGAGCGAAAAGTCCGATATGAGAAGTGGATGGCACTCCTAGGTCCTATGTACTACCTCGATATCCTTGTTGGCCTCTTGGTGTCATGGATCAGTGGCTGAACAGCCATCACCATAAAGTCAGTTTGTCTCATTGTTTTTGACCGGTAGGGCTTGAAGAGGTTTTCAGTGACCGTACTTGAATCACTATCCCATGTATATCATCCGTTATCTACCCTCTCGTAGACAGACACATTTTCCTCGTGACTTGGTTGTTTGCATTATTTATCCTACGCAAGGAAGATAAGTAATGTTCAGGGGTCTGGGCAGAATCACCGTGAGGCTTGGAAATAAGGACCTCAGCCCTTAACTGTCAGATTGCGACATGTATCAGGAGGCACGTTGGAGTGCCGTTTAAGATGCCCAAAAGATGAATCATTGCGGAGAGTAGTGCCATGCAAAGAAGAATTATTGCTGAAATCATAAATAAACCAGAGAAGTCTGAGCTCAAGCCAATTCAAACCCAGATAATCCTGGATGCCTCAAAGCATGAGATTCGCCGTCAAGTTCAAGCAAATCACCGTCTCACGGTGGCCCCACCGGCGCATCCAGCCACTCTCCTCGTATATCTTGGAATCTGAGCCCTTCCCTCCTCACCTCTTCCTCTGCTTACCTTCTTGATGTCCTCAAATCTCAACAACCTCCCTTCTCTGCTCTTCTTTGGGCTTCCATCCAGGCTCTAGTCTGCCATCAAGATCCTTCAAGCTTCAAGGCTCTCTAAAGCTTCATGGCTTTTTTTCAAGATGCTAAATGTGGCGAGGTTGTCTTCAAATGCTCAAGTTGGCGAGGTTGCTCTGCCATCACACCCAAGATCAAGCCAAGCACGGTGTCAAGGACTATGAGATCATCGAGGAAGCTATCAGCGAGTCCGGCGGGCAGTCAATGATCTCATGGATGCTGATGCAGCAGATTTGGTGTTGTCAGCACAGCGAGATGCTCATGAGTAGGCTTCTTCAAGTTATCTTGTTGCACCCATTTTTGTACACAAATATGAGAATGCAAATAATTATTGTGTTTCAATGGATTGTTTACAAGCACTAAGGGTTTTGACAAGCTGGTATGAGCTGAGTTGACCTGGCCTTTAACCATCTGGTTGAAAAGCTGGTTGTGATGTGGAACTGGTCCCAGGCTCGACCCATTTGCAATAGAACCTGGCCATGGAATCCAGCATACAACCAGCTGGCTGCCAGTCTCCACCGACGTCTGGGGCACATATCAGTTCCAGGCCGCGACCAAAGTCCCTTTGACAACAGGATGGTGAGGGGGGCGCTGGTCAAGGCGCGGTGGATCAAGCCACGGGAGTGCCGACACACAGGACAGAAGGTGGCGCACGCAGTCCTCGGATGCGGGGACGTGACGGCGGCGAACCATCTCATCCACGACGGAGCATGGATAGAGCGAAGTAAGGTGTACGGGCACAAGTTGGTGACGGAGCCTATACACTGCATGAAGTACCAGAGAGATGGGGTGGGGCATGTGGCAACAGAGCAACCCACACCGGACGCTCCAAGGCAAGGACTGACGGAAGCAGGTGACGCGGGGCCTCTGGCGTCCACAAAGGCGCAGAGAGAGGCAAGGCAGGCTAGTGGGGGAATAATGGGTGAATTTGCGAGGCGGCAGCTTGATGGAGGCACTCACGGGAGTTCCTGGTTTGACCAGACCGAGGAGGAGGAGAGAGCGCGAGCAGCAATAGGTGCCGTTGACATTGCGATAGAGGAGAAAGAACAGGAGAAGGTCGAGAACCTACTTAAGTGAGTTGATGGAGACAAAGACGAGGCTCTACCCGCAAATGCGGAGGCACTCTTGGCGCCAGCTGACCCTGGCACGGTGGACAACAGCAATGTCTGAACAACCAACAGGGCGGCAAGTGGGGCGGCAGCTCCGCATCTGGGGGCAGAACCTGAACAAATCACTGAAAGCGCAAACTGACTTTATTAATCACCCAAGCCCCCATTTCTATGACATAGCACTAATACAGGAACCTTCAAGTTACTTCAACTTCAAAGGCATCTCGAGTGTGAACCGCTCCTTCACTGCTATATACTCACCACATATGCGCCGCTGAAACAGGCCAACAAGCAGTGGTCTGTACGCTCAATGATTCTCGTCAAAACGCGTCTCCCGTCTGCGACTGGGAGAGTGATCCCCATTCCTTCCTTGGACGTCACGGCAATGGAGCTGCATGTCCCAACTTTGGGGATGATCCGCATCATCAAAATTTATAATCACAGGGAGTACAATGGAACGCTGGACATCCTACGGGAGTGGCTTCGAACACTGGGAGCTATGCATCGGGAGGCGGGCTCACTGCCCTATATCTGGGCGGGGGACTTCAACCAACACCATCCACTCTGGGACAAACTCCGCAATCACCATTTATTCATAGCCCACAATCTGGATTTATCCCAACCGTTCCTTGATATTCTAGCCCAACACGCAATGCAGATGATGCTTCCACCGGATAGACCCATGTTGCGAGCATTCGGGACAGGGGACTTCACCCGGCCCGACAACCTTTTCTGCATGCGGGGGCTATTCACCATGTATATCAGCTGTATGACTGACCCAGCAAAGAAGCCGCCAAAGACTGACCACTTCCCAGTGATCCAGGTACTCTAAATTGGCCATATAGTGATGGAGCACAACTGAGGCCAAATTACCTCAAGACGGACTGGTCCACTTACCAGGATGCGCTCATAGGTCGCCTGATGAAGATTGAGTGTTGCAAGCACTACACCACTGTCAAGGTGGTGTTAGAGGCAATTGAGAAAGTGGAGGTGGCAATTCAGGAGATGACAGAGGAGGTGGTCGAGTTGTCAAAACCCTCGCCATACATGAAGTGGTGGTACACAAAAGAGATGGGAGAGCTGCGGTGGTGATAAGCCATGCAAATAGCTACACATGAAAGATTGCGTTTTTGCAATCTCAAATGGTAAAAGCAACACGCAACATCCCAGAGCAGTTACTGTGAGCCTCAAGCAGGTAGCTACCAGTCATATAGCTAGAGTTGTTCTTCCTCAATTGAGACTCCTCGAAAAACCATACAGGATCCTGCCTAGATGAGCTGAAGCTAGACTTGGATCAAGAGGAAGTGAAGATATTATATTTGGTGCCATACCAAGTGTTCGCGACAGTTTCAAAGTGACCGCGACGGTTTCAAACCCACCTCCAGGGACCAGTGTTATTTGTGCATGCATTCCGAGACTGGGAGACGTGTTTTGATCACATGTCAATATCACATGATGGATCATGATCCAGAAGGCCCAGACTCCAGTCTGGACAAGCTAAATTCGTTCAAGGAATGCTCCGAGATCAAGTGTCAACCTGTCCGATCATGACAGCTGTCATGGTCAAGCCAAGAGAAGTTGAATCCAGTTCAACATACAGAGAATGAAGCATTGAGGAGGAACCTAGTCTTTCGAGACCCACTACTAGGACTCACAAGAAAGAGGCATCCTTACCTGGACAGTAGTCTGGAGGAATCTCAGAGGGATCTGGAATTATGATCATGGGAGCAACAAAGTGACAAGCTGTCCGATCAAGCTGTCCGATCGCGACAGTTTCCAAAGTGATCGAGAATGGTTGAGCTCTGCTCAACAGAGGTCCGAGCTAGGCTGAAGGCCTCCTCGAAGAGTCCCCATTGAGTTCAAGATATACTGCATGGGCTCAGTTGAGGAAGACAAGGAGCAGCAAGAGGAACTTTGGTCTTCAGTAGACACAGTCCCATAACAACCCAAAATTCGATCGCAACCTGTCGCTTTGACATCCAGCAGATAGGGGGAACCAATAGCATTAATAGAGCAGATCATTCGAGTCAGAATCTCGGTTAAATGGACTTTTATCACATAATAATGTACAGTAATCGATCAGAGAGAGTAGTATATAAGGGCAGAAGTTGGGAGGGTTCAGCAGCAGACCTGGGGAGCTACCAGCCCTCACACGCACTTGGCAGGTTGCCAGTGTGGGTAAAAAGGTCTTAGCTCAGAGAAGCAGTAGCTTATCCATCGCGAATGGGGACTTAGACAATGGATATGGATTTGATTGAACAAGTTGTGTTTGATTGAACTGTGTGATGTGTCTTGAGCATTTGCGTCTGCGATTGAAATTAACTGTGTCTGTGAACTGTGTCCTGTGTGTCTTGTGTGTCCTCGAACGTGTCTTGTGTCTGTCTTGTCATTGTGTCTGTGAATGTGTGTGTGTGTGTGTCCTGTGTCTTGTGTACTGTTCACGAATCATGTTGTGAGCTCACTGAGCCAACATGGTAGCAAAAGCCTCGTTCCTCGGAACAAAACTGTGCCAGTCCTTTGAGACTGTTTTACCTTGACAAACCAAACTCTTGTTCCTTGGAACAAAACAACGCCAGTCCATCGAGGCCGTATGGGCGGTATACTGTATCAAAAGTATTTACTACAACTTCGAAAAAAATCACATCTTTTAGAGAGACAACTCAAGAATCAGGGCCAAAAAAGGAACAACTCAGAATGAAACACACCTTGGAAATAATGACAGGTTTAAATCTAACAACTTGAGAAAACACATCTAATTTGCAAAGAGGGACAACTCTGCATATTGCAATGTACAACTTTCAATCTGATACACACAACCAGCAACTTATCAAAATACAACTTCATTCTCCCGCAACTCAGATGGCAAGACAACGTCATCCTATTTTTCTGCATCTCAATTATGATACAACTTTTCAAATGTACAAGCCAAATGAATACAAGTTTCTGAGCAACATCTGTTGATCTTGATGCTTCTTCTAGGGTACAAGTTTCTTGGGGCAGAGTGCAACTTCCCAAATCCATAAACACAACTTTTCAAACATCAAATACAACTTCACTCAGTGAAGGCGCAACTCGTCAGATACAAAATACAACTTGTGAGAGGCAGGTTGACAGATCTGGACTTTGATCAGTGGCAGTGAGAGTCGAGCCCCTCACGTGATTTGAAACTTGTTGGTTGATCCCTCATTCTTCCTTCATCTTTGTCGCTTCCTTGTCTGCTCCCTCAACTCTCTTTATAGTTCCGAATGGTTGTTCATCCTTTAATTGTAACCATCTTTCTCATATTATCACCATATTTCAAAACATTGTGAGGCACCTCTGATTTGCAGTTATGGTGGGGATCCCTAACCGGAATTCAAAACACCCACCAGGCCTTCTTGGAACCATTTATCTTAGCAGGAGTTCCAAGTCCCATTTGCCATTAGCTCCAGTCCGCCTGTCTGTAGTTCAGGCCACTAAACAGATAGCGTAGGACCGGATTTTCTTAGTCCTGGCAATAATGGAATCGTGTGAGCCCTTCAATGGGATGATGCTGTATTTTCCTGCTTGTACACCGAGAGAATTCCTCGTGATTCGGACTGTGCCATGTAATCCAGCTTTGAACAAGATCATGCTATTGATGGCACTGGCGGAGTTTGAATCTCAGTTATTCATCTGCTGATCAAATGTGCAGTTTCGAAAGTTGTGTCCCAACCAAAGTTGTAATTTTTGGATGGCAAGTTGTCACCTCACATAGTTGAAGTTGTCTCACATCAACTTGTAGTTGTCAGTGAGTAAGGGTAAGTTGTGTTTGTGCTTCAGAAAGTTGTGTCTGACAAAGTTGTCAACTGGTTAAAGTTGTGCCGGCTCCTCACATAGTTGTCTTTCTGAATCCCAAAGTTGTAACTCAGGTTTCCAAGTTGACCCACATAGAGTTGTACATCCATAGAGTTGTGTTGCTGCCAAAATCAAGTTGTCCCACGGCAAAGATGTATCCCGAGAAACTTGAAGTAGTGTTTATGAAAGTTGTGCCAAGTTGAACATGCCACCGACAAAGTTGGAGTTGTCTTCCTCAAAGTTGTGCACAGGAAAAGTTGAGCTCTAGTAACATGTAAGTTGTACCTGTTTTTTAATGAGAAAATGTGCAAGTTGTCCAAATACTTTTGACACAGTATGCCTGCCATAAGGCCGTTATCTGCACAAAACTGTACACACTTCGAGATTGTGAACTCCAAGTTCCTCTCTGAGTTTGACAATGCCCAAAAAGTGAACATGACTTCTCTGCTCGACGACTTGACCAGTCGCGGACGGAGGTCCTAATTTGAGGACAATGGAATCTATGCTATAGGACCTAATACTTGGTCCTCACCCCCGAACTTGCACACATCTCGCTCTTGGCAAAAGAGGGAGTTGATTTGGTTTTTAGTTGGTTGGTATATTTTTGGGTGACCTCCAGGTCAGTTGAAGATATATTGGCTTGCTAGAAGCTAGAGCGACTTCCACCCGCACATGAGCCAGATACCTTTCAACGAGAATCAGAAATAGGCCAATCAGAAAAAGCAAGAGCTGAGATTCAGATGAGTGGTAGTTCCTTATACAGGGCCTAACAATAGGTTCAAGGGAATCCCATAGAAAGATGAACCTTCGCTACAAGATATCCCCAAGAATTGGCCTGAGTGATAATTGAGCAAGGGAAATAAGATATTTAGGAGCTTCGCAGCTATGAGACAAGCAAGTGTTGCATATGTGTTATTGGTGGTGTCCGAGGATGTGCAGGAAACCTCCAAGAGGCAGACAATAGACTATTTCCACGAGGATGTATGCTCGAAACCTTATTTCCCAGAGAACCCAGTGAGCAATGATGATGACGATAAACTGTCTGGAATTAAGCTATACCTAAACACCGCACATTTTCCGTGTTTCGGAATAGTCTGATTACAGTATAAGCTTATTTCTGAGAGCTAGTATATGGTCTCAGTAAAGCTGGCAGGGTCAGCAGTAACCCTAGGAGTTTTGTTTAATCATCCGCTGTTGAGACACTAAACCCGGATTTAATCCCGGCTTAATTAATCACTACAAGTCCAACTCGGAGGTGGTAAACTCTTAGGCTCGTGAACCAGCCGGTCCAGTGGTAAGTGATGGGATCGTACAACTCTGATCCCATCGCAAACTCAGGGCAACCACCTGGACCGGCTGGGCCCCCATGTCGCCTCTTTGGCAGATGGATCTTCGCCCCGCCATTTCAGAGGCCCGACTTAGAGAAAAAATGTTGAATACCCTCCAGAATCCGTTTCAAAGTCCCTTAATCAAAGATGGATAACTTTGCGTCCTCTATTAAATGAGCAAAAGTTGTTTTTTCGGTCAGAATTTGCTCCCTGAACATGGATAATGTACAATAAAAAGTACATATAGACTCCATGAAGCGATATAAGTACATTGAATCACAAAATATAAGTACAGGGAGATATAATCGACGCAAGTATTAGGGAGGTGGCAAGTTGTCTAAATCAGGCCAAATGTGGCTGTGTTGATGGCTTCGAGCGTCGTACGTTGGAGCAGTCGACGGCGTCGGCGAGTACACAGTAGAATAAGTATGGTGGGGGTGTGGTAAACGAAACGAAGGAGAGCTCGGAAGGAAGTCATATGAAGAATGTGGGGTCATAGGATAAGGTAAATTCCTCTGATTGTTATGTGAGGGTGTTGGGTGGGTAATTGAATGTCGGCGGATAATTAAATGGCAGATTATTCGACGGCGTTTGCAGTGATGTGGGTGGAGGGATGTATCCGGAGAACCATGGAGAGGGTCCAGAGGGTGGTCCGGGAGGTGAACCGGAGGAAGAAGCCAGATAAGGAGGCAGAGGTGGCTGATACCGCACATAACGGGACAGTGTTCCCGCGGGCGAGAATGCAGGCATGTAGGTGGGTCGCACCTGCCCACTGGGAGGGGAAGTAGGTCCGGTCGACGAGGAAGGAACAGGTGGTAAGGTAGTGTGGCCCCGATACAATGGCTTTGGCTGTGGACGGGGCTGAGGTGTCTGGGGTGAAGGGTAGTACGCAAAATGTGCGGGACGGCCTGCATAGACCGGTGCGATTGAAGTCTGGGGGCGGGGAGTGAAGGGTTGGGTGATTTCGAGGCGAGGACGGGTTGCTGGTAGTGCAGCTTCGTCAGCATCTGTTCCCTGTGATATGTGTCGCCGTTTGCGGGAATTCGACATAGGCGGCTGCGCAAGTGGTGATTGGAAGATTGCGGGAATGTGGGTAGGACTTTGAGGAGCAGTTGGACGAGGGGTAGGTTGGGAGATAGCTGCCGGGGTTTGCTTTTATCGGCTGGGAGGTAACGGTAAAGCAGGTATGTCAATACCCTTCATGTAAACAAACAGCCGCTGGCCGAGTTCATCCCAGCGCGACCAGCTGGACCCCAGGAGTTGATGCAGGGTCTCAACTGTCTCGATAGGCCCAACCGATGCCAACAGCTCGCATGTCACATCGTCAAGAATCGCATTTGCAGCAAAATAGCGCCCCGGATAATGCATCTTCAAAATATTCCGCCGCCATACAAAAAGCGCAGCTCGTACGTGGTCGACAGAAGGGCCCTTTCGGATGCCCTTCTGACGAGTAGCTCGGACTGGCTTGCTGGGCCGCACTTGATCGAACAGTTTGGGGTTGCAAATGTCACAGCATCGATCCGCAGGGACATCTAGGGACAAGACAATTACTGAAATAAAACGCAGAGATGCTAACTAATGGCTTACTGTGGCGAGGGTTCTCAAACACTGTACCCAGGAGATGGCGCCGGCACATAGTTGCTTGGATGAAAACATAAATGCCTTCCCCAGGTGAGTTGTCGGTGATAATGCAGTCATCGCGTGGAGGAACTGCGTCGTCTGTTCCTTTGAATGAGCCACGCTTCACGCCATGGCTGATGGCATAGTCCTTCCCCTGCTTTTTACCGCCGCGACCGGCGGCTCTGCCTCGCCCTCGCCCTCTACCTCTGCCTCGACCTCGACCGCGCCCACGCACCGGTGTTTCCGCAGCCACCACAATTGGTGTGGAATTCACCTCGTAAGCGGATTTTTCCACCAACATCACAGCCATCCCCTGAAGCCCAGCACGGCGAGCAGCACGGCCTGCCCGCTGTACCCATGCAGAAGGATTCTGTGGTACCTTCCATTGGACGACCAGCTCAATGTCCGGAAGGTCACATCCCTGCATAAGAATATCAGCACGAACAACGGCCGGACAATGAAAAACAAACTGACCATTCTGGCTGCATCTGTACACACCAGGACCTGTATAATCCCTGCTCTGAAGAGAGCCATGACGTGCGCGCGATATTGGCGGGACATTCCCGCGTTGTATGGCCGAATCAGACCCCGGTCACGGTACGTGGGATGGACCCGAGCATTTAGATAGTCGACGAGTTGACCGCCATCCTTGATATTGTCCGTGTAGAGGAATGCGAGCTTGATGTCGGCCGGGGTCTTGTTGTCTGCAGAGACAATGAAATCGGTATCCCGGTAGGAATTTGCAGGGTGCTCCATGGCTCGAATTATCATTGATACATTTGAGCGATCGTTGCCGATGGTGCGGTACGTGTATGTGTGGCGATCGAATTGAAGCTTCGTGATCAAGTCTTCCCGAACCTTTGGTGTCAGGGTTGCGCTCACGGCAATAATGGAGGTCGTGCGCTGCAGAAACGCGCGGATAACACCGATTGAAGCGTATTTCTTTCGGAATGAGGCTCCCCAATGGGATATGCAATTTGCCTCGTCAATAAAAACAGACAGGCATCGTGCACCAAATTCGGGCTGGCGCAGAACACCGTCTACAAAGCGGCGCGACAGGAGCATCTCAGGGGAGAGTATGACAATCTGCCATTCCCCTGAAACCACCTTCTTTCAAAATATCAGCTGGAGCGGCGAGATCGAAAACAAAAGTGTATCTACCTGCATCACATCCTGCGTGCAACCGCCATTCGAGCTATTAATTGCGGTAGCTCTGAGTCCGAATTCTTCCTTGAATGTTGTGACCTTAGAAGAACGTCAGTGAAACCTTCCGACCAATAGAAAAAGATGTCTGACCTGCTCATCGTGGAGAGACAGCAGTGGTGAAATCACAAGAGTCACCTTCCTCTGACTCGAAGGGAGAAGGTGTGGACCCACAGCAATGCCCGTCTTGCCAGCCCCAGTGGCGGCATGAAGTATAATCTCCTTCCCGAGGATCTGTCCCTCCATACACTCCAATTGAAAGTTTTTTGCGCCGTCTGTCCATTTTGTGTAATGAGTTTGATCAGCTCTGGTTAGAGTTTTAATTCTTCTTTAATAGCCTCGAGCTGCGCGGGTGTGACTTTCGTCGCAGCCCGGGTGCGCCTTGGGTTAGGGGTCTTGCCGTGGCTCCGTGGCCTGAATTTCGAGGGCATAGGAGAATAAATAGGAGACTAAATAGGCCATTAGCAATGTTCAGGAGCTGGCAAAGGGTATGTACTGAAGAGAATAAGTGAGTGTCTGCGGAATTGTAAGAGGGGAAGAGGAGGCAAGTGACGATCAATTTTTCCGATCAGGATTTTCGACTCTTGCAAAATGTCTCCAGGAAGATTAGGCAACCGCTGGGCAATTCTTTCCTCAGATATCGAGGAGGACGAGCCAGGCGAGGGTCGATTACCGCCGTCTGACCCGCCTGATGACGCGGCGAGCGATTCAGACTCGGAGGCAGGACAGGATACCCCTATCCGCCGGATACCAGCGCTTCTGAGTCACTTTGAAAACACGGAGACACTACAAGAAAGCTCGCCGCCTGCAGTACGACGACGCCTCCATCCACTTCAGCGCAGTTCATCATTACCGCCGCAATGTAAGGGCAACCTCAGCTCGGCGCAGAGCGCGGGAGACTAGCGGGAGAATCCGAAGTAACTCAATTGAATGGTACTAAATACAGGCTTCTAGAATACGCACCTAGCGGGAGAATCCGAAGAGAAGAAAGGATGAAGATTCTCACGCTAGGCGAGGTTTTTTAAGTACTAGCCAGTAGCACGTGCCCGGAGGGTTCGGCAGAGGTCTCGAGCTTGATCACACAGCACGTGCCAGTGAGAGCGGCCGGACGGAAGGACGGACGGACGGAAGGGAACCGAGTCCGGAGGGACGGGAGGTGGCGTGTCGGGTGGAGGCGCAGGCTGGGGCGCGGGTCCGGAGGCCGGACGAAGGATCGGACGAGGAAGCGGAGCCGTGCGATGGGCCGGAGCCGGACGGACGGATGGACGGACGGACGGATGGCCGGACGGACGGGCGGTTCCCCTGACATCACCCCCCCCTTGGAATGCGGCGTCCCGACGCATGAATCGGACCTGGGCGTCGCGCCTCCGGAACGATAGCGAGTCGAAAGCGGCCGAGGCGATCCGGCGCGGGGCGTTGGGGTAGCGACGATAGTAAGCATCGATGGCGTCTCGAGCGAAGACGTCGGAGTGCTTTACCCATTTATTGTGTTCCGGGCCATAGCCTTTCCACCGCACCATGTACCAGAGGCTGCCGTAACGGACCTTCGCTTCTAGGATCTCCTCGACTTCCCATTGAACGTCGTCGTCCGTCTGAAGGACGGGTGGGGGTTCGTCGTTCCGGGGGCGTCCGGGGAACGGGTCCGGTTCCGCGAGCTGGAGTTTCACCACCGGAAAGACCGGGTGGAGCTGGGAGTACCGGGGGGGGAGCTCGAGCTTGTACGCACCCTTTCCAACAACCTTCACGACCTTGAACGGGCCGAGCCGTTTGTCCGCGAATTTGACGGACGGACGGGTCGTCCGGATGTCGGAGGCGTCTAACCAGACTCGGTCGCCTACTTTGATCTCCGGGGCGGGCGTGCGTCGGCGATCGTAGTACAGCTTGAACTCGTCCTTGGCTTTAACGAGCGCGGCTTTGGCTTCCGAGACTCCGGACGCGATCCGGTCGCGGAACTCGTTCGCGGATTCCACGTTCGAGCGCAGTCCGTTGGGCTCAAATCCCATCCGGGGGAGCCTTCCGGTGTCCGTCATGAACGGGACTTGCTGCGTCGAGGAGTGGACGTGGTTGTTGTACGCGAACTCCGCGGCCGGGAGGAGCTCGTCCCAGTCGTCCTGTTTGTAGTTCGTGAAGATCCGGACGAACTGCTCGAGTTCCTGATTGACGCGTTCGGTCTGGCCGTCGGTCTGCGGGTGGTAGGCGGTGGAAGTCGCTGGCTCTATCCCAATGAGGCGCCACAGCTCCGTGGTGAACTCCGCAACGAACTGCGGCCCACGGTCGGAGATGTATTTCCGGGGGGTTCCGTGGTGCCTCCAGACGTTCCGGTAATAGAGCCGAGCGGCTCCGACCGCGCCAAGGCCGGTGTGGCACTCGTTGAAGTGGGCCCGCTTACCCAGGACGTCGACTACGACCATGACCGCGTCGAACCCGTGGGCGTCCGGGAGCTCGACGATGAAGTCCACCGAGACGGTGTCCCAGCGTTCCTCCGGGATTTCGGTCGGGTGGAGCTCTCCGTGGGGCAGCTTCCGAAGCGCCTTCGTCCGGTTGCACGGGTCGCAGGTCCGGACGTATTGGCCGACGTGACGGGACAGCTGGGGCCACCAGTAATTCCGGGAGATGAGCTCGAGGGTTTTGAACCGTCCGGCATGTCCGGCGACCCGGGTGTCGTGGTGCAGGGCGATGATTCGGCGCCGGAGGTCCTTATTCCGCGGTACAACGACCTTACCGCGGTAGTAAAGGAGCCCTTCTGCAACGCGCCACTCGGACGACCGGGGGGGGCGGACGTTCCGGTTCTTGAGGAGTTCTCGTGCGACAAGCGCGACGGGGTCCTCAAGGTCCGGTTCACCCGTGAAGGCCTCTCGGACGTCGCGAAGGAGGGGGACCTCGGGTCCGGCCACCACGACGCCTTCTAGCGTGCGGACGTGGAACAGGTCCGGGCGAAGAAGGGTAACGTCCGTGTTGTCCGAGCCTACCCCGTGGTCCGGACGGCGAGACAGCGCGTCCGGACGGCCCATGAGGCGTCCGGGTTGGTGGTGGAGCGCGAAGTCAAACCGGGACAGGTATAGGGACCACCGTGCCTGCCTCCGGTTCAAGTTCTGCGCCTTCCGGAAGTACTCCAAGTTTTTGTGGTCCGTCCAGATCTCGACCGGATGCTGCGTACCTTCGAGGAAGCGTCGCCACTCCTCTAAGGCCCGGATGATTGCGAGCATCTCCTTGTCGTGGATCTCGTAGTTGCGCTGGACGTCACTCAGACTTTTGGAGTAAAACGCGACCGGATGCCACTTCCCGTTCGCGTCCGGCTGAGACAGGACGGCTCCGGTGGCGTAGTCGGAGCTGTCCGCCTCGACCCGATACGGACACGACTCGTCGGGCAGGACCAAGACGGGCTCCGCGGTCACCGCATCCTTGAGGGCTTGGAAGGCGGCGGCCGCGGCAGCGGTCCAGGTCCAAGCGACGCTCTTCTTTGTAAGGTCGAAGAGGGGCCGCGCTATGTCCGAGAACGCCCGGATGAATCTCCGGTAGAAGTTCGTGAAGCCAAGGAACTGCTGCACGTCCTTCCGGTTCTCCGGAGCAGGCCAGGCGGCGACTCCGGCGACCTTGACCGGGTCCATCTCGACGTGGTTGTGCGAGATGATGACGCCGAGGTACTCGATCGACGACTTCTCGAACTCGCACTTCTCCGGTCGGAGGTAGAGCTTGTGCGCCCGGAGCCGCCGGAGGACTTCTCGGACGATCTCTCGGTGGCGCGCGAGATCGGAGTGAGCGATGAGGATGTCGTCGAGGTATACCATGACGTCTCCGGACAGGATGAGGTCTTGGAAGATGTCGTTCATCATCGTCTGGAACGTCGCCGGGGAGTTGGTGAGGCCGAAGTACATCACCAGGGGTTCGAAGAGCCCTCGGTTGGTACGGAACGCGGCCTTCCACTCGTCGCCTTCTCGGATCCGGACGTTGTTGAAGCCCCACCGGACGTCGAGTTTCGTGAAGAACCGGGCTCCCTTTAGGCGATTAATGAGGTCGTTAATCAGCGGGAGCGGATACCGGTTCTTCACGGTCATCGCGTTGAGCGCCCGGTAGTCCTGGACGAACCGGAGGCTTCCGTCCTTCTTCTTGATGAAGAAGACCGGAGACGCCATCGGGGACTTGGACGGACGGATCCGGCCGGTGCTCAGCCCTTCCTCGATGAACGCGTCGAGTTCCTTCTGCTCGAGGGGGGAGATCGGGTAGACCTTGCAGTTGGCCGGCTTTGCGTCCGGGACGAGTTCGATGGCGTGGTCCCACGTCCGGCGCTCCGGTAACGCGTCGAACGACTCCTTGTCAAAGACGTCGGAGAAGTCCTCGACCCAGGTCGGAACCGAGGTCCCAGGCGGGGCCGAGTTCCGGGCGAAGGCCTCCGCAAGCCGTTGGGAGACGGTGCTCCCGGCGCGGATTTCCTCGGCCGGAGCGAACGCGGTGTAGAGGATCCGGTCGCCTTCTTCGAGCTCGTCATCGTCATCGTCGTCCGGGTCCGGAGTGAGGTCCGGAAAGTCGTCTCCGTCGCCATCCGGTCGTACCCGTCGTCTCCGCACCACTCCTCCGAGTCGATGGCGCAGATAGACGGGACGGGACCTTCGCGGAGCTGCCGGAGGATCGCGGCGGAGATCTTCGCGCTACGGCGGACGGCGCGGAGCTCGTCTCGGCAAGTGCTGCAGCTGGTCGGACAGCGGGTCATCCGGACCTCCTTGGTTTCCCAGTCGATCTCCGGGTTGTGCTTCTGAAGCCAGGAGTAACCGAGGATGACGTGCTGCTTCCCGAGCCGCGTCACGGCGAGTTGGATGCGTTCCGAGTGACCCTTGTAGTTGACGACCATATCAACTACTCCGGTGATGCCTCCGGATGCATTGGGCGTGCCGTCGACATTGAGGACCGGGATAGGCTGGGAGAGCTTCCGGACGGGGAGGTTGCGAGAGATCACGTACTCCGAGTCGATGAAGTCTCCGGTCGCTCCGCAGTCGACCAGACCTTTCACGGACATCTTAGCCGCGGTTTCCGCCGACTGCATCTCCAGCGGAATGTGTAGGGAGTTCCGGCCCTCTACGGAATCGATAACGAACTGCCGGGGCAGTCTGCGTTCCCATCTCGGACGGTGGACGCGAGGAATGGAAGGGGTTTTTGCCTCCGGGGCGGGAATAGGGGGCTCCGGCCGGGGGGCGGAGCCGGAGCAGGGGGTGCGTCTTTCGTCTCAACTGCTGATTTATTGGGTATATCTTTGTACAGGCAGGAGTAACGATTAGGGGACGCGACCGAGGGCGCACCGCTCACTCGACCGCGTTCGGAAAACCCTCCGGCTCCGCGTCTCCGACGTCCGGCTCGGTCGGAAGCCCGGCGGTAGTGAGAGGCGCGCGAAGAGCTCTCCGAGGAGGTCGTCTCCGAGTTGACGGACGACCTCGTCCAGGACGTCTGCGTGCCGGACGTCCGGGGAGTCGGGCAGTCTCGGGCGAGATGTCCGGCCGCACCGCAGCGGAAGCAAGTGCGCGGCGTGAAGCGCGCGGAGTCCGGTCGACTTCCATCGGAATGCCAGGCGGAAGTGCGGGCGCCGGCGCGGCTTTGGGAGCAGGCGTGAAGGAGGGGACTGGGAGGAACGTCCCAGTGCGAGGGCGTGCGGCCGGAGCCGGGGCGCGAGTCGGAGGTGCTCCCGCTCGGACGCGGGCGAGGGCGTCGTACTGCGGAAGGCGCGGAGACGCCACCCGGCGTAGTCTAGCAGCGCCGGAGCGGTTCCGGACGTGGTGATCGCTGCGTTGATCCTCGGGTCGAGCCCCGTTCGGTACTTGGTGACGCGGACGAGCGGATCCGTGTACCCGGCCGTGGCGGCGAGCTCCTCGAAGTCGTCCGTGTACCGGTAAACGTCGCGAGAGCCCTGGTAGTAGCTATGGGTTCGAGCCGGAGGAGAGCTTGGTCTTGCTCATTTTCCTCGACGAACCGGAGCCGGAACTCGGACTCGAACTCCGCCCAGGACGGGAAGGGAACGGAACGATTGCGGACTGTCGTTCGGCCCATCGCCGGCTGCGTCTCGCGCCATAAAGGACATGGCGTACCGCACGAGTTTTTCCTCGACGAGCTGTCCGTGGACCATGAAGGCTTCCGGAACCAGTCGGAGGTATGTGAGGACGGAGTGGAGGAACATCCGTCCTTGGGTCCGGTCGCCATCGAAGACGGCCGGGGGGTTCGGTCGAAGAACCGATTTTGCGACGGGGGTGAGGGTGGTAAAGTCTGGACCCACCGCCGGAGCCGGAGCGGCAGGGACGGGGGCAGTCGCGGGTGGATTTTGGTTGTTGTGTAAAACGCGGAGGAGTAGCGCTTCGATGTTTGCGAGAGAGCCTTCGACCGCGGTCAGCCGGGATTCGGGGTCGGCAGCCGGCTCCGGGATGTAAACATCCGGAAGCTCGGGTGGCGCGGATCCGTTCCGGGCGTCGGAGCGTCCATCAAGGAGGAGGGGTCGAGATCGGAAGTCGGGGAGGCCGGAGCGCTAGCGTAGCGGTCCGAGTCCGAGTCAACACCGAACTTCGCAATCTTGACCGGTTGATCCCTTAGATCCTTTCTTCTGCTGTAAGGGCAACCTCAGCTCGGCGCAGAGCGCGGGAGACTAGCGGGAGAATCCGAAGTAACTCAATTGAATGGTACTAAATACAGGCTTCTAGAATACGCACCTAGCGGGAGAATCCGAAGAGAAGAAAGGATGAAGATTCTCACGCTAGGCGAGGTTTTTTAAGTACTAGCCAGTAGCACGTGCCCGGAGGGTTCGGCAGAGGTCTCGAGCTTGATCACACAGCACGTGCCAGTGAGAGCGGCCGGACGGGACGGACGGACGGAAGGGAACGAGTCCGGAGGGACGGGAGGTGGCGTTCGGGTGGAGGCGCAGGCTGGGGCGCGGGTCCGGAGGCCGGACGAAGGATCGGACGAGGAAGCGGAGCCGTGCGATGGGCCGGAGCCGGACGGACGGATGGACGGACGGACGGATGGCCGGACGGACGGGCGGTTCCCCTGACACGCAAGATCTACCCGATGATTTCAATGTTGGCTCTGAGCACCCCACAAGCGACGATATTCTGCCACGACTCCCTCGACTCGTGTGCAGCTGCAATCGACACCTGGGACACTCTCATCAGCCATGCAGAAAAGATTTATGCTACTTACACCGACGTGGACCGCGTCCAAGAGCTCCGCGAACGGCGGATTCCCGAGGAAAAAATACGAGACGCCAAGGCGAAAGCCGCGAAGAAGGAGTACCAACGGAAGATACCAGCAAAACAAGTCTACCGCATATTGGCAAAGGGACATGGTATTCGAAAATGCCGTGTTGTTTCTGCGTGATGCTTTATTGACGCGTGAATTTGCGGACGCTATCAAAAGTGACGACTCGTGTCGCATTGTTATTATCCTTCAGCTCTGGGCATTTGCGTACCGTGGAAATGGGCGGACCAAGTATGCACATGAGATGCTTCATATATTGCACAACTTGATATGTGTGTGGACAAAAGAGCTCCGGTAATGTTGTCTAAGCTGTGGGCATTCGGCGACTGATTTCATGGTTAGATATATCGTTCTTCAGAATTGGATTGCGAATCCTCAAGGAAAGCGTCTCACCTTTGTTGAGATAGATCTTGTGCAGGAGCATCTGAACTTCTGGATCAAGGTGCGTCTTGTTATAGTATTTGTTGTATTCGCAACTGCCCACTGACGGAATTATATTCAGAAAATATACAAGGCAGATGGGGCAGGTCACTCATGGGATTGGCTTGCTCTCGTCTCCCCTTGTGTCGACATCCTACGGCAGCTGGCAACTCGCATGAACGTCGACCTCGGAGCACGACAGGGCGCCAAGCACAGTAGCCCGAAACTGGCGGAGGATATTGCGGCGCTTATGTCGAGCCTCGACGAGCACGAGGTCTATGTGGAGAAGGAGGGACGCGTTCTCGATGAGGATGAGAAGCCCGTCCCCGATGTCATCTCGGTTGGGATGGCTGCGCTCACTCACGGCACATCGACGACACCGCTTGCTGAGTTCAATCAGCAGTTCGACATCTTACGCAAGTGGCCCCGTCTCACCCCAGTCGCGGATCTCTTCGGCCTCATCAACACCACCTCCAGCATGCCCGAACCTACCGACATTGATATCACCATTCCCGCCGTCAGTATGTCGACAGATTCTGATGATGAGTGGGCGACGTTGCCGTAGCATGAATTACCTGATAGTGACGAGGATCAAGGTGACGCCGAGGACAAAATGGACAACAAAGATGTATTCGCTGAGTCCCCGACATTAACTAGGCTGGATGAAGGAGATGTCGAGCTTGACATGGACGAGGTTCCAGAGTGGGACTTGGATGGAGATGATGAGGAGGTTTCGGAATCGGATTTGGACTCGGACGAGGGCGAGGACATGTAGATACTTTGTACTCGGGCTTGTTCGCGTTAAATGCTACTTCCTCTCGCAATTGATCTGTCCGCACAGCCACATCGCAAGCTTGATTTGGACACTTCTTCAAGTATTCGTGAGTTCTGGGTTCCTGAGAAGCATGGAAGCGTTGTTTGGGCCCAATGTATCTTAGATATAGTAGCTTGTCGTCTCCCAGGGCGGAATCACTCAGAAAATCCTATATTTTGCTCAAAAACGAGTTGGTGTCAATCGATAGAGGGTCAGAAGTTATGCATCTTTCATTAAGGGACTTTGAGATGGATTTTGGAGGGTATTCAGCTTTTTTTCCCAAGTCAAGCCTCTGAGATGGCGGGCGGAAAATCCATCACCAAAGAGGCGACATGCGGGCCCAGTCCGTACACGAGGTGACCCTTTGTTGCCGTTACCATCATTATTTGCTCTGATGTTGTATGTATTTGTTCTCTATCCCAATTCGTCTCGCCTGCTTACCGCCTACTGTGTCTTGTCGCCGAAGTGTACGGCGACTGGCTGGTGAGTCTACCGCCTCCCACACGTCTCGTTCGAGGAATTTGATCGGCACTGGTACGGAAATTTCTTTCACACCTGGTATGAGATTGAATGGTATTCGTGTAGGGCCGAAGTCCACAAACCTATCGTCGAGTCCCTCCCCGCCGTCAAGTCGGGGCTCGTCAAGTACAAACAGGTTAGCATCTCGAGCATTTATTTTACTGCCAAGCCGTGAGCCTTTTTCGAGTAATATGTACTCACCCTCGCCCGCAGTTCCACATCTACCCCTCAACGAATGCCGCCCTTGCCGCGCTAGGGACGACCGTGATGCCCTACGATGGCATCGTCGAGTGGGAGGCCAAGCGGCTGGAGGACATATTGGAGCTGTTTGCGAGCGAGGAGCTCATCAAGAACGCCCTCCCGGACGAGAAGAATTTCTTCGAGCGCAGCAGCGTGCAAGCCGTTACGGGAAACTGGACGTAGTCGTGTTTTTAGCATTAACCAAATACTATTTCGCTCATCAGTAGAATGAGACGGACGACGATTATCTGCTCGGAACAGGTGTCCGCCAATTTCCTGATGTATGTACCTTCGGAAGCCCGTACTTGTGCAAAATGTCATCAGACCTCCATTTCTTCACGAGCCATTGAGCTCTATTTTTTCGCGCGCGTCCCAAATATACCAGTCCCGACGCGCACAATTATCATTCCCCACCTTCAACGCCGCCTCAAAGTCACTTGACATGCCCATACTGAGCAGCAGCCTCCCCCCTCTCCCCACCTCTCCACGCCAAACTCCTCCGTCAGCGCGTGCGCGAGGACGTCTCACGTGCCCTTCAGCCGCTCAAAGTCCGCATTTTCGTCGGCGTCCGCAAGCGACTGCTCAAGCGCACTGATCGTCATGAGGCCCTGCAGCTGCAGCCGCGGACACTCTTTGATGATATGCCGCGTGAGCTGCGCCACCTCAGCGTTCGCCACGTCCTCCGCGCTGAGGGGGCCGAGTCCCGATTTGGAGTCTTCGCCGGAGGTGTTGATCTGGATGAGGATATTGAGCGGAGCGGTGCGCTCGGGCGGGAGGGCCTTGTTCAGCGCGCTTGCGGCCTTGATGGAGGTGAGGGTTTGGATGGAGTACAGGTTCAGGATCGCTTCAAGTCGGTTGGCTGGCGAACAGTGGGTGGGGCGTCGACGAACCTGCGACGACTTTGGCTTTGTTTGATTGGAGGGTTCCGATGAAGTGCCAGTGGATCTCTGTGGGAAGCTACACCACCGAATTGATGTCAGAGAAAGTACAGAGTGAACTCGAGGGAACAATTACCGCTTTCGCCTTGTCATCCAGCTCCTGGACGTAGTTCTCCCCGAAATTTTAAACCAGCGGCTTAAACGGGGTTTAAACCGGTTTAAAGCACAGTTGAATGGAACGTGACAGTCTTCAAAAAGAGCACTGACGGGGAGTTGAACCCTCAACCGCGCGGTCCGCGCCAACACTCACAAGTACCACTCAATCCAACTAGACCACGCAGCCATGACAATCTATGGAAATGGTTGAATATGGTGTTACTTCAAGCGCATTTTGAACCTCACGATGCGTTTAACATCACCGGCCCATCGGCGCGAGACACATAGAAATTTATAATCTGAACCCAACTTCGGTCTGTCAACAGTTAAACACAAATAAATGTTGGATTTAATATTTGAGCAAGTTAAAACTAAGGTGCAGGATGAACTGTTTAAGCAAAATCAATCTAATAAGAGGTGGGCGTCCCCGCGAAGCTAGATTAAACACAAATAAATGTTGGATTTTAGGTTTACAGCTATTTGCGGAACATAGGGCGCGGCCTTTTTTTTTTTTTTTTTTTTTTTTTTTGTGAGTTTTCACGAGATCGGCTCTTATGAGCTCAATTCTACACCGTTTCCCTTGAGAGTTAGCTCATTCTATTCGGACGGAGAATGCGGATGCCGTGACGTTGCTCAATTTTTGCTAACAGGCTCAAAATGATTTGGTGGGTCACATTGGGCTGTTTTTAGACCTCTGGGCACAGAAGGTCGAAAAAAGCAGCATATGATTACCTGGGCGCAATCCTCCGTTTAACAGACAATGGCTTTACAGCAGATGTTCCGGTGAGATTCTGTACCTACTTTCACTGCGGCAAAATTGACTGTGTGAATAGAACCCATACGCCAATTTTCTTCGCGTTGTGCGAGTCTGGAATTATGTGACTTTAAAGAAGCGCGCTGGTCAGATGCATGGGATTGATCGACTTCTACCGCATTGTCCCGCTGGGAATCTTCTGGTCTGGTGTCCCGCATGTCCAGAACCCGGTTTCAACAGTGACCCAAATTGCCCGAAGACCCCGCATCATCTTCGGTAAGATATCTGGCTATTCTTTTGCTCATCCATTTGCTGTGCTGACAACACACCATGCATAAGTCATTGTAACCAGAGCCAGCGTACATTAGACGGAAACTTTCAATGCAACCAATTCAATAAAAAGACAGACCCAAACGACATTTCACTCTGTGCTGGCAATGGCTACTTCCCTCCAGACAATGAATACAAAGCGTACTTGGCCAAAATCCCAGCCTCCCCTGAGGTAAGTGAACACTCTTGATTCTTGGTGGCTATCCTGAACATCAACAGAAATCCACATGCAACTATCTCAATGTTGTGAACAAACAGGACAAGAAGAAATTCAAAAACATGGCAGTTACCGGCACTGTTAACTGTCAGTGTAGCCACGTTTTCATACTGTCCTCTGTTGACCTCAATCTTGGTGAACGGTATGTCTTGGAAAATTCCATTCTGGCCTGAGGCCAATCAACTTGGGCCACATGTTCGCCAGATGAACAATGGACACCGCCAGGACACATTGATAAGCCACCATGGCGACTGGAACCACAAGAAAACTATGAAATTGGGTGCGTGATTGCCTGTAGATAAAAAACGATAACATGAATAAATTACAGCGGTCACCTTGGCGAACGATATTGCACTGGCCGAGGCCAGATACATCGAAAAGCGTGATCACTTCGTTGACCTCACAATTTCATTCCAAGATCGTGTAGAGGGCTGGAGAGCACTGGATAAAAGGACGACCAAGAACGGAAAGGAGGTCACTAGCCTGTATAAGCATCGCACAAGCAAAGGTACCACTCAGAATTAACTAAAACACAGTCGGAATTGACGTGAAACTTAGTGCCCTCTCAACGTGCAATTTACCAGGCTATGCTGGCACAAGATGAAACCTTTCAATCAAGTTTCACACCGAAAAGTAAAATTGCTCGGTTTCTAAATGATGCACTCAGAATTCAGGACGACCAGTAACTCGTCTTTACTCTCTGGCATATTGATTTTCATTGAAAAATTCACAGGAGAAGACTGAAAGTTGCAATTGCAGCCAACATCGAGCATAATCTAGAAGCAACTCAAAAGGAGGTTCTCTCTCGGCACACTAAACTCGGTAATATGATTCTTGCATGGCGGCAGCAGCAGAAGTCTATAGCACCAAATTTGGGGGACAAGGTTGCCATGCAGGCAGCCGCATCACCCACTGTGCCAGTGGAGCAAGAAGTACTCTTCCTCCCTTCCGATCTGACTGCATCGGAACAGCTTAATCTCGGTGTTGTTGCTCTGGGTGTGGAAGAGGTGCGGTGGAGGGAGGGAGAAGCATTTGACGCGCTACGGGCTGTCCAGAATGTGGTAAAGGCTTTGGTTGCTTTGAGGGATCGGAAGACCAAGAATGAACAGCAGCAAAAGGACAACACTCGTGCAGCAAATGAGATTGCAGACACCACCAAGCAACGTGATCGCCATATACAAACTTATGATGCTGCGCGCTGCGCCTGGGTACTGTGATTGATGGCCTGAACACCAGCTTCCCACCACTCACTGTGGCAGATACCTTTATGAAATCTGTTCAGCAGACACGCTGCGTCGGTGACTCGAAATTCACTGATGGCCTTCTCTGGCAAGTCTCAAGTGGACATGCACCGGGCCCATCGCCTGTTACGCCTACATTAGAAACTAATCTTGGCGCAAGTGCAAGTGGGTTGTCAATATTGAACAAATTATTTATTCATTCCATGGCAGAACTCAGTGGCACTCAAATGCACACCCGAAAGTCAGGTAGGTTGAATTTCTCCACTTGGGTTCCACTTGATTTTGGGTTAAATGCCATCTAGCCCCCCGCTCGAAAGTGTTGGCACCAGGAACTGTGTCGCGACTGGAGGAAAAACACCAGGAAAGAACCGAAGGATTGTTGTGGCAGCTAGGAAAGATGGGGAGGCTTTCGCAAAATGAGATGGATGAATGGTCCAGTGAAGGTGACAAACTCTGCTTGCAGCATGGGATACTTAGTCACGCTTTCCGGTTTCAGGTGATCGAGTCCAATGGTTCCGGGCTGAGGCTGAAATGCAACAGTGGCAGGAACAAAAGGAGCAGAAACTCGTCGAACTGCTCCGCACAGTTCGCAGTTTCCTCAAGATGCAGCAAGTCTGGACTCAACTAGGCAATGAGCACTCTTCCAACCAACCTGGGCATGCTGCATATGCCCGGCAAAAAACAGCAATGTATCAGCGGCGCACAGAGGAGGCAACAGAGACTGGTCCGAGTCGGTGGATGTGGGTTCCTTCTTGAACCTGCTGCAAATGTGATTGAGTATATTGGGAAGGAGAGAGCAAAGGAGAGTGAGTAGTTGCAACACCCTCTATTGGAGATTGTGTAATATCGGGATACTTGTTACACCGTGTATAATAATTTGATTGGAGAATTCTTTCCTGGATTGGGTGTCATGCTCACATTAGGGCCTCCCCAGTGCACTGTTCCACATGGCCGGTATGGTCCAGTTGGTATGTTGGCCGCTGGTGCATGTTGGTGCTAGGTTCGATTCCCGCCCGTGTGTGCTTTTTGTTCTCCCGGCCTGTTTAAACCTGTTTAACCATTTGTTTGAACCAGATTTAAGCGCCCTTTAAGGCCGGTTTATCCGTTGTTTAATACCGTTCATCAGCCCTCAAGCGCAAAGCGAGCACAGGCAACGGATTAATCAATCCGGGATTAGTGTCTCAACAGCTAATGATTAAACAAAACTCCTGGGGCTTTATGGGTCAGGATCACAGAACAACGGGTACAAAGGGTAGGTGACTATCCTGCGGACTGGCAGTGCTTGCCTCGAAAGTCTTAGAGGAGTGTGTAGCCCTCAAACCTCTAAAGAGACTATTTCTGAAGCTTATTTTCACACAAGAAATAAGCCAGAGATACTGACAACAGGACATGTGGGAATAAGCTTATTTCTGCTTGGCTAAGGTAAAGCCTTCCATGTGATAGGCGTGTGAGGCTCAGGGAGGCTTATACTGAAGAAGTTCCGGAATAAGTGATGGTCAATTAAGACAATCTGATGGGATTGATCTTATTCTGAGGAAGCAAAGTTGGGAATAAGAAACCTTTCTGGGAAAAGGGTACACTATGGGTATCTACAGATAGCTGGAGGCCAGGGGAATAAGACCCGATGGTCAGGAGCGATGGGAAAGGGACAGGAGACAAAGGGAATAAGAGGACAACACGATATCAGTCAGCCAGGGGACTGATGTTTTCAAATATCGTGGATGACAAAAGCCGCATGGTCGGGAAATCAGGGACTACCTGGGCACTGGACAATGGCAATACGCTCGCAGACATCCTTCGGATGGATAAACAGGAAAGGAGGGATGATCTTGGGCTATTTTACTAATTTCTGCTAGGTTTGAGGACTTTCATATGATTTTGGGGTTTGTATAAGTAGTTGGGACATTATTACGAGTAGGACACAGAATTCCCTTGTACTAGTAGACATAACACTTGTGATTTGGGCTATTTCTGGGGTTGGTACAGTGTGTATTGTCATTGGACTTTAACATTGGAAAGCCTTTCTGTTGGAATAAGGAGTTGGTTACTGGAAACGTCTTAGGGCGTGATTGAGGCTACATAGTTCTGGGAATCGAAATCGTTTATCGTCATCGTCATCGCTCATCATCAAATTGTTCATTGTTCATTGTCAATCATAAATCGTCATCAGGTTCTCTGGGAAATAAGCTTTCAGGCATATATCCTCGTGGAAATAATCTATTGTTCGCCTCTCAGAGGTTTCTTGCACGTCTCCGGACACAACCACCAACACTTGTTGGTCTCATAGCTGCGAAGCCCTTAAAACATCTTATTTCCATTGCTCGATTATCTCTCAGGTCAATCCTTGGTGATATCTTGTAGTGAAGATTCATCTTTCTGTGGGAATCTTACACCTTCCCTTCAACCTATTGTTAGGCCCTGTACAAGGGACTACCACTCGTCTGTATCTCAGCTCTTGCTTCCTCTGATCGGCCTATTTCTGATCCTCGTCTTATTTCTGTGGGCATCACTGCTTATATTGTTAAGACTTGGGTTATATTTGGGTGATAATTGGATTGTTTGGGTTTAGTTCAGAGCACATCGTTCAACGATGAATGACTTAGCAATTGACCATTTGACGATGAACAATGAACGATAATGATGACAATAAAACGATTTCGATTTCCAGACACTAGATAGCCTCTATCACGCCTAAGAAGTTTCCAATACCAACTCCTTATTCCTACAGAAATGTTTCCCAATTTTATAGTTCAATGGCGATACACACTGTGCCAACCCCATAAATAACCCAAATTGCAACTGTTATGCCTACTAGTCCAAGGGGATTCTGTGTCCTACTCTTAACAATGTCTTATTTATACAAACCCCAAAATCATATGCAAGTCCATACACCAAACAGAAATTCATACAATGGCCCAATATCATCCCTCCTTTCCCATTTATCCATCAGAAGAACACCTGCAAGTGTATTGCCATTGGCCAGTGCCCAGGTAGTTCCTGATTTCTGACCAGGCAGCTTTTATCATCCCAGGTATTTGAAAACATCAGTCCCCTGGCTGGCTGATATTGTGTTGCCCCTCTTATTTTCTCTGTCTCCTGCCCAGGCTGGAGGGATGAAGGGTGAGGTTCCGGACGCGAGCAAAGTGGAGGGAGATGCCGGAGGAGGCTCCGGACAAGGAGCCAGATGAGAGGCCGGAGATGGACAGAAGGCCAGAGCTGGATGTAGGGCTGGACAATCCGGACGATCCGGACGATCCGGACGCGGGGCTGGATGATCGGGAGCCGGACGAGCGTCCGGACGAGAGGTTCCCCTGACAGCCACGATCTAACCAAGCAGAAATAAGCTTATTCCCGCATGTCCCATTCGACTATTCCTGGCTTATTCCTCCAGGTGAAAATAAACTCCAGAAATAGTCTCTTTAGAGGTTCGTGGGCTACATGCTCCTCTACCATGTTCAAGGCAAGTACTGTCAGTGTGCAGGATAGTCACCTATTCTTTGTACCTGTTATTATGTGGTCCTGGCCCTGCCAGCTATACCCAGACCATATACCAGCTCTCAGAAATAAGACTATACTGTAATCAAACTATTCCGAAACACGTGAAAACTGCGGTGTTTAGGTACAGTTCAATTCCAAACAGTTCACCACGTCAAGCACAAGAATTCGCTGCTGAGGAAGAAGAAAATCCCGGAGCCCCGGCACAACCAGAAGCTAGGTGCGCATGTACTTAAGTCGAGTGATTCTATCAAACTATTGGGAGTGTATCTTGACTGTGAGCTGCGGTGGCATCAGCAGAGCATGGCAGTGGTGGCCAAAGGCCAAGCATGGCTGATGGGAACGGCACACATTGCCCACGCTTTGCGTGACATAAAGGTGCGCAACTTGTGTAGGCTCTATCTAGGAGTCTATGTGCCTCGCATGTTGTATGCTGCTGATCTTTTTCTATCCCGGCCCAACTCAAATAGAACCCCCTACTCGAAGCCATACACTGAGCGTGGGGTTCTCGGAAGACTACACACAATACGGCGCCAAGCAGCACTAGTGATAACGGGAGCGCTGAGCTCCACCCCAACAGATGTGCTCAATGTGTATGCAAATCTGCTGCCTGTCCACTTCCTGGTGGAGAAAGTGCATGTGAACACTGCACTACGGTTGGCGACACTCCCATTCTCCCACCCACTCCATGATGTGGTCATGGAGGAGGCGGCAGGGGGAACATGGACGCACTTGACCCCAATTCGCGATCTGCTCTGTGATCTCCACCTGGAGCCCGAAAACATGGAGAAGATAGAAGCAGTCTGATTTCCAGCAACCTGGTTTCACTGATGGCAGTAAGAATTCCGAGGTCAAACAAACCAGCAGCATACGGGGGAAAAAATGACAGTTCAATGTGTGAAGTATACTCATGGTTCTGGCATAGACAGATGCATCAGTGCCTCGGCTGTCCTGTATGTGGGCGGTCAAGAAACTGCGGCTCATCGCTTCTACCTCAGCAAGGCAGAGAACCACACTGTGTTTGAAGAGGAGGGTATTGGCGGAGTTCTGGCGATGGTGCTCCTCGAGCGGGGGTGCAGGTCGCGGGACCAGTTTCAATTGTGGTGGACAGTCAATCAGTGATACGAGCCACGGCTGCTAGTGTTTCTACACATTGGATATGGGACTTGTGGCATTAGAGCATGCAGGACGCCGAAAGGAAGCACACGCATGCAGAAATCATAATCTGGTGGTCGCCAGGCCACATTGGAGTCACGGGGAATGAGAGGGCGGATGAAGAAGTGAAACAGGCAGCTCAGAGACGGAACTTGTAAGGGTTAGCCGACATCCCACACTGCATCTGCAGCGAGCTGCCTTGGAACCGATCCGCAACAAAGCAGTACCTCAGCGCGCAATTGAAGGCCAATGTTGTGAAGACCTGGGAGGCCTCCCCACATGAACGAACCATGCAGTACAATCCGAAACTCACGAAAGGGTCATACATCGACATCACCAATGTCTTATCCTGAAGCCTCGCTGTCCTTCTGGCCACATTTTGTTAGCCAGCACCTCCACAGGATTCAGTGTGTGGACTCCCCCATCTGTCTTTGCTGTCGCCAAGCATAATAAATGGTGATGCACTACCTCATGCATTGCTCAGCACATAACAGTGCACACAAAGAGCTTTTCCACATTGCAGGCCCTGCCTCCCGGGTGCTTGTTAAACTGCTTGGCGACAAGAAACTGTGACCTCACCTCTTCCGATATCTTGTGCATACAGTGATAAGCGGTGAATTCACCCACACCTGAAATTTGGGATTTACATGCACATCTGCGTCTATGATGAGTCCTGAATCAGTAGACGAGGAACTATACACTGAAACCCAATCCAAAACCAGCAGAAAACACACATACTGGGTACCTCCAACTAATATGCCATCAGTTGTGGATCCAACTGTTGTACCATGGTCAGGAGGTTGCAGATAGTCCAAATGAGCATTAGGGAATATAATATCCACTCTGTGCCAATTATTGAGCTCACAGCAAGTTTATCTTGAATGAGTTTCAATATTGTTTATCTATACTTGTATCAAGAGGGCGACATGTTCAATCACATGCTGACTCCAGAACCTTTCGGACCGCAACGGGCCGGATCCAGATGAGGTACCATACCCCCATCAAATATTGATCGGCTTCATATGGTAACCGAGTTTGAAACCAATTTGGGAGGTGTTCTTTCACTTGAGCTATGAGGGGGACTAGGGTGTCTAATTGAAGGCAAAAGACCCAAGGTTCTGGATTTCCAAAAATCCCTCAAGGGTCACAAGTAGTCTGCCCAAGAAATCCAGAATCCTAGGACCAATTGGGTACTAAGTAAAGACCTTGATCACATCAGGAATAAATCAGACACATAGGGAGCCTGCTCAACCAGGTCCCATCTCAACAGTTAAACGGCCTAGGGCAGTTCTTGGGCTACAGACAAGTTCAGGGTGTCTATACAGAGGCATTCTAAAGGACTATCTTATTCAATGATAATATCTAGAGGGATCAACCTGGAACCAGTATTTTCACGATCTAGGATAATCAGTCAGCCAGTCTTCATGATCACATTTCATATACCTAAGACATGGATATGCTGGTGGTGAAAAGTATGAAATTGGTGTGTCAATGAAACCTTTACCCAAAGATTTAAATCAACTAATCGATTCCAGATCCTTGTGTTGTGTTCGGGGTTCGCGTAGAAGAAACTACGAATGCGAATTTGAGAATGGTCTTGAAAGGTGTGTGGTTTAAATCCAGTAACAAGAGTTTGTCCTTCTAATCCAATGTTTCGTCTAGTAATTCCAACCCTAACCCAAAATCCCTTAATCCGTAAGTCTGTCCGTTCCCGTAATATTTCCCGTTAAATCCGTAGTGTTCCCATATTCATTCCATTCAAGTTCAAACCAAAAGCGTCAATCACAGGTACAAAACCCGGGTGAGTATTATTCTAACTAGTGCATTTTCGCGCTCCTTTTATACCCTTATTGTTGGTACGTGCCAAATACACCACCACTACTGCAATTTGTAGGTCAAAGTGTACCATTTCCTAGATACAGCACTAGTTTGGGCACGTATCCCCTATTTCTTAACAACACTCTTGACATTCTTGAACCAGTGCATCTCCCTGCCTATCATCTTGGTTTTGAGGCAATACCAGGCAAACCCAAGTTGCTCTGGATACGGGCTGTGCATAGCCGTGTCGAGACCTCCTTCTGGTTGCATTTACGACGTGATTTGGTCCAACTTTCGGGAAGTCCAGTGACCACGTGACCGCTTGTGCTGTCTATCCTGACAGTTTTTGATCGCCGCGCACACCACTGTCAAACTTCCCCATTGTACACAGGTGAGCGGTGTCTGCTGTCTTGGCGATTTTACATGTGCATGCCAACCCTATCCAACTGATCACATTATTTCTTAGCTCAATGCTTTTATGCATCATTGTTGCGAACCTCGAGGCTCGGGGTTCCCCGATCACCCAGTAAGTCCTGGCATCCTTCTTCTTCCATGCTTATGTCACAGACTTTAATTAATTCTGGTGAGTTTTCACCAGCACAAAATCATCCCGTGTGTTAACAGTATATAAGAAAGGCAGCTTGTAGGGAAAAGGCACGGAATCCTACTGGACGCAAAAAGCAGAGAAGACTGACGGTCTCTGTAGCGAGTACAGAAGGGCGGAACCTCCAGCTTGATTCATTGAGGCTAGTCTAATATGACCTGCTTGTATTGTCAAGTTATTATCAATCAATCAGCTTTATCGGGATAAAACCCTGTGTTATGTGTGTGTGTATGTGTGCCACGTGTACATGTGCATGTATTTGATCCTACAAGTGTGTGTGTATGCTACATGTGTTCTGGATTTGTTGTGTGTTGCATGTCAAATTGGTTTACTGCTCCTGTCTTAAGAGGTTAGAGTGGGTGACCAAGAGTTGCAAAACTATAAATTCAAACTGTGACGAGGGTGTACAGTTAGAGTAGCTATAGCATGTTTCCGCTCTTCTCGGTTTTAGGTACACAAGTATTACGTAGGTATTACATAATCTAACTCTTCTTTGCTTTAACTCTCATGATCAAGAAGACATAAGTGCATCTTGCACGGGGGTGATGAGCATTCAACTAGTTCATCACCCCGGCTGGGCATCCATATATCCTCTCCCGGGTGACAGGAGTTCATTCAAAGGGTCACACGATACCAGGCAGCAAAGCTCTTGCCTACAGTGTGACATCTACTTCAATCTCAGCTTCGCACTTGTGGTGCTACGCTATGGCCTCCTCCAACGAGAAGTCCCCTTGGTGCCAAAGCACAACCACTTCACAGAAACATTGTCTACAGATGGTCCTTGGATTTGCTTGCTGTGATCCGCAAAATATAAAACAATTGTTCCCATATATCTTCTATAGCTACACAAAGACCCTTACTGAGTCATACTCTCTGGGATTATATCCAGAATCACTTGTGGAGTTTGGTTGATTGTTGTGTTGAGGATTTGTGGATCTTGAACCAGAGTGCACATTATTATTGCATTCAGCCTGTTGGATTTGCATAGTTGTAATTTCACCAGACCGCTGGCACAAGTTTCAACGGGACGATTCCACTCTGTCCACAGCGCCCTTTCCCTGCCACCTCTGGCTCCAGACAAACCAGGGCGCAATGAGATCTTCAGTTTCCTAATGAACTTCAATTTTCCAGAGCTGCATCCACGATACATGGACCCTTCAACTCTGCCCACACCCCGTTTCCCTTCCCTGACTTTTTACACCAAGTGGGCTGCTGCCTGCAAGGAAACCACCACCCATGAAAGAGCGGCCTGAGACAAAGCTGCCGCCCTCATTGAGCTCGGAGATAACTCGAATGCACAACAATACTGCCCGCTTCATGTCAGTGCTGCTGCAAGACCACTGCTTGATGCATCTGTCCCGCTGGAACTCTCTACTTATGGTTACCACTACTTTACCTTATTCTGCCTTACTGTACTCACCAGTGCCTGCCCACATGGGAGGCCTAGGCCCCCCCACCTTTAGTGCAAAAGCGCCTCCGCCCTGCCCAGCTCGATGATTGCAGCCAGTTGTGCGGGGCATGTTTTCGCAGATCCCACCCACGCCACACCATTGGATACAAATCATACAATAGACATAGATACAAGATGTGTAGAAGAATGCCCAATGTGCCGTACGTACATGGCTAGGGGCAAATAATATTGGTTTTTTTTTCAAAAAAAAAAAAAAGCCCCTTCGCTTCCACAGCACGTGATTATTTCCCAGCATGTGTTGACGTACTGTGTCAACTCAAAGAGTGTCCTCCTGATCTCATTCATGGCTCCCTCTTAGGACCTGATGGGACGGCTCGGTCGAAGGTTTTTATTATTTACTTTTCATTATCATTCAAGTAATTTGAGGAAATTGGAATTCTCTAGCGTGGGGGACACACCCCGCGGACCCCCCCTCGCACTCGTCACTGGGCCCGCTGGGCGGTGCATGCTCGCCGCGGGGCCCACTGCATGGTGCTCGGCAACAATTTTAAGAAACAATAAATTAAGAAAGAACGAGAAAAAAAGCGGGCAGACACAATCGAACGAGGACAAACGGCATGATAAGAAGCATCATAACCATTCTACCATTAGGCCACAGCAACTACTAATTACAATCAATGTAGACAGCGTCTGGCTGTCCAAAGCCCTCCACCTGAGCCGATTAGATTAGATTTGCCTTTTGAGGGAGGTAATGTCATAGCCGTGCGGGAAATGCCGCGACCACATGTCTAGTAATACCGGAGATTTTAAACAGTTGCTTCTGCTGTCACACGTGTCAGAGGGCTGCCGCCGGATCAGACGTCATTACACGACGTCCATTTGTGTACCCCGGGCCAATCTAAGGGTTACTTTCCTCGTGCACGACCCGCTTGTAAGGAATCCACTCGACAGACCCCGAAATATGAGGTGAGTGAATGGATCATCTGCAGGTTGTCTGCATGTAAACCCTTCCCTTACTATCTTCGGCCGCCGCAGAGATTAGAAGGCCCAATAAGGGTGATCTCCGTTGTGGTCCATGGGAAACTTTTTTGGAGGCCTGTCGCAAGAGTTTTCAGACTGGAGCGTGGTACCCACCCACGTTTGTATCCTACCTGGATGCCAGAAAAATACTTCCTCTCCTTTTGGCCCGTCTGCAGGTCTTAATTGTCCGCAACGTCGGGACAGTAACCTTGGTGAGACTCGCACGACGGCATCTTGGCGTTAGATTTGATGTTAGGGCTTATCTTTCAATCCCACTGTTTATAAAGGTTCGCACAGCAGACCGACTTCCGACCAGTCACCGGTGATTGATGTCATGGATATTGGGTCGATGTGGGATCCTTGCCGTATTTTTGGCATATCCTGCACATGCCATGGAGGAGCGCCAGATAGAACGTGCAATGCGTTTGCGATAGGTAATTCCATGCGCCGGTAGACCTTGAGCCGGCAGCTTCCCAGTTTCGTAGGTCAAAACTGCGGGTGTCTTGGTGCTAGTTCCCTCCAACTAACTTCTCAGTCAAGTTACACCCTTGGACGATGAGCAACGCGTCTGCCGCCCACGCAATGTATTGATTCTCTTTGAGTCCGACTCCACAACACGCTTACGACGTTCTACAGATTTTTCCAAAATTACTTTCATCTCTTTGGTGTTTGTAAGAACTTCCTTTATCGCCCGTCCAAGAGCTGATGTCCCTCAGCTTTTCTCATCTGGGATTACATTATCACCATAGGTATCTTGAATTTACCCAGCTCCTGTGCACTCCATAATTCGTTTTGTGATAGACGTGGAAAGCCAGTATCTATGGAAGCGGGCAAAATCCGCAAGTGCGTACTGGTTCTTTGCCATCCGGTACGGCGCATTAGCAACCAATATCCCGGTGGTCGTATTCTCGTTAGTCACCCTACCGAAAAAGGTGAGCATCCTCGAAATTTATGTAACGACTACAACTCACAATTTTCGAGCCGTTCGTGATAACTCTCAGTGATTTTCGTTTGATGAGATAAATATGGCAGATGTGTCCGATACGACCTCGCTCACCAATTGTTCTTGCTGGCAACACAACTCCTCGTCTCAGGTTTTAGTCTTTCCCACCACCATCAACTCCCCTCTCATTCCGTTCGTGGAAACAGCTGTCATGATCCTCCGCATATGGGCTCTCTACAGCCGCCGCGCAAGAGTGCTGTGGTGGTTAATTGGGGTTGCAAGCTCCTTTATAGCAATTGCCGTAGTGAGTGCTACCCCATCGCAAATTGCGACGGTCCCAACCAGATCTAGTGGAGCATGCTTCATGGGCAACACGGCTTCCCGCTCACAGTCCTGCCGGGATGTCATCTTGCAGTCAACGAATCCGCGTACGCACCACCGGCTTTGTGATTGTGTCCGTCCTGGGCTTAACTTTCGACTAGTTCATATTGTCCGTGCTGACAATTCAATCCACCTTTCTCCTCCATTCAAAATCTTGCCTTCTTTTCTAGATCTCGCCGGCCCGTGGGAATGTCTCTTCGCATTCGACGCGATGATATTTGGAATGACGACTTACAAGGGATACGTAACGCGCCGCGACGCCGGCGGCGCGAATATGCCTATTCACCGCGTCTTGGTCCGGGACGGTGCGCCGTGCGGCTTCGATATTCTAACCTGTGTCTTGATAGAGAGAAAGGAGCCATGTACTTTGCGTGAGCGACGGCCTTTTGTGCAAGGGCTACGAAGACTGATGCGTTCAGCGCGATGGCCTTCGCAAATCTCACCAACATCGTGACGTTCTTCGTGAGCTCACACATTTATTTCGATTGCAACAAAAAACCTCACCTCGCTCTAGATCGGCGGAGTACGCATGTACCCCTCTAGTGTTGTGCGCAGACTGACCACCCCAGCCCCTCGTCCCGGGCTCGCTTGCGACCTTCGCGACCTGGTGCGCCTTCTACACTCCTAATACAGTCGAGGCCGCTGACCGCCGGGTATGCTATGGCCAGCATGTCCGTGGTGATGATGTCGCGCCTCATGCTGAACTTGCATGAGCGGACGCACGTCGGGGTCCTCACGGAGCTGCACTTCATGATGTCCGGCATCGATGGCGAGCTGGCGTTCGCTGAGATGGAGAGTCTGCCGCTCACGCAGGAGGGTACCAGGCAGGGTTCAGGGTGAGCAGAGTGCTAGAGACTCGGATGGCTTCTGGAATGGTGGAACAGTGTATATTATGGGCTTGCGTTACCTATTACACAGATAGCTTTTCCCGCTTAGTAGGGGAAGAGGACTAATTTAGCGAATCAATTTTGAGCTGAGTCAATGTAACTCGGATTGCCCTGGTGGAGCAGACCCGAAACCGTATGCATTTCCGTTCCATTTGTGTACATTTTCACCCGACACCTAAGTGATTTATGTGTATGTTTAGGAACATTTGCGCCTCATGAGATTGACTAGAGCTTTCTCAGAATTCTCAAGTGTATACAAAAATTCCTGGAGACGCGGATAGTCCATCCCTCTATCTTCTATACCGATAGATACCCGGGAGTCGATAGGCTCGTGGTTAATTACAGAGATTACCAGAAGGACACCCACTGGGAGCACACCACGACTATGCAAACAGAGTCATCTGGCGCCATCTCCCGCGCAGTCAGCGGTCGATCTCTGACAGATAAGCCAGAGTAAGGGCGGCTTGAGCGGGCGAAATAGCACAGCATAGGCTCGAGATTCAGAGGCTACTAGTACAGAGAATCAGATCCTCGAGAACAGCCCCGCGGTGGAGCGACGATCATTTTCCGCTGATTCCATGTCGGATGATCCGCGAAATCTGTTCATTTCCGACACAAAAACCTCAATGTGCAATGCCATCTTTGAGAATCCTAGTTTCAGCAGCAAAGACTAGCGCGGCATCGCAGGATCAAGATCTTGACCACACCTGATGTCGCAAAGAAACAAGCGTCGCCGAGGGAGCAGAAAAACAAGCTACGCAGCATACGGTGGTGGCACTTGTCCCTCGGTATCCTTCGGCAGCAAGTCACAAGGCGCCAAGTCGAACCGAAAGTATCGAGCATTATGAAGGAGTATTCACAGCTATTTTTGGAATTGATTCGAGCACATGTAGTGTTTGATAAATCACTTCAATACCGAAGTTACAACCTGCAGAATAGACTGGTTTGGGAGCCCGAGGGAGCGGGCAAGTGTAGAAACCGCGAGGACAGTGAATATAAGGAGGTGCGGTCCAAGAACAGTCATAGGAACATGCCATCCTACAGAGCAACTCAGAAAGCAAGAAAATACTCATGATCACGAGTGCATCAAGCCGCACGCGCCAAAGCAATTAAGCAAATGCAGGTGGGAGGCTCAGAGCAGAATCGGTGGTGGTTTTGCACAACGCAGGTCAGTGAAAGAACGAAGCAACTAGAACTCACACAGCTTCTGGGCAATACGTCGTCGACTGGGCGGTTTACTCGTACTCATCATCCGCATGTCGTGCATTGTCCATCGATGGTGGTAGGAGGAGGAACAAGTTGTAAGCGCCAAGGTGACAGCTTTGACGCTGTAATAAGAAGGTCCCAAAATAACGCTGTGAACGAGGCTGAGTACCGCATCAGGGCGGTCTCCAGAACTCGGAAGGGTCCGATTGCAATGGTTTGTCAAGTCCGGACGAGTATTGGTATCATTTCACAGCTGGGCAGTTAACTTGACGAAGATCCTCTTGAACATAATACGCGGGGAGTACCCTTCAATCCGGATATTTTGAAGGGAAAAAAGTAAGATTGCTATGAATCGACGCAAAGATGCACGAGAGATTTAAACCGCCTTCATGGTCAAGTGTCAGGAAGGTGCTCCTTCGTTGATCCTCAACTTGCCTTGAAGACCTTAGAATAAGCATAGATCCAAGACTCATCTTGTGAGGACAGAACGCCAAAGTGAGGGCGATGTAAAGACAGGATTCCAGCTGAAAGTCTGATGCCGACGAAGGTAGCTGGAATCTTGGCAGAATTCGGACACAGGATTTTTGATTGACTGGATCTGCTTCCAAGTCGATCTTCCCGTCTATGAAAAACCGGAATTTTAAGGTGTACCCGTGCGCCGAGTGAAGAGCTCCAGTTCAGGGTCGAGTCGAGTGGAGGAAAAAGCGCTTGATCCTGATTCGAGAACAAGAATAATCGCCAAAAGTGAATTTCCAGACGCGAGGAGATACGTATCTGACCCAGTTTTTGGCAAGAATTTTGACTCGCATTCCGGCTTGATTACCAGGTGGAATCTGGAGGAAGTTGAGACTTGGAGAGCGTCCAGTTTCCGTCCGATCATAGCTCAGTCAGAGCCAGTGTGCCAGGCGTAGAGAATATTAATTTTCGGCCGCCCAGGGACAAGCCATCAAGTGCGTTCCGTCGGGAGGTGCTCCGTCAATGCTCCGTAAGAGTTGAAATCTCAGGCTGAGGGTTTGAGCAAAAACGTGATGGTGGCTGAGAGCAAACGGCACTTGAGTTTGCACCAGCTTGGTCTGAACGGCGAAGCCAAATAGGCACTCGTCACGGCCGCCCCGCCGTGACGAGTGGACGTGCGGCACGTCTCACCATCAGAGGATATAGAAATGGCCCTCCGGGCACGCCTGGAACCTGCCGCCCCCGGATTTCCAGAGGCGCGGGTAGAAGGCACGTGAGTTTGGCAGCATGAAACACGTTGCGTTCTGAAAAAGGAAATGTATTGCCATATGGGGTAAAGAAAATATCAAAAGGCTGCTTGGAGACCTGTAACCTAAAGGTTCCAGGAATAATGCTTAGTAGCCCCTCAGATCTCTTCACTGCGTTCACCATCACACCTCGTCGGAATGGCACGCAACCAAGAAAAAGCGCTCTCAACGCTGTACTACTTCGGCGAGGCGCAGGCGGTGGCACTGGAGCTGGGGCTGGGCCGCGGGCGACAGGCGGCTGCGCATGGCGAGCGCGTGCAAGAGCTTGCGCGAGTGCAAGCGGTGGTGGGGCGAGCCGTTGAGAGAGATTTCAAGGAAGGTCGCGAAGATTCAGGATGATGCGTCCTTCACCGCACACTGGGGCTGGCGCGAAATTCTCTTCGGTGCGCAGCCGGCCTGAGCGACTACGAGCTGCGGAACCTCAACGATGAGATCAACCACCAGATACGCGAGAAGTGACGCTGGGAGAACCGGAGTCGGCGATGGGCAGGTGGCGAGGTGCTGGGGTGGGAAACAAAGGCGGAGGAGGAGGGTGAGTACACGGTCATTATTAATTCAGACAACAACCTTCTCCCTCGCCTCGAGCGCAGCGCTTACCTTTTGACGATTGGGCCGAGGCCGATTCTGTCCAAGCGTAACATTGTCCGCATCGACGAGTGCCGCCGTTACTCGTCTCGCTTCACCGGTGCGTCTGCGCTCGGAGGGCTTTTTTTGCTATTTCCTTACCCCGCGCGAGTTGGCACATACGCAGATTTTTCGGGGCGGTGGCGATGATTTTTCTGGACGGCGCGCGGGCCTTCGTGTGGGTTCCGCTTGATGGTTTTGCACCTTCGGGGCCTGGGCTCGAGTGCCTTCCCTTTCTTCCTTTCGTTTGCCCTACTCCCCACTTCCCCTTCCCGCTTCCTTCCCTCCCCTCCACTCCATTCTATTTACCCTGTTCCCTTCCCTTCCCGTCCTCCTCATGAACCCCCCCCCCCTTCTTCTCTTCCCCAACTTATGTCCCTTCTGGTCCCGCTAAGTTTATCATTACTGCCTGTTTCTACCCTCCTGTATTTCTCACTACTGTACGCCTTCGCTGCTATTGCCGTTATACCTGGTCGCTGCCGCCGCCTCCAATCCGCATCTGTATCTACGTCTGCTCATGAAAGCCTGGGAGTCGTGAAAGTCTGCCTCTGCGGCTCACGGAGAGCGGCGTCCAACGTATGGTCAGTTCCGGTACGTGTGTCCTCCTTTCCCCATTTCCCGCTCGCCGCTTCCGTACATGACTGACCTCTTCCTTGCTTCTCTTTCAGTTCACGCTCTCATTTCCCAGGCCCCCTCACCGTTTTTCCTCTTCAGTTTATTTTCTCTTCATTCCAATCTCTTTCCGTACACCCTGTACACCTTCCACTATCTTGCGCTACCGGACACTCGGTTTACGTGCCCACCGCATTGGATTCTCACACACTCGCAGATTTCCCGTCTCCCAGGCGCACCCTTGTCCTTCGTGTGTCTCATTCTGTATGATGCGGCGCGAGGATATTCCTTGCGTGCTGGAATACATACCACCTCCTCCTCTTCGTCCGGGAGCTTCGTTGACGTCCTGACGTAGGGCTTCCCACCTCTGCCTTGCCTTCTCACTGTGTTCCTCTGGTTTTCTTCTTGCTCTTCTTCTCTAGGATTGATCTCCGAACTACTTCCTCTCCACTGCACACTCTTCTCTGTTTCCCTTTTCTATTTTCTTCGTTTTCTTATTCATTTGTCTTTGAGCTTTTGCGCAGGGACGCTGTCTCTTTTGTGCGCTGTGATGGAACAGACGCTGCTCGCTTGCCTGCTCGTGTAGACCCACTCCGGCTGGCCTATTGCGGTCCTTTCGACTATGCCTCGCTTCAGGATCTCCATGTGGAGTGCACCATGCGCCGCCTGTGATTCGTCGGAGCTACCAGTGGTGCCGGTAGCTCTCATTTAATCTTGTCGCAGGCCTTCTTCCCTCATATTTGTCTCCGTGGCGTTCCCCCTCTTTTCCTCCTTTTCCGCAGCTGCCACACCGCCGCACCCTTCTTCCCCTTTCTGCGCCCATGTGAATGTGCAATCTCTATTTAGTTCGACCAGCATCACATCAAGCGTCGGGATTCACTGCGTTCAACGCCCGATTAGCCGCAGCACCACCTCCCCGGAATCGGCTAGTTGGCCGTGGCTAGGTAAGGCTAGGTGGCTGGCCGGAGCGTAGCCGAAGCATAGCCGAAGCGTAGCCGAAGCATAGCCACACGCGGCTCGCCATACATCCGATGCCTCACTAAGTAACTTATGTAAATTAACTTAGTCTGCCAAAGTTAACTTAGGTGAACTTATGGCAGGTAAGTGAGTTTCACAAGTGAAAGTGCAAGTTTTTGATGCCATCTGATGGCATAAGTGAATCTCTCTGATGGCACTTGGCAGTAAAGTGAACGTAAGTTACTGTAAGTGAACTTCAGGTAAGGTCAGTAAACACAAGTTCAGAGTCTAACTAGTTCAGAAAGGCCTTCATACTTGTTTCCTGCTGGTCCATTGCTACCAAGATTAATAGAGAAGAGCCCTCGCGACAGTGGCGGGCAGAAGCCTAACTCTGAACCATGACACTTACCCCAGCATGATGTTCGTAGATGTCAACCCGGGGCCTTGCATGTTCATTGTCCTAGAACCCAAACCGTCAGGGTCTGCGTGGTTCCCAATTAGCAGCCCACGAGAAATGAGGGATGATGTAATTTTCGGTGATTTTCGGTATTTTAGAGCTCTATAGAGCTACTTGTCATGCTATATATATCAGTAATATTGCATCTCGAGATGCATAAATATTGTCCAAGGCCCCATGTAAAATTTCAGGCCCTCAGGTGCTCTGTGTATCTCACGGTGCATCGAAAAGATATGAGCTTTGCGCCAATTTGATCCAACTTTGGTTCGAGAATTCGGGGCGTCTTGCTACCTCTCTAGACCTCGGGTTAACTCCACTTGGTGCATAAACGTAGGGCATGTATTCAAGATCCATCCTATAAAGTTTCGGCCTGCTGCAATAAAAGGGGCAATCCAGGTAAGGGTAGCAATCTCGGACATTCGGACCTGGCAGAACAATCGGCCTCGTGGAAGCAGTTTTGAACCATTTCACAAGATTCCTTTTGTTCATCCTACGTATCTTCTCAATTGAAAGTGTTCTGTCTACTCAGATTGATAAGACTGCATCTGTGAGTAAAGATATTAACGTGTTTTTCTTAAGTGTCCGAGTACTAGGGGAAAGATAGTAGCATCATTGATGAATTCATAACCCTGTTTGGGACATAATACATACAACAGGTCAGTGTTGACAAGGCTCAAGCAAGTTACAGACATTGATTCTGCATTTTGAATATCGCTCTGAGACAGGCACAGCCAAGTGCGCATAAGCGAAGTGAGCCAAGTGTGGGAAAATATCAGTAAAGTGCGACCACTTAAAATTGGGTGGTAAGTGAACTTACCAAGTGAGGAAATAAGTTCCTTTTTGCGGACTCCCATACATCCCCGTACGCACCCCGAGCTCGCCGCGATCGGCGGCTAGGTGGTTAGCCGACGGATAGCCGAAGCATAGCCATGCATCGCCACACCTACCCCGATCTGGAAACCGCCTCGGCTATTAGGGCTGAACGCAGTGGTTGCAGCGAGAGTCGCTGTAATGACAGATGTACACATTTATTTGTCAAGACAAAAAGATCAGAGACTACATGATGTGCCTTCGCTACGCTCCGGCCTCCCGGGGTGTAAATCTTCTCGCTTCAATTCAAAATCATCTCGTGGTACTACTCAGAGATTGAGCGAAGAGGGCACGAGTGAAATGGAGGAAGCCATGAATACAATGAAAGTAAATGAAATGACTGCTAATTTGACATGGGATTGGATGACGCGGCCTTGCATGGCGACAGCATGTGGCAGTTGTGAGTGTGAGGCTTTGTGAGGGTGGTGCGGTGCGAGACGAGACGAGAGAGACAAGTGGAAGCGAGGATGAAGCGAGGAATATTCGCACGTATGTAACACGCTTCTCCGATGCGGCGCCGAAACGGCCGATCCTCTATTGAACGGTCTTCGCTGATTCAAGTGCACTGTAGGGTAGTTACCTTATGAAAGCATGTATAGTACCTTCAAAAATGCCGGGAAACTGCTCAGAGGAAGAAAAACAAGCTCAGAAAGCAGAGACATCAAAATGTTTTAAAAGAGCTGTAAGTGACTCAGAGGTACGAGTGCCATGTTCTCTGGTCGAAAGTATTTGACCTGTGTCTCGGCTCGTCGCTGTAAAATTTGATGGTAGAAATTCTTTCAACATTCCTCTAGCGGGTCGCCCATTCGGGTGAAATTCTGTCCCAGCGGATTCAAACTGATCAAACCTCATGATCTCCGTAATGGCGGGATAAACGAAACTATTCCCGCGCGCACATTCCCAAACATGGCACATTCACATCAAACAGTGCAGATTAGGATCAAACAGTGCACATTCGCGATGAATGTGCACTTCTTGCGAGGAAACATGACACATTCCGTGTGTCAAAGTGGCCTCTTTGGCGTTCTCGGCACTCGGGGATCCCGGGTTTACTTACTGCATTCCAACCCCATCAGTTCATTTACAACATGGTTCCAAGGTTCAAACCTAATAGATTAAGAATTCCTTTCTACACAATAATCCTCCGCTTTTTTGGACCGTCTTCCCACTCGTGTTCGCAAAATTCAAATGAGAGACTACGACACCCGTCTAATCTGCGACGGGTGTCACGTCACCGTTCTCTGCACACTCTTTTCCGGGCGGGAGGAACGCGGACCGTGAACTGGACGAAGGCTGGTGCGTGCGCAGGCGTGGTGCAACTAGGTAGATGGATGGTGCGCTGTAGGTACCGGTTTTCTCGCTCGAGCGGCAGCGGGCCGCGCCCAGGAGCCGGTCGCAAACGCCGCTGCGCGAGCGCGATTATATCGGCATCGGCTCCAGTAGCGAATTACTGCATTACAGAAAAAGAAAATTGAGCGGGGCTGTGAGTTTTCAAATGCACCTGGGACATACATGGGCTGGGCTTCAGCCCCGCTCTGAGGTCAGCAGTGAGTTAATAACATCACTTTACAAATCTCGACATACCCTTTGTCTTGCCGTCGCTGTGCCTGAGTGAGGCGCCGGGGCAGTGCTTACGGTAGTGGTGGGAGGCACGAAGGCAGTCGAGAATCACATGGCACGGGCACGGCGACTCCGAAACGGGAAAGTGCCCCTTTCGGGCGAAATACTGCACATTCCGCTCAACGTGCACTGTTTGATCTGAATACGCCATGTTTGATTTGAATGTGCCCTGTTTGAGAATGTGCGCGCCCGAATAGTTTTGTATATCCTCACGTAATGGTGATGATATGGATTGCGAGACGAACCGACACGATGGTACAATTCAATTCACAGAGCAGGTACCTGAATTTCTTACTTTATCCGGGTAGTCATATTCACCGACGGAAATAGATCGCAGTTGTTATGCATCTGAGTTCCGTCTACTTCAGGCCCGTAAAATTGGGGCATCGGATTAAATGTGAGCCTGGTTGGTCGCACTATAAGGACCGGCGCGACAACGGTTGACGTTATGGCGTTCGTTTTGAAGGTCGACTGGTTTCTGCCTCTTTTAACTGTGGCAATCGTGCTCCTACTTGGTCGACTGCTCAGAAGTACAGCCAATAGAAAGTCTTTACCTCCGGGTCCTCCTGGGCTCCCAATAATCGGAAATCTCCATCAGCTTTCGGTGCGGTTGTGGCTGACATTCACAGAGTGGCATAACCTTTATGGTGAGTTCAAGGCTGTGTCCAACATGCCACTGGGGCGTAATTTATTTCGCAGGTCCTCTTCTGTACCTCAATGTCGCCGGGCAAAATTTTGTGGTTCTTGGCAGCCATCGAGTTGCTGCAGATCTCCTGGATCGCCGGGCCCAGATATATTCAGACCACCCCCGAAATTTCGTCTCAGGCCTACTTACTGGAAACCTTGCCTTTGTGTTTATGCAGCACAACAATCTCTGGAGGCGAATGAGGAGAGAGTCGCATGAGTGAGTGGGCTGGGTTTGAATTCCAGCCTAGAGTTGTTGCTCACCCACGCCTACTGTTTCACTACTTAGGGCGTTGAACAAGCAAATGGCCAAAAACTACCACCAGTACCAAGAAAATGAAGCCGTGCTCGTTGTCCATCAATTTATGGAAACTCCTCGCGACTTCGACAACCACTTGCGTCGTGCGGCCGCTTCACTCGTCATGTCCGTGATCTATGGCACACCTCCGATAATGGACTCCGACGACCCCGCCATCTTGCGCGTGAATCAATTTACGGATCGCACCCTTATAGCTGCTGCGCCGGGAGCACACCTTGTCGAATACTTCACCTGGATGGAGAAACTGCCTCGGTGGATGTGCAGCTGGCGCCGCTACGCAGAAGATTGGTTTATCCGGGACTCCATTATGTTCGAGCAGCTGTTTGCAGACGTGGAGCGGCGGGCGGTGATGAGCGTCTACCATGCACCTACCTCATCCTGACGGTTTGAGTTTAGAAAGACGGCGATTAAACGAATAGTGTTGCCGCAACCCTCATTCACGATAGAGAAAAGTCGGGAATGTCGGATAAAGAGGCGGCTTGGCTAGCCGCGACCCTTTAGTGAGCCAGACAATTACTTTCAGGTTAATCGCTGACATATGAAACAGTGCGGCAGGGGCAGAAACCGTCGGTAATATTCTGTTTTCATCGCATCACTCTCATTCCCTTCGCAGACCGCTGCTCAAATGGGATGGTTCATGCTCGCCTTAATTTTATACCCCGAATGCCAGAAACAAGCGCAGGAGGAAATCGATCGAGTTGTGGGACGTGACCGCCTTCCTACCTTCAAGGATTATCCTCACTTGCCCTATGTGACGGCTTTGGTCAAGGAGACGCTACGGTGGAGAGGCCCGGGTCCGCTGGGTTATTCAACTGTACATCCAACTTCGCAAATCATAACTTCACTTTATAGGCCTACGCCATCGTCTGTGCCAAGACGATTGGTACGAGTTATTAGGACGAAGGTACTTCATCCCTAAAGACACTATATGTATCCCGAATGTTTGGTGGGTGACCCGCCCGAGGAACCAAAACACTCACTTAAGATGCCTACAAGGGCACTGAATCATGACCCAAGCGTATATGGACCAGATGCGGAGGACTTCAACCCCAGCAGGTTCCTCAACGAATCCGGCCAACTGGTAGCGGCTGTCGCTGACACAAAAGATGAGAGCCATTTGTCATACGGCTTTGGAAGAAGGTCGGCCTCGAACGTACCAGATGCACATATTCAGACAAATTATCCTCTGTAGAATCTGTGTTGGCCGGCATGTCGCCAACGAAAGCATGTTCATACAGATCGCTTGTATGCTGTGGTCCTTTTCGATTGGGCCTGGAAACAACGAGCAAGGCCATGTCGTTTACCCAGATCCTGCCGAGAGTGTCGTCCATGGTCTCATAGTGTATGGCGTTCATTCCACCAGCCTCTGTGTATGCGGTCACCGTCGATTGCAGTCGGCCACTGCCCTTTTCCTGCAGGATAGTACCTCGATCAGCTGAAGTAGCTACCATCATCACCAATACCAAAGAGCTCCGAGGAATCTGACCCTGTACCGCGACGGATTTGACTATTTTACTATGTTCCCCGTTTTACTACTGTACTTTGTGCCGGGATACTACTCATGCAATTTTATTCGGATGACTCAATGCTGGGCACCATTGTCACGCTGCAATTGAGTGGTTTGCGTCAAGTGAAACATCATCCGAGTCCCTGGGCTCTTTACTTAGTAATTATTAATAAACAATTATTATCTGGGCCATACTGGCCCAGGCAGCACTAGACAGTGTTAGAACAACTTTAAGGGCTTATGCGTATCCTGACTTGTGATTTACTGAAGGCGACGGAACCATCCAAATTCACAGAATAATGCGCTGTGGGCCGAAGTCAGGAGTATTTTGTAAACATTTTCGAAGCATTTAATTTATACGGGATCGAAAAGGAATCAAGCTAAAGGTCGGCGACCCGTGCTACTTGAACTCCGTCTGGAACGGCAAAATTTGAGCAATACAGAGCGAAACCTGGGAGGTCTTGTCAAGTCTCAAACTATCTAGAATAAATTCCAGCGCACCATGTACAGCCTGAGCGAAGCCTTGTCATCCCACTCTAACCGCATGAACAATATCCAAACGCCAATAAGGAGCCGTACGGGAAGAACATACAGCTATAGATCACATTGATATTCCAGTACACGGGAAGTCCGAGAGACCAAGCCAACGCCAAGACGGAAGTGAGCCATCGACACAACTCAGGCAGGACGATTGGGAGGGTGGTTCGGCCAGCTTTCTTGTCACCGATGACATCCCGATAATCCTGGATGTGAATTGTGGTGCCAATGAGGGCAGCGCTCATAAAGGGTGCAAGCCAAGATACTCCAACATAACCTAACCGTAGACATACTGAATCGAACGCTCGTATTATTCTCGATGCTGGAGTAGGGGGGCGCATCGGCGATTTGGAAGCGAATATGCAATTGGTAAGACCACAGTATTAAAGTGTCAGCCCACAGTGTCCGAGACTCTCTCGCTTTTTGCTGGCGTGGGAAGGATTAATTCAGCGTAAAATGAAGATAGCATGCACACACGAGCCAGGATCCAAAAGGTAGGGTAGTTTACGACACCAAAGTACGTCCATCCTTCAGCGCTGCGTTGAAGATGTGGATTTCTTGACAACGGAATGGTCCGCGGAGAAGTGTGTAGGGATCTTATCGGTCTCGACTGGCAAGAAGAACGAAAGCAACGGAAAATGGAAGGCCGTCTAATGCGCGGACTAGGTAACGGCACAGACGCCGCTTACGCTGGCCGCCACATTCGATATTGAGAAGTCAAGGTCCGAGGGACGCTAGAGGGGCTTTTGTGGAGCGTCCGGCTGGGTGGGATGGGGCGTTAAAACGAAAGGATGCGCGTGAATGTGGAAGTCGATTGTCAGCGTGGTAGAGAGGACGCAAATTAAGAATGATAGTGGGCTTATCGGAGACGTGAGTGGTATAATAATGAAGGGATCCTGGCAGAATCTGTGAACATCTGGCAGCTAGGAAACAATGAAGGTCTTAAATTAATTTACCAGTGGCTGATACTCAATGTTATCTCCCTGATTTCAACTGGTGGAACTCTCAGCCCCCATCATACCAGCAGGTCTACCACCGCTCCTCCTCACCGACGCTCGGCGTGAATTGCGAGCTCTACATCGTTCTCTCATCTGCCCTGAGTTAGCTCAGCAGCCGAATCGCTACTAGTAGTGACGACAATGGATTCCGATCCAACATCTTCTCGTTCCGCGCGTAAAATAGTTTTAGTATGAAAGGAACAACACAAAAGACCAAAAGGGAAAAAAAAGTTGTAGGAATGCCTCCGGAGGGAATCGAACCCTCAAATAAGTAATGCATCGTGACCATCTTAATCTCCAGGTTTTTGTGAAACCCTAGGTTTGCGTTTACCTTCTTCTCGCGAGTACGAAGCCCAAACGGAGGACCCACGGCGTCCTCAACGTAAGGTAAGGAATGAGGACCAGTTCTCGCCGCAAGGCGGAACTCCAGTCTGTAACCCTGTGCCTGGAACCATGTCACCCGTGGCCGGGCTCCTGTAACCTGGAGAGGTGAGCGGTTGTGGGTGCTCAGCCGGCGAGGGGGTCTTGAGGTGCCGCACGTTGACACTCGAGCCTGTTGGAGGCTAGCTTGTCATGGTGGTGTGTGATAAAGTTAAGATAGATTCGTCATCGGCATCAGGTGTCGGTGACGTAACAACTACAGACAATACGAACGTACTAACTATATCATATGTACATATATTCTACAGGAAATATATGATGTGGGTATGGCCTCTTCAAGGCCGGAGCTTAACCTTTAGGGGAGATTTGCATTCGCGCGGTATAAGGCTCTCGAAATTTAAATGTGTAGAGTTCAAAGGCCCTATGTAAGTAGTTCGGATTTGACGTCCGGCACATTTGGTTTATCATTATCCGCTGGAAAGGCCTGCCGCTTGAGTGCCGCGGTCCAGTTCCCGGCATGTCAAGCGTGTGGCGGTGTTCATCGCCCACCCCCTCTCTCCTTTGTCCTCCTCGTCGACTTCTTCCGTGCAAGCAAGACGCGTCTCGGCCGACCGGTCTTTTTAAATGCGCTCAACGCCAAGTTCGCCAGCGCCTGAGTGTTTTTTCGCGGGATGAAGCGGCATCGGGTGGCAAGTGAGGTTTTCCGTCGATATTTTCCATTTCGGTCCGGGGATACTGTACTATTTCGATCAATTCGGTGGTCATGCATCACGCACCCCCTGTGCCGCGACGAATTTTGGTCTCAGTCACTGGTCACGGCGCCCAGTGCCGAATGTAAAATTCGTGACATCTGGGCCAAATCTTCCTTAGAGGTGCAAAAAAGGCGGAATTTGCGGTTTATTTTGTCTCGAGTGCCAAATTTTTGAGGATGTCACGCCAAAATTGGCTGGTTGCCGAAGTGCCGAATCGATGTTTTCGGTCATGGGTCACAACCCATGCCGAATTGATCGAAATAGTACTGTATGAGATTTCTACATAGAGCACTCTGCCGCTGTGGTACTCGGACGCATAACATGTCCAGCAGTGCAGGAATGTGAGGGCAGAATGCCTTGGAGCCTCCACCCAAGACTCATAGTGCAATTCCAATCGGCACGCGCACTCACTGGCTGCGGGGATGCTGAGCTTCATGGTCTCTCGGCTGCTTCGTCTCTGACACACGGCGGATGAAGCCCCGCACAGCCGTTGTGGCTTGAGCTTGTCACACTGCTAGCCAGCTGCCTGCTCGGATTGGTTCCTTGCATAATATGGAGCTAAGCCGGCGCTGCAATGGATATGAGGCTGGTGCCGAGGGATGGACAACATGTTTGCAAGGAAAACATGCGGGCGGGTTCTCAATATATGATATACGAACGAAGGGACCTGGGATGCGGACGATCTGTGGTTTTGCCGTGTTCCAGCTGGCTCGGGTCTTGCTTCGAGGAGAACGCCGCCCGCAGAAACATGCGGGTTCTCGGTCCATAATGTGCGAAGTAAGGGCTTGGCTTGTCGTGTTGAGGTGGCTCGGGGCCGTTCTTCAACGAGAATGGCATGCTCGACCACATAATGCTGGTCATTGCGTCCACAGACAGACTAAGTGTCAGCGATGGATGATGATATTAGGGGAAACACACCTCCTGCCTGCCATCCCCAAGCCTATGTGTTAGAATAGCACATACTTGGGTGGCAGCAGCAGCCGTCGCATACTCTGCGGGCCTCCCGCTCGACAGGTCCCTATTTGGCGCTCAGCAACGAGTATCGTCGCGTTCTTGGCTCGGTGTAGAGACACATGTCTCCTCTTCAGTCACCCCTCTGCCAATGCCTGGCAGGTGAATATGAACGGTAATTGTCCAGTATTGTAAAACTGTAGCAAATGTAATGTACTATTGTGGAAATAGAAAAGCATTATGGTTACTCGGCAGTCCCATAATAACATCCAAGTCCATTCCTGGCACTTCGAGGTCTCCCTGAACCAACAACTGCACTTTGCCTTCTGGTATCAAGTTGTAGAACCATGATAGCCGCTCACGGGAGTAAGCCTTTGTTTTTTGTGCGCTGATCTCACACTGGGGGCAAAGACCCACGCACTCGGGTCCTGAGTGTGTTACACGCACTTGGCCCATTGAAACGTGTGCCGGCAGTCTAAGGGTGAAATCCACTAAAATGCAAATCTGACAGGCTGAATGCAATGAAGAAGTGCGCTCTAGTTTAGGATTCACAAATCCTGAAACCAACACAAATCCCCAAAACGACAACCAACCAAACTCCACTAGTGACTCTGGATGCAATCCCAGAGAGTGCGACTGAGTACAGGTCTTTGTGTACTGATAAAAGATACACAGGAACAGTTGTTTTAATATTTGCGGATCGCAGCAAGCAAATCCAGGATCGTCCGCAGACAATGGTTCAATTTATAGTTTTGCAACTCTGGGTCACCCACTCTAACCTCGTAAGACAGGAGTAGTGAACCAATTTGACACTCAACACACAACAAATCTGGAACACACGTAGGATGCACAAAACACACAGGACACACACAAGTAACATGCAGGACACACAGGACACGTACATGTACACGCATGATCACGTAGAACACACACACACGTACACACAGAACACACAAGGGAATATCCTGAAAAGCTGATAGATTGATAATAACTCGAAAATACAAGCACGTCCCCAAGGACAGCCTCAATGAATCAAGCCAGTGGTTCCGCCCTTCTGTACTCGCTGGAGCAGACCGCTAGTCTCTCCGCTTTACGCTTCTGGGTAGGAGTCCGTCCTTCTCCCTACAAGCTGCCCACCTTATATACTGTACATCTAAAAATAACTTTACAAACATAATACATTAATCATTGGTGTAACCATGTCCGTGACTTGAGAATATGAAATAACGATCGCCAAGCTTGCTGTCTGATTATTTTAGATCCTGAAAATGTTAGTTCTAGATTAGTCCCTCGAGACATTATGGTTGGATTGGATAGAACCTGGTTGAGCAGGCTCCCTATTTGTCTGATTTATTTCTGACGCGATCGCCGATCGGGGCCCTGACTTGGCACCCGAGTGGTCCTAGTATTCTGGATTTCTTGGGCGCACTACTTGTGTCCCTCGAAGGATTCTTGGAAATCCGGAACCTTGGGTCTTTTGCCTACAATTAGACACCCTGGTCCTGTTCATAGCTCAAGTAAGGACCCTCTTCCTAAATTGGGTTCAAACTTGGTTGCCATATTAAGCCGATCAATATTTGATGGGTGTATGACACCGCATCCGGATCTGGCCCATTCCGGTCTGAAAGGTTCTGGGTCATCATGTGATCGAACATGTCGCCTCATTGATACAAGCACAGACAAATAATGTTGAAACTCATTCAAGATGCACTTGCTTTGAGTTCAACAAATAGGCACAGAATGGATATTTTATTCCCCAATGTTCGTTTGGACTATCTGCAACCTCTTGCCCATAGTACGACAGTAGGATCCAGAACCAGCGGCATATTAGTCGGAGGCACCCAGTATGTGTGTTTTCTGGATACTCATCCGCAACTGGTTCCAGATTTGGTTTCTAGCATGTAGTTCCAGGTCTACTGACTTGGGACTCGTCATAGACCCAGATGTGCGTGTATCCGCAATGGAAATCCAGAAAATGTTAATTTTCAGGTGTTGGCGAATTCACGGCTTATCAATGTTGCCTTCTTGGTACAAGCATGGACAAACAATGTCAAAACTCGTTCAAGACGCAACTTGCTTTGAGTTCAACAATAGGCACAGAATGGATATTTTATTCCCTGATGTTCGTTTGGACTATCCGCAACCCCCTGCCTATAGTACAATAGTAGGATCCAGAACCAGCGGCATATTAATCGGAGACACCCAGTATGTGTGTTTTCTGGTGCATGATAGTACTAGCCAACAAGTTTGTGGGGGTCGTGCCTTCGTTATAGGCTTTGACTAGGCAATCAAATATCTTATTCAAATCAATATCCCTTCCAGCGAGTACTTGAACAATAGGATTATAAGCGTCAGCGGGATTTATGGTTGCAAACACATGTGGTAAACCATCACACATTACTTTGCTTTTTGCTTGCTGCTTCATGATGTTCACATCTCCAACAGAGCCGGGAACATGGCCTGAGACAAATTGAGATGCTTCATCACTTGAGCTGCTGCCTTCTCGCCTTCAGATTCTGCTTTTGCAAACAATTTACTCTCGAGCTTCGCATGGTACATCTCCATGGTTTTATTGTCGACTTTCACCATCAGCTGCTGCAGCAATGGGAACCAGGAGCGATTTACCGCGAGTCGGGATTTAAAAGAAGACTGGCGTTGCTGAATTATGTTACTCATGACAAATAAGAAGCACTTGTGGACTTGAAAACGCCGATCCACGACACAGAGCAAGTGCTGGACGTGTGGTAAAGTGTCAACTTGATGGAAGCCAAAGTCCGGTGCGAGTCTAACATTGTTGTTGTCAACCATTCCGACACCATACGGGATCAGGGTGGGCCATAACAACCCAAAAACTCGCGGGTTTCTCGATGTATGCAATGGTGTGCTTCCAGATGGATTCACGACTCCGGCTTCATGAGCTTTAAGGCTTCGGAGAGCCTCAAGTTTCCGTTGCTTGTAATTTGATTGAAGATTATCAGCATCTACGAGCGTGGTCGAAGTAAGTTCGAATGCATCTGATGCACTGAAAGGTTCCGCGTTCGCTTGTTCTGAATAAGACGTATACGATGATCCTTGCTTATTGGCTGAATTTGTGCGCAAAAACTCTGTGACTGCGAGCGGACAGTCGTAAACAGGATACTCGCCCAGATTATCCAGAACAGAATCCTCTTCAAGATCTGCATAGAGAGGGTTGTGTTTTATCAGCGAAAATAGTGCCTTTCTAATCTTTTCACGGCGAACCAACAGAGGTGACTTCCTCATGGATTCTGGAGTTACTTCCGTATCTGGAGAGCCAACAAGAATGACACAGACTTCATCCCGAATTTTCGAGAGGGGAACAGGCATTGAATTAAGAAACGAACTTGTGTCTTGTGGTAGGATACATACATTTCCACGAGCGACGAGCTGACCACTGGGACCAAGGTTGATTTTGTACATGCATTTTGTGGTGCGCACACATGCGATGCATTGCTCCTCCAGGAATGTCAAGTCCTGAAGTTCGTCTGGTACCTAGCCTATCCAAAGACCATTGGCGTAGCTGCGTAGCGGAAGTGATCAAAATGCATCATTACTCACAGACAAGTTGCATAGATGACATAGAACATGACTTGAATTGTTGATGAGAGACTAGCGCTTGAAAGTTTCACTACATGGTTGACGTCTCGAAGCCTCTGAACTGCGTTGTTCAGGAGAGAGATATCAAGGTCAGTCACCAATTTCATTTTTACGAGTACTTATGTAATCGTTTTTATTGCTATTTTCAAAAATAATGACACACCCCGTGAAAAAAAAAAGAAAAGTTTTGAGATCGCAAAGGTTCTGGGTTCGGTTCCCGGACCGGGCGGAGCTTTTGCCAATCATCGTCAAATAACGCGCCAATCTCTTCGCTTCCTCGTCCACCACATGCCTAACCGTCGTATTAGCGATGATTTGAAGGATGCAATGCTACGCTTGGAAGAGCGTGGCCGTGACACCACCTCTGAGATCCTCAAGATCGCGCAATTCTCTAGATCGACACTCATTCGCACACGCAAACGTAAACACCATACTGGCAGTGTTGCCAAAGCTCAGGCCATAGGACGCGGGAGGCCACGCACACTTGCCGATGCGGACGCTGATTATCTCGTCCGTTTGGCACGACATTCTCCTACCCAATTTCTTGACGAGTACCGAGATCGTTTGGAGCGCTATCGACATTTACCCGCATCCCTCGCCACTATCCATCGCACATTCTTGCGTGCTCGTATGAGCCTCAAAGCAGTCCAAAAAATGGCATCTGAACGCTCTCCCTTTGCTCGCGCCAGCTACTCCCGTCGTATTTCCATATATCCGGCCAACTACCTCATATCCATTGACGAAGTCTCGAAAGACGACCGCACCTATGCCCGAATTTTCGGCCGTTCTGAAATTGGAACCCGTTGCGAAGTCAGCCAGCCATTTGTGAGAAGGCGCCGGTTGACGGGAGTGGCTGCGTTGGCCCTGGGAAAGGGAATAATTGGAGCCAAGGTTGTTGAAGGGTCTCTATGTCGTGAAAGCTTCGTCGAGTTCCTTCGAGACAGTGTGGTGAGTAACTCCTTGCCGTTTCATGACAAAATCTGATGAATCAAACATGCAGCTGCCGTTGACAACACCATATCCCGGCCCTCAAAGTGTACTGATAATGGACAACGCCCGAATCCACCATGGCCCTGAAGTGGATGATCTTGTAGCTGAATATGGTATGTCCTGCTGTCAATTTCAGAGGATCCTCTGTTCTCAAACTGGCTGTCCTTAGGTGTCCGCATCGAGTATCTCCCTGCTTACTCGCCAGACTACAACCCCATCGAGCTGGCGTTCTCCGTGATCAAATCTCATCTCCGCCGCCAAGGGATTCACTGCTTCGACGAAGACTCGGCATACTACGAGATGTATTGTGCTTTTCAGATTATTACTCCTACTATGACATACGGTTTCTATCGGCATTCAGGCTATTTTCTTGATTGATTCCAGTACAGTATCGTCGCTGAGTACAGTTTCTGTTATTGTTGTGGTCCATGTTTCTACATATCATGCAATGTTATAATGATTCGCATCCTCACTGCTCGCCTTCACCAGCAACCCATCGATCCTGCGCATCCCGTACGTTAGCCACCTCCGCATGATTCAAACCCGCCTCGTGAAGATGATCATTTTTCAAGTGCCGAAGTGTGTGTGGACCCGTAACGTCGAAGTTACGAAGTTTAGCGTGAACAGAGTCAGACAAATGGAATCGCTCGCAGAAGATCTCGAGCGTCAATTGCGGCGGAATCCTGCGTGGGATAGGAGCTCCTGGAACTGTCTGCTGTGGGAGAGGTTGGAGAGGACGTGCCGGCTCGGGTAGTGTGAGATTGATCGTAATATTCGAGTCCTTGGCCGCTGTCTTCTGTGTAGCACGTGTGCGGAGCAACTGTTCATCCTCCTCATTTTCGGTCTCTTGGAATTCATAGAGCTTGCCCTCGGGCGGGGTTTCGACGTCAACAGCAGATCCGTCATCGTTTATGTGCTTCGCTTGCTGTAAAATACATCAGATAAGTATCAGAAGTGAATGATTGTAAGGAACACGCACCGCAGCTGCCGCCCATGTTTGGAGGTGAAAGTGTGTCAAATGGACGTGCTTGGCCGTTGTTTTGTCGGGATAGCACAAAAATCGTTTGCAAGTCCGGTCGTTACACTTCCATCTCGCTTGGAGCTTTATGATGAACTCCGTCTGCTCAAGTTCTTCAGGCGAGGGGTCAGCCGACTATAGATAGTAAGTTCACGCGCAGATATATGATATAGAGATAGACGCGCACCTTCCCCTTTTTTTTCTTCGGGCGCTGCTCCTCCTCGCTCGATGTCTCGTCGTCTTCCTCTCCAGGCTGCATGATGAGAACCTGATGCATGGCAACAAAATCACAACATACCTGCAACTCTGACATGGTAATCTTCACAGCATCCGGCGCGGTTTTCTTCATCACTTCCGTAAGGAGATCCTTGTACTCAGATTCACATGTCAGGGACATGTCTTTGAACTGGGTCTTGGGAATAGTATAGGTCATGTTTGGAATATCAATAGAGCCGCTCGAGTAGACACCGGTGCGGGGTGACCAGGAATAGCTAAGGGAATCATCGCCTTGATCACGACCAAGAGCACGGACAGCGCCACCAAGAAGAGTGCTCAATTCTGAATCTTCGTGGATGTAGATAGACTTCTTTATCACAGGCCGTCTGCCGTTCTTTCGCTTCTTCTTGCCGGCTGGAAAAAGGCCCGTGAATTCGACAGTAAATTTGAGCCCGCGACCATCATTGTATACTGATACTACTGTCCCTCAGTAGACTGCTGGGTACCGTTGTGAGTTGGAATACCTTCATTGTCGTCTTCGTTGTTACCGGTGGGCGGGTCCATGGTACGGGTGAGCGAAGGAGAAGTGAAGGACGCGTTATTTGACGATGATTGGCAAAAGCTCCGCCCGGTCCGGGAACCGAACCCAGAACCTTTGCGATCTCAAAACTTTTCTTTTTTTTTCACGGGGTGTGTCATTATTTTTGAAAATAGCAATAATATTTCTGCAGGCGGACTTTTAGGGACCTTGCCACTACCTGTAGCATTTATCTGAAGTACAGAAAATAGTGGCTGTGCCTATTTTCATTAGGTTTTTGTGACTCAAAACTTTATTTCATTAGCCGGTACATCTTTGAGCCTAACTTATCAGTAAGTTGTACTGATACCTTTAGTGGCTGTACGATGTAATCTTATGTAACGGTTTCCGATTTCCTTGTTCGTCACGCTTCTTCAGTTTCGTTGTCCCCAAACTATGTCAATTTTAATGTATTCCATTGGGGGTCGGTTTTTACGTCCTTTACGCGGCCTGTCCATGGATTATTTGCCTAAAACTATCGATCTGCGTGTTTGCTGCTCGCTGTCGGCCGAATTTGATCCGGTCGAATGTGAATCGTATCTTACTTCATTTTGACTCAATTTCTTCTCTTCACTAGCGCACCCCGAATCGAGATATTTTCAGCAAGGAACTCAACAGTATCTCCAATTCACACGTGTGCCTGTGCTCTCTTCAGTCCTTTTTTTTACTATGCTGAGTATTGAGCATTAAGCTGGCACTGTTCATTCATGGCCATTTTATCATTGGAATCTTCATTGCGTACAGCAAGAGGTCGACACGAAGCGCCCACCGTTTACTTCAAAGACTGTATGTGGGTTAGAAATGGATCCATTGACCGTGCTCTACGTCCTTGATCAGTGTTCTTGAGCAGCGTTTTAGCCCCGCAGTCAGCTCAGAGCTGAAAACCCTGTTTCTATAGTTCTGCCTCGGGCGGAAGGGTTGTTTGCTTGCTGTTTGGGTGACTCTTCTCCAATAATTATGGTACTTTTGCCTTAGGCTGAATTCCTTCATTTTCGAACGATTGGTTTCATACCCCTGGCAACCATACCTGACAGCCCCTAATCATCAACTCCCCTTGACCTCTGCTCCCCGCTATGCATTTACGGTTTCCACTCCTCACCTTCTTTGCTGCTGCATTTTGCAGATGTACTGATCACATTTTACTGTCCATACATGCAGCGTTTCGAGCCGAGGGCTCCATAAGATGAGATCCTCTCCTGGCTCGGGTAGCCCCTGACATTCATCATCCCCAAGTCTCCTTCCCCTTCAACTCCCTCCGGGCCTGTTTTTTTGCATCTATAGACAAATTTTCAACACCATGCACTCGCTGTCTATGTAACTCGACCTCACTGGATGCCTAAGCGGGTATGCGCCCGTATACGGCTTTTTCTAATGAGAAACCTTGTTTCACAACATGAATTGCGGTTAATGTATGACCATGGTATCGCTGGTGAGCTCATGAATCATCGCTTTCCAACGCGCTAAAAAAAAGGGCCGGAAAGTTCCTCTGTGTTCCGTACCTGACTATGAGCACGGCCTCTCAATTTGTGGAGTTCTGGTTCAGGACTAGCCAGTGGGTACCAATCGATCTTCGGGTGTGTTGTGTGTTAAATGCACCCGTTATTTGCACTGGTTCCATACGATATATCGGTCCGAGGTTCCATGGAGGGCGAGGACCTCCTCCTTTCCAAGCTCACAAGGTTCAGCCGTACATTCTGAACCGCACTATCCAAGTGCGGACAGGTGATACTTTTGTTCTCACACAGCAATGCAGTTTTGCCGACAATGCTGAACTATTGCTTGATAGGTGTTATGTGTGCGCAGACATGCCATTGCAGATGATTTCCCCTAGGCTAAATAAAAAGCAGTAGTGCAGGTTGATCTTTCCACATCTGATACAAGCAAGTAAACAATGCATCATATACACAACTGTAATTTTCTGAATCCCAAATTAATCCTTGAGGCTGGTTATTCAACACCTTGATTTTTTTGGTACGCTGCTGACCACTGGCAAGGGGCGGCGAACCTTTGCGTTTTCTAACTTGCACACTGGACTCGAGCTCCTTCGCGAATTTTTTCTGGTCGGTGTCAAGCAACTTCCATTCATCAACTTGAACGGGCTTCACGTATTTAAAATCATCCCCCGCCTTATACCTTAATGCAGGTGTAAACTGTCACTATCAAGAATTGCGTACCTATTGTACACTCAAGGTCGAGGACGACTTCGAGGCCGACTAGGTCAGGATCTGACGCACTCGATCCGTTGATCCTGGTCACGGTGAACCTCGTATCGGACGGTACGTCAGGCCGGTAGAGTTGAAGGGAAGGCTAGGACAAGGACTGAGCCGTTTCTCTGTGCCAATGCAAGATCAAAACGAACCTCGAGGTCTGAAGGTTGTGCGATCGCTCCAATGTACCCCGGAATGAGAATCGTGTTTGTATTTTCGGTCGTCTCGTTTGCAGGGACTCCATTGTAGGGTTATACAGAGGGAGCGGAATGAAGCACGTAGAATCCACACAACTCCACTCTCCGAAGCGTCCGCCATCGCGTGAATGCTACAGACTCGACGCGGAGAATGAGGACGGCAAGGGAGAGGGCGGTGGCGTAGAGCGGAGCATGCGCGTCTCGGCGCTGTATACACATACCGCAATTACGGGGGGTCAGTACGGCTGATAGAAATAAGCAAGAAAGGCGTACGAAGCCCAAGACAGGCGATATTTGCGGCCCATGACCGCGCTTTTGTGTGGGCGGACCCGTGCGGTGTCGAGCTGGCGAGCTGGGAAGCAAACGCTCATGCGCCACTGCATCCCAAATTCGAGTCGACAAGCGCACCGTCGAGCTGGCGGCGGGGCGTCAAGCTGACGAGTGGCGTGCCGAGCTTAGTGCCTACGGTTATGGCAGTGACAGAGACGTGGTGGAGGCGACAAGTGGTGTGGGCAGCCAGGTTCTCAAGTGTAGACAGTAGAAAGCCCGAGTGGCCGAGAGCCATGGCGATCCGAAGGTGAGAGACAGGCGAGGCGACATTGAGGCAACCGTTGGCGCAAAGGCCTGGGCACATCAATTGTATTTGGGCAAGTGTTGGCCCTGGTGCAAGCCCGGGTGTAACGAACCGGAAATTAAAAGGAGAAAAAGAGCACAAGGCAAGGGTAGACGCAGTCGGAAAAGTGTTCACCGAATCGAGGATTACGCAGCAGTGAGTCGAGCTCAAGCCGTGCCTAGCGCACCCCCGAGAACAGTCATCAGGAGAGCAAAAGCGGGACAGGTGAGAACGGGTACTAGTCGAGATGGGCAACAATGGCGAGAGGAATGAAAGAGGAAATAACGGTATAACCGATTTGACCCGTCTGTACAGCCACTCTACTCTCTTCCTTCCACAATGGGTGCGGTGTGTGAGTCCGTATCCGACTGGCCTAGCCGTACCTTTCCGCCGAGTCTCTAACCAAAAGCTGAGGAGTCCTCTCGTCGGGGTTTAGCCATGGGGTCACTGGTGTGTTTTTTGGTAAAAAGCCTCTTCGATTTCAGTTTTCAAACCGACCAAAAGGTATCTCCTTTTCCAAAGTTACTGCGAAACAAGCCCATAGCCCGTTCACCGCATTTAATCTCTGCCACCATGTATTCGTGTATCTTCGCCTTGGATGATGAAGCATTCATTGGTTGAAGCATCTCCGAGTCGTCTCTCTACCTCTCCACCGACGAAATCGACGACAGGCGAGCGCCCATGCCTGCCCGTTGCCAAGTCTGCATTATTCCCCTCTTGAGTGGAGTCGAATCACGCCGAGTCGCGCCCTTGGCGGAGTGCGTGCGCGGGCTGAAAGCTGAGGAAGGGGGGAGGAGAGGGTGAAGGTGAAGGTGGCATCGCCGATGAGCGGAGGCTCCGCTGCCACAGATACGGAGTTAGGGAGCGGGTGCCACTCGGGATTCGATGAAACTAGACCCGATAGTACATGTGGATCACAAAGCGGAAAAGAAAGGGTTCGGATCCGTGGAAGATCCCCGGAGAGGAAAGGGGAGACGCGCAGTGCGGTGTGCACACAGAAGAAGGCTGGCCGCTCCGTAGCGGTGGTCCCTCAGAGAAGGCGGATCGCCAGAGTTCTTCCTGACCCCTTACCAGATCGGAGAACCGTGGTGCAAACCTGGATGACATGGGGGAGCGGTGTTTTGGTGTGATTTGCAGCTATGTCGAGGCTTGAGAACACTTCGAGGACAGTTGCGGAATGGAGTGTCCAAAGTGCGTGCGTCGCCTCTAGGTGACTTGGGTAGTGGTTGAAGGCGTGAGCGTGGCATCCAGACCACGAAAAGAGCACAGGGCGAATGAGAAATATAATAGGTACTCACCGTTGACAGATTCCGACCCAATTATACCTCCAAAATCCCGCACAACAATTATCTACCTTCCACACATGGTATTTGCTTTCCCGGGGCCAAATACGAGTGAATCGGGGCCGTTAGGGAGTCAAATACGCACCGAGGATATCCAGGATGGTGTGTTCAAGATTTGAAGTGAAACGGCGTAGACACGCACCCTTGACGGAGCATTCGGGGCGCTCTTCGGAGCTGCTCCCAACACTCGACAAAGGTGGGGTGTTAGAGTCATTCACAGGTGGCATGGAGCATTTCTCATATGAAGCCAGCGTCGCTACATGGCCGCACGGGTCTCATATGAAGCCAGCGTCGCTACATGGCCGCACGGGCGCTCTTCGGAGCTGCTCTGTGATGGCGCATGCGCGTGGCCGAGGAGCGGCGAGGGATTATTGTGAGAGTCCATTGGGTCAGGTGGAAAGGTAGCCACGTCCTTATGAGAAGCCTGGTGCAGGGAGGGGATCAGAATGAGCGAAAGGTGGCCGTCAGTAAACAAAAGCGCGTTCATGTCACGTGCATGTGAGGTGCCGTTAACACCTTTCCGATCAATTTTGATTGCGATTGCTTGATTCAAAACTGCGTAATTTGGTAGGTAGGTATACACTGCGTGCCATGTAAAACTCTCCCAGCTATCCAGAGGCTCTGGTGGGCTGGAGAAAGAAAAAAAAGTACTCGTCCTGCAGCGCATAGCGTCGGCCTTACCCACCAAGTAACTTCTGTGGCAACCTCAAATTTACCGCAAAATGAGCATTCATACTGTTTGAGGGCATCCTTACTAGTGCTCTCCCGGAACTCGCGAATTATCTCATCTTTCTGATCCTGAGAAAGTATAATTGGAAAGGTTGTACTTGCCGTAGAATGTTCAGATAAATTCCGCAGACGCTTATTCGGACTCTCATCGTTGTGAGTCAGTTTCCTCTTGCTGAAATTTGAACGCAGATTCAGAATCAGAGAGAACTCTTGGAATTCAGCACTAGATAGAGCACGCTTCGAGATTATTCCCGCTCCGGTAGCTTCCGAGGCAAGGATAAGACATGCTTTTGTACATTTGTGGGACAACACTTGAGTTGCGAACCAGGACCAAAAAGTCACAACAATCTTTTTGTCTGCCAAACAGAGTTGCACAAACAGATCACTTGATTGTGTCCTCGAAGAACTGTGGTTGGAGATACTGCCAGAAGGATTCTCAAATTCATTGAACAATGGTAATCGGTCAACATTTTCATTGGACGGGGTATCATTTACAATGTACGATGGATGTTGAACGTTGAACGGGTGTACGTGAATGGTGTATAGTTTGCGGTGAATGGTGTAAACCCCGTTGCACCTCCTACATCAGACTATTGCTGGGGAATTAATGAGGAGAGATTGCGATCGACATCCCCGCATGACCGTAATAGGTTAACTGGGACAGCGGTAAGCACGCGGTATAAGACATGCAAAGACAGAGACACATGCGTGATGGTTGCCGATCGGGGAGTTTCTGATCGTGGACAGGATTGGTCAGCCGACAGCCCGCATGCGAATCTAGTTCTGATTCAGAGCAAAGCTGGGTTGGAAGAAAAAGAGAAACACACTGTGCTCCAAATGGGATGGTTGTGGAGTGTTGGGCATCAGGACTGCTCCACAAGCTGTCAGGTGAACTCCTACACTGTGGGTGTAGAAGCTCATGAAATTCACAAGATATTTCATGCATTCTATGCATAACATTGATCCACTATGTCCATGGAATCCACGCGAAAGGAATGAAAGTCATGCACTTTTGTTTCAGTTAGTTTTTTAAACATTCCAGCTAGTTATTTCACATACCTTATTCATGAAATCCATTCAAATGACCAGTGAACCACCCTAGGCCTCAGCTATTTCATTGCTGAAGAGTATTCAATTCACGCAAGAAGTCGTTGAAAGTTATGATGATTGGTATATGAATTGATATACATTTACTGCCTACTACGCTTGCGCACGTCCGTATTCTGCGCCGCGGCTCGCTTCTTTCCTTTATGACTCGGCTCTGGATCCTCGTCGTCTTCCCCCCATCCTGCAGTCGGTCTTCGTCCTCACAATCCATCAGGCCATCGTCGTCGTCGTTGGGGCTTGTGCGGGGCTCAGAGAGACGTCGAGGGCGGGGTTGTGAGGGCCCTGCGACGGGCGAACTGCGAAGCGACTGTACGGATTGTGGCGGCGTGCTACTGCGACTGCGCACACGAGTCGGTCTGCCGGATTGTGGGGCGCGATTGCGGCGGGCTGCGGCGCGACGGCCGTGGTAAGTCAAAGAGTTACCAATGCAGCTCCGGTAGCTCTTGCGATTGCCCCAAGTCTGCTTGGCGATCCGGTCGATGCCCCACTGTCCCTCGCAGCGGCGCAGAACAGGAAACTCCTCCTCAATCTAGAATGGGCATGAAGCGTTGACATTATGATGACACTGCGGACTTACGGCGTTGTAGGCCTTCGCAAACTTGTCCGGCTTTTGCGCTTTCCAAACCCGGGCGTAATCGGGGCGCGCAGAGGACAGAGCGTCGCGCGTACAGGTCTACTTGTCAAACAAGTGAACGAGAATGGAAAGAGAGAGAGAATGACGTACATGAATAGCATTCCAGGTGAGATTGTCGATGTCAAGCATGTCTTGGAGCTCAGACATCTTAACTTTGGATGCGTTGGACGGACGAGGAATGGTCTCGGCGGTGGCATCGGCGTGCGTGTCTCGCGAAGGCTGGGAGCGCTCGGCGCGGAGGGCCTCGTTCGCGCGGTCGCGCTGGCGCTTGGCCTTTGCCAGTTCGGCTTGGGTTTGGGGTAAGTGAAAGAGTTTGCGCTCAAAAGTTCGGCGACACACCTTCCAGGCGAGCAATCCTGCCCGACGCCGACCCCGATCGTGCAGAGGTATCGCTGTCATCGCTGTTCCGGGGAGCAAGAGGGACGCGCGTAGATGTGCGCTTGGGACTGGCGCGATGCTGCGTCCCGTGGTTTTCCTTGGACTTGGATTTGGACTTCGAAGGTTGGGCCATATCGATGTGGGTAACGAGAGTCAAGGGTAGGGTAGCTTTAAGTATTGTGGGTCGGCGTAAGCGAGCTGGTGCAGTGGAGTCAGGTGGAGCTTGCACAAGCGCACACATTTCCGATTTCAGTGTCGTCCGGCCGCATAGTGAGGTTCGCGAGCATGGGAGAGGTCGTGCTAGACGGCGGCAGCGACCGGTTGGATTCCAGAGATACGGCGGCAGACAACGAGGGCGGGCATGGGCGTCGTGCAGAAGGGTGTATGAGAAGTGATGTCACCGATGACATCACGCAGCCCGCGATCACGATATTCTGCCAAACGCGTCCGCCCGCATTCAATATCCCGCTATTAGTATATGTTCCACTACCACGCCCACTAGCCCACATACGCTATGGTCTATTGCACTTGCTGCGGGAAAAATGTCGCTTCGGCTGTCTGCATCAACCATCTCAAAGGAAACGGCCCGCAACTCCTCAAAATCAAACAACAGGCCGTAAACCTTACCTCCCGTATATTCAACAAATTCAAGAGGAAGAGGAGTCGTTCGGGCGATTCAGAGACAGGGTTTCCGGCACTTAAGTCAGCTCGACTTGGTGCGTGATAATTTTGTATTGGTACCACCGTCTGCTCACAGTGTAAATACATCAAAGATTCGGGCCTCTCTCCTCACCGAATTCATACGCCAGCATCCGACGTTTCAAATGTCGATGGGGATCTCGATGATTTCAGTCTTCCCCTGCCTGATTCTTTACCAACGACACGATCGCGCGTAACATCGGTAGACGATCCGGTAGACGGTGACGCTGACAGTCTGCGCGGTGATGGTAACAACAATCCTCCATTGGTGTTCGGATATGAAGAGACCCAAGACGCATTTTCTGAAGAACCAGAACTGGATGACGAGCTTCTGGAAAAGGTTGAATTGTTGGCCTGGGAATTACTTGAAGGCGAGTTTGAAACGGAAGAGTTGCGACGTCGTGAGTTTTTTTCTTTGAGATTTGTATTCTCTGATTTAATCACTTGAGTCCTCATCGCTGTTGGTAGATGTTCGTTGACGGAGAAGGCTCTTAATGCCCTCCGCATGCACAACTTGAAAGTCAATATCGACTTGGGCACACGCGCATACAACAAAACGATCCGAGCATTTCCTCAGCTCCGTGACCTGCCTTCCCTCTACGCCCTTCAATCCCAGATTCGGTTCCTGTCTGGGATCGAGCCAGTTAAATACGACTGCTGCAAAAAGTCGTGCTGCTGCTTCGTGGGCCCGTACGCCGACCTTGACCACTGTCCCTACTGCGAAGAACCACGCCGTAATTCCCACGGCCGTCCTCGATCAACCTTCGACTATCTCCCCCTCATTCCTAACCTCAAAGCTCTGTTTTCAAACAAGAAGATGTGCGAGGAGCTCTTATATCGCGCACGCTACAAGACAGGGACTGCTGATATCTCCGACATCTTCGACTCACTCGAGTACCGCCGATTACTTGCACGCCACGTTCGTGTTGATGGCGAGATTTTTTCCCACCTTCATTTCGACCAGGACACCGATATCGCGCTCGGTCTCAGCACCGATGGTGTCTGCCCATTCAAAAATCGGAAATCGACCTGTTGGCCTATCATTGCAGTCCTATATAATCTCCCGCCAATGCTGCGGTTTCTCCTCAAGTTTGTACTATGCCTCGGCGTAATTCCAGGTCCGTATGCACTGAGGGACACGGATTCGCTTTTTCTCATCCCATTCCTTGACAGGTCCGCATGCGCCAAAGGACATGGATTCGTTCCTCATCCCGTTCCGCGATGAGCTTTGGGAGCTCGCGAAGGGTGTTGCGGCCTTTCATGCTGGATCTGAGGAGATGTTTATGCTGCGCGCGTTTCTTATCCGCGTCTTTGGTGACATGCCTGCGATGGCGAAACTCATGCGCATGAAGGGCCCAAATGGGATGTTCCCCTGTCGTGCATGTAAGATTCACGGAGTTCGTGATACGGAAGGTGGAGGTAAAACAAACTACGTTCCTTTGCATCGGGCAGATGAAGAATCATATGATCCTCTGGCCCTCCCTCTTCGCAGCCACGACGAATTTATTGACCAAGCAGTTCACATCGAGACCGCTGCAACAGACGCCGAGGCAGATCGTCGCTCGAAGTCCACCGGTATCAACGGTCTCCCTGTTCTCGCTACCCTTTCCAGCCTTTCCTTCCCTGGTTCGTTCGGCCATGATCTCATGCATCTCATTCCCGAGAACGTCATCAAGAACCTCATCTCACTCTGGACGAGCGACTTCAAGGGAATGGGTACGGCTGACGAAGGATATAGGCTTCAGCCGACTGTTATAGATGCCATTGGAGCTGCATGTACCACTGCCGGCGACACTACGCCAGCTGCATTTGGTGCGCGTGTTCCCAACATCGCCACACAGTTGCACTACTTCACGGCCGAATCATACACTCTCTGGACCACGCTCCTCGGTCCGGTCGTCCTCCGCAACCGTTTCGGTAACCCGAAATACTACAAACATTTCATCGAGCTCGTCCGAATCTTCAATGACTGCCTTGCACTGTCCATTGATCGCGAGTACGTTGACACCGAGTTGCGCGTGCGTATTGCGCAGTGGGTTCAGGATTACGAGAAGTACCTCTTCCATTCTTAATTTTGGTGACATTCAACTGATAATCTTTTAGGTACTACTACCAATATAAATCCGAATACCTCCCCGTTTGCACTTTGACAATCCATGCTCTCCTGCACATCCCCGACGACATTCTTAATGCAGGTCCAATGTGGTGCTATTGGAACTATGTGACAGAGCGTTTTGTCGGCTATCTGGTACGCTCGAGCAAGAGCCGCCAGAACCCATATGCCAGCTTCGCTCGACGGCTTCGTGAAATCGCGCAAAACAATGTCATCAAATTGAAGTACAACTTGCACGATGAGCTGGATCTCTCGGACCGGTATGATGATGAGCTCCGTGGCAAAGGCTTTGCTGACTGTGCGTACTTCCTCACCGCAATGCGCTCTCGCTAATGTTTTTCAGACCCTGACATCAGAGTTCTTCGTCCACATGCCGAAGGCCCTCTTGAAAAACCTGCACACAAGGCAGTCCGTGAATACCTCCTTCGCTCTTTCGAGATTTCTGAAGATGCAGTTGAACAATCAATTCCACAAATCGTCTCGCACTGGGGACGGATTTCTTTTCTCAATGGCGGCGATCTCATCCGTGGCGCCGACTTGGTTCATTCATCGGAAAACTACATGTCGCGTGATGCTACTTATATCAAGGTACCTTCAATTTCCATTTAATCACGTTCACTCACGCCTTCCTCAGTATTTCCACAATGTTGACAAGAACCACAACAGCCGTCGGCTTCCCTTCGTTTACGAACGCCGGGTTGCATACGGTCAACTTCTACGGATCATTGAATTTTTCGCGGATCTTCCTCTTACTTCGGATGAAGACGCCCCTCGCGCGCAGGCTCAAAATTTGTTGCTGGCCGTGATCCGACCTGCGAAATTGGTAAAGAAGAATCACCTCAACACTCCGTATTACCGAGATGGTCAATTTTCGCTGCTGGAGGTGATTGACGTCGATGATATCAGTTGTCTTGTGGCGCGCATTCCTGACCCAGTGCCCCGACCACTAACGTGGGCCCTTTGTGAGCGTCCAGCCGCGATGGGGATTTCGGAGGAACCCCCAGAGTAATGGAATATTCCGTACTGCAATTTCATACCTTTTTGCGATGAAAAAATTCAAGGGTTTGAAGCATGAAATTCAGCTGGTTATTGACATGTCCATAAACACATGAAAAAAGTGCATGAAAGGCGAAGTACCTGAAATATGTTTTCATGCAAACCAGGCATGAATTGTGAAATTCATATGCCAGGCCTATGAATTTCATGAGCTTTGACACTCACAGTGCTAGGCGAAAGGGTAGGGAGGAAATCATACCAATTCGACGACATCGGAGATCAATAACACCAGATGAAAGGCTAAGGTATGGGCAATATATATGGGCGATATACTGTCTAATAAATCAAAAAACGTGGAAAAAAACACGTCCTCTGAGTGTGGGTCAAAAAAACGTACTGACGAGAGGTTTTTCGTCTCCGTTGGGTCATTGTCTGTATTTTGCGCTGGGATACCATCGTGCACCGGTCAAGGTTGGACGTGCGCCTTCGCGCTCTCCGTGGACACACACGCCGGTGTCCTGCCTGCCGCTCTTTTCCCCGGCGGCGGGCACCCTACCACAACCACACCGCCTTTGGCGGCAGGGACGGCAGTGGGGGCGGCACTCTCGTTTTTGAGACTTTGGTTTCTCATGTCATGTAGTTCTACCATGGAATATTACGTTGTTTGGGAATTCTACGGGTGAATAAAGCTTATTTCAACCGTGAGAGACACGTAAATCCTGAGATTTACCTTAAATTTCATGCATGAAGAGGCGGCAGGGGTGGCAAATTTACCCTTTGGGGGCGGTAAAATTTCTCGAGAGAGGGGTAAGAGGGCGGCAGAAGGGGCGGCAGAGGCGGTAGGGGGCGACAGGGGGAGGCAGCACTTATTTTTTTGAGGGCGGCAGTTGGTGGCGGCCAGGGGCGGCCATTTTCCCTTGTGACATAGGCGGCAGTGTGACATAAATGTATTCTCTATTTGCAGGATAAAACATTACCAGCAGTGCATATTTACGAGGCCAAGAGATTAAGCCACAGATAAAAGGTTTCACCAAAAGGGCGGCAGCGTGACAAAAGTGCCGCCTTTGGGACTTTTCCTTTTTAGGGGCGGCACTTTGATTGCCGCCAATGGCGGTAGGGAGCGGCAAAGGGCGGCACAAGGGCGGTACTGGCGGAACTTTTACTGAGTCCCCGCCGAGACGGAGGGTGTGTTGCTGGAGATTAAGAAGAGGATGCTGATGGGGGAGTATTTCGGCGGATGAGCGGGGCGGAGTGCGAACTGAGCACGTGGGGGGCAGTACGAACAAAGCCCAAGCCGAGGAAAATTCCGGGCACGAGAAGGAGGGTATGGCTGAGGCGCGTGTCGTGTCTTTGTCTTTGTCTTCCCCTTCCTTCCATTTTGTTCGCCTACTCTTTTTTCCCCTACATTTCCTTACCCTACCCTTTGTTTCAATGACATCCCCTACTCATGTTCACGATTCATCCCACCATGACGTAGGTCGCCCAACGCGGACGCTGAAAACAACTCCAACCGCGGTAAACTTGTCTAGTCCAGTACAACCAAGGCGAAGGACGCGTTCACTTACAAGTCCAAGTCCAAGTGAAGGCCAAAATCGGAGAGACGATGGGTGCTGAGAAGCAGGAGGCAGACAAAGATGAGATGCTATCCGCTGTATTGTGTCTCTCGTCGCCACCTCCAAGGCTGCCGTTCATCAGGGCACGGATAATTCGGGTACGTACGCGTCCTCACTGCCACCCGCTCTTACAAATGTCTGACCTACCATTTTCCAGTCCACGCTCTCAACCGCGCTCCTTGCCTGTTTTCTTCCTCGTCTGTTCCTGTTCCTTATTTTTCTGCCCTCTTTTCGACTTTATCTGTCTTTTCCCGCCTCCCACCACTCAGGGCCTGTCCCAGGATACGCAATTTCTATTTTGCAAGATAAGCTTCGAATTCAACTCCGATGAATTTAATTTTGTTTTATTTCACAACGGCCGCGAAAAAAGGCTTACTTAGATCCATGTGAATATTACATTAATTACTTTTTTCTGTCAATCTGTGTAACTAGTACTGATTCTATGGCGTCTGTCAAGGGAGACCATATCATACCCGGGAAATGCGCCGTATCATAGCGTAAGGGCGTCCAGAAACAGCTGCATTACGGTTACGACCTGGTTATTCAGAGGGCCCTCCGGGCATCCCTGGGACTATAAATCCTGGCCTGAATCCAAGTCGCCTCCAAAGTTTGATAGGTTAATCATACTTGTTTAAATCAGTGCCTAGCAATGTTGATTTTTTTGTAGTCCTGTCTCGTGAGGCGGGTGAATGAGGGTTTAAATAAATGGCTATGAAATGTTGAAATTGAATTCCCCCGTAGTCTTGTCTCGTGAGGTGGTGAATGAGCTGGCTGAAACTTAAGTTGTGAGATTCAAGAATGTAATTATGGGGGCCACTCTTTGCCAACCTTGGGTTGGCTCTATATCCGGATTGCCAGATTTGCTGCACATAAGGAAGCATGGATCCTCATAAAACCACAAATGGCAGGAAGATTTCCCACTTGCGTGCTGCTGGATAAACCACTATACATACAGAAACTTGGCAAACACTTCCAGTGATTATCCCTCTCAGAATAATGGATAAAACAAGTGTTTTGACCACTCCAATGAACAACCCATTCAACGGCCGTGATGGCCCTCGTTTAAGCGAGTGGAAAGGTCCCCGACAGAACAGGTGCATCACCCATTTATATGTAGCATGACCAGTCAATTGAGACTGCGACAAAAAAGCAAAGAACTCAATATTTGCAGACTTTACTATCAATGGGCTACCTTTGTAAAAGAGAGTATCTGTGCAAAAAATCAATCCAGCGACTTGGATTTCCTCCGCTTTTCTTGGAATAAATCTCGGAGCCGCAAATGCAGTATATGAACTGTGCCAGCAATTTTCTAGAAATGAATGAGCAGAATTTAGGACAAGACAAAACCGAACGTCGGATTTTGATGTTTTGTCTCGGCAGCTTCATAGCTCCCCTCATTTTCCATAATCAAATCTGAAGATATTCACACATCGGGTTCATATGTATGGCTTACTCCTTTCCAGAGTTCCAAGAGTGTCGGCCCAAACACCCACACAGCAGCTCCATCACAAATATTTCGCAAGAACGGCAATCACCGGTGGCGGTGGCATGATCAAGTCAGTGATCGAAAATCGAAAAACTCTGCTGAGAGACCTGAAACTGTTCCAGTCCCAGGAAGAACTTACCTCATCGTCATCGTTACGGTCTTACTAACCGTATACGGTTCCGCGAGGATCGCGAGCGGGGTGCCTGCCATGATATTTAGCGCTATGCTCGAGCATGTGTACTCGTCCAAAAGAATGGTGTTGTTTGCTCAATTCTCGCCCGTTTTTCATAAAGTTCAAACTCAGGGCGGGGTAAAAGACCAAATGTTGGTGATCTACGTACTTGGCTTGGTGCCAGATTATATAGATAAAAAGATATTGACCGCCCTTTCTTAGGTGTTGTGGTCCACACAGGGTATGGTGGTTGGGATTGGCACAGATGGTCATTGGGAAATTCAAAACCTGTGAGTTCACTTGCCCTTCTGATGCAGAGTCGGGCGTATTTATTGGGGAAAAGAAATCCTCGCTTCAGGGTTTTCACGGGAATCGAGATGGTTGCAATGGAGTTGAAAGATCACACCTGAACTCAAAGTTGAAGATGAACTCAAAGTTGAAGAGCATGCCATTTGGACCAGATGCGAAAATACATTTATTATTGTGATTCAATGCAATTAGACCTTGATGACGACCTTGCCTACATGCGCCTGAGATTCCAGATACGCAAACGCCGCCTTCGCGTCTTCGAAGGCAAAAACCTTGTCGTTGATCGGCCGCGTGGTCTCTGGATTCGCTGAGATGAGCTTGTTCATGTTTTTGAACCTGAGAGCAATGTCATGCCAATGAAGCCATGATTCGGGGTAAACTCACTGAGCCACAGATCCAACAAAAATTCCTCTGAACTTGACACCCTTGTAAATGCTCGGGAAGAAAATGTCGACAGGGTGAACCTCGTCCTGGAATCTTAATGTTAAACCTCAATTCGTGCAAGGCAGCATGAGTCCCACTCACCCCCCTCCCACCCCGGGTGCCAATAATATCGATGCTTCCGCCAATTCTGAGCGACCCAATTGATCGCCTCAACGTGGAATTTCCCGAGACCTGCGCGTGTAAAAACCTGCTCAGCGTTCAATCGAATGGATGAGCCAAAGCGTTCAACCTCAAGCACCCGGTCCACCCCCACTCCGTTCGTGAACTTTAAGACTTCTTCGTCCCAGTTTGGCGTCTTCTTGTAGTTGATTACGTGCTTCGCCCCGAGTTTGGTCGCAATCTTCAGTTTCTCGTCGTCGGAGGACGTGGCAATGACGGCGGCCCCGGATGCGACTGCGAACTGTAAGGCGAATCTATACATATAGTGGATTATGCATAGAACGCCGGGAGTTGGATGGATGCTTACATGGAGACTCCTCCGGTCCCTTGCACAAGGACAGTGTCTCCCGCCTTGAGCGGCTCGAATCCGGACAAGAGCGCGTTGTAGGCGGTTAGCGCGGCACATCTGAATAGTTCGTAGTCAGTGCATGAAACAAATTAAATTCAAGGCAAACAGCACGACTGACGGTAAAGTCGCCGCCTCTTCATACGAAAGGTGATCCGGGATGGCAACGAGGGACTGAGGTTGAGACGTGAGTTGATTTTTCACAAAAGGAATAATAAAACTCGCACATGCGCGGGGAACGTTCGATATTCAGTCAACACGCCGTGCACTGCCCCGCCCAGCGCAGTAGCAGCAATCTCGACCGTCTGCTCATCGTGGAGCTTGTCGAGCATAAAGTTGGCCGCAACGCGGTCACCGCGGGTCCAGCCCTTCACCTCTGCCCCGACTGTGATAATCTCGCCTGCCATATCGGAGCAGGGGACTAGATTATCGGGGAAGCTGAAATAGGACCGGATAAATTGAGAGTGAGGTGTTTATAGATAAATGAAATGGAGATCTTCATACTTGCCGTTGTATATCCCTCTGGCCACCAGGATATTGTGAAACTGCAGGGACACCGCGTGTGTCTTGACCAGAACTTCGTTCGCTTTCGGGGGAGGAAGGGGCACCTCTTCCTGTACAAGACTGTTGTATGAGTCAAGCAGCAGCGATGAAGGTACGGGTTCAAATTTAGATGAATTGAACACGACGAGGAACCGCTGACCTGTGGGTAAGAGTACTGCCGTGTTTTCGTCGGGAGGGTCATTATGATATCTGTGTTGAAACCTGATGGTACCCAAATTGAATGCACTGTCTGCTGACCTAGCTTTTTGAACCACCCCCATTATATAGTAGTACTATACGGCAACCGCACAACCGCGAGGGTACTGATATTATTAACCATCCACGGGATTGATTAAGGAGCCCGTTCCATTACTCAGCTTTCGTCCTAGGCTTATGACAACTTTGCGGTGCCGCAATTCGCACGACTGCGTTGCTGTCGGCCGTGATGATCGCATTTCAGTTCACTCACATCTGCTCCACTACTGTGAAATTTGGAGCTTGAAAACGTATTCCTAAAGAAAAAAGCTTGACAGAATCCCCGAATCCCAACCCGCTGCACAATTTATGGCTGGTTGCGAAAGAGGTTCGGGAGATGCCGAGAGGGTTCTCACGGTTGGCCACTGCTAGCCGTGTTGCCAAGATCGCTTTCATCTGAAGGATTCAAACATCAGTCCTCGCTTTTTCCGATGAATCAGAGAGCCACGATTGGTGAAGTTCCAATCCTGTCCACAAGATTCTGAATTCGGACAGGAAAAAGTCGCATACCAGGCTTGACGAAATCCACAACAGCTACACGTATATCGCGCCCCTGCCCAAGTTCACGAACCTCACCGGGTCGTTCTTCAACATCGTGTGGGAGGTACGTATTGTGCACATTTAATCCACTTCGCTGGTCGCTGATCGGCCTGTAGGGCGGATGCCCCGCCACCGTTACAACGGGCACCGACAACGTCCCGGGCGCGACGCGCGCGGGCCCCTGCCTCGGCGGCACCTTCAAGGACACGCTGACGATGTACAGTGTGCACCCTGACGCGTTTTCATACACATACCACGGGGGCCCGTTAACGTTCACGCCCCCGGGTCAGCCACTCATGCATTGGGACGCGTACGCGGAGACGATCCGGTTCGAGAGCATCTGCGGCGGCCAGGCCACCTACGTTGACTTCATCTCGCACGTCTGCTCCAAGGACCAGATCGCCACGTATACGGAGTGGTCCAACCTCCATGCGGTTTCGATACAGGGCATCGCAGGGGCGATTGGGGCGCCCATTCTTGCGGGGGATTGTCCGGGTGCGTAGTCTCGAATTCACGGGCTATTCGGGACCTGACATTTTGTGGAAGCGGCGGAATGTAAGACCTAGTCGACCGTCTCGGTCTAATCACCGCCGCATCGCCGATGCCTCGTTTTCGTACGTCCTGGGCCGTACATTCTCAAATATCTTTCAATTCCGTTATCCTCTACTACACTTGCCGCATCGGGTTGGCAACATGCGAATCCCACTTTCCTTCCGTGGCGCCACGGACTGGGGTATTTCGACGTCCTGATCAAATCCCGGGAGTGGGGCTGCCAGAGTCAGACGCCCGGACGCCCGAGTTATTGACCATCAATTCCAAAGATAAATCAGACGACTGAATGACCTACAGTCAAACACCGTGATCGGATTACAGCCCCCGACCTCTTGCCCAGTGCCAACGTACCGTCGCCTCGTGTACACCACCAGACTTAATAGGCTCTTTCTTGATTGAACCCCAAGGGAAATGCAACCTGCGAAGCCTAAATTTCCTGAGCAGACTTTGTGTCCGCCACCCATGAAATAAATAGTGGTACTTTCAGGCGGATCAGCTCATCCTCGGGGCGGGGTCTCCTTCTGGTTCAAGACCAAGGAAACTGGCTGAGCGATGGCGACTGTAACCTATGAAACATACTATCTTGTCAAGACTTTGGATTCGTCTCACTGATAAGACAATTTTCGAGATGGATGGAGACCAGGTCTCCCTGTAGCAATCCTGGTGGGAAAAAGCGACGTCAACCCGTGAAACATATATTTCTCGTCCGCCAACCATTTGGAGGCAGATCATCGTAAGATAAGCCGCATCCATATACACAAGATATGCCTCCGCTTCGCTCCGGCGTAGATGGGGCATGGATTGGTGAAATGAATTTACCATTCTGCGAAAAGAAAGACACCATTCAATGTATGTATTATACTGACATCCCAAGGAATTGTAAGTCTACCGATGCGACCCTAGAACCCCAGACTCATAGTGCAGGGCCGCGAATCCAGTGGGATGTCGAATGAGGGGCAGCCGACGATTCACCAAACAAATCAAGAGGTGTCCGATCTGCTAAGCGAGCACACCATCAACTTCACGTGCACGCATGTAAAATTATTGCACTTACTGGGATGAAAAGCGCGAACGGCAAAGTTTTCACCCGGGAAAACCAATCCTTTGTCTGGATGAAAAGCATGGGGAAAATTTGTCTTTATACTCTCTTTTTACATGCTGGTAAAACAGCTTATAAAACAGCTTGGACCTCGAATACTTTTTACTAGGCCGTTTTCCCCACGGTGAAACAAACACATCTCCGCAGTGTCTTGGTCTCAGTGTGGTGTGGCACCCATGTTATTTTTCTATTGACATTTCTTTTGGGATCCTACCTTGAAATGGTAGCGGTATTTTTTCCCCATAGTCCACATTCAAATGATCTGGGGCACCGATGTCATTGTTACCCGATCCAATGGTCCGTGGCATCCATGGGATAGTTTGGATTATTTCCCTGATCCATCCAAATGATCCGTGGCATCAATGGCATTTTCTAGGTATTATTTTTCCCCTGATGCAGCATCCAAATGACCCGTGGCACTGATGGCATGGCCTGGGTATTATTTTTCCCCCGGTCCAGCGTCAAAATGTTTTGTGGCACCGATGGCGGTATGTGAAAATTCTCGCTGGCACCGATGGCATTCCTTGTCCTGCTTCAAAATGGTCCGTGGCACTCATGGCATTGCATGGGTAATATTTTCCACCGGATCCCGCGTCGAAACGGTACGTGGCACTGATGGCATTATTACGATAACAAATTTTTGCTAATCCTGCCTCAGAACAATCGGTGACACGGATGGCAGTAATTAGGCAACACCTTTTTACTGACCCTCAGTCAGAACATCTTGTGGCACTGATGGCAGTAATTAGGTAACATTTTTTTTACTGACCCTTGGTCAGACCATCTTGTGGCACCGATGGCAGTAATTGGGTAACATTTTTTTACTGACCCTCGGTCAGAACTTCTCGTGGCACCAATGGGAGTAATTGGGTAACATTTTTTTACTGACCCTCGGTCAGAACGTCTAGTGGCACTCATGGTACTATTTGGGTAACAAATTTTTACTGATCCTGGGTCAAGGGCTCCATGGCACGGATGGCACCATATCCATCGCAATTGGGGGTGCTGTGGCATATATGGCATTGTTTGGTCGAAAAAAACGACCAAACAAAGCCAGGTATATACTGGGTGGCACGGCTACCACGCCGTGGCCTGGTGCCACAACTGCCCCCAAGAGCTTGTGCTGGCATATGCCACCCTCGATAACTATTGATGGGACTTGGGGGGTAGTCCCGTGACGGTCACCGTCCCGGACTCCCGTCGATAGTTATCAAGGGGTGGTGGTATTTTCAGGTGTCCAATGAGAGGTATGAGTGGCAGGATCCAAACTGCCAATCAACCGAGGCCCACGTGCCAGCGAGAGGATGGATTGAGCCAAAATAGGTCGCAGGCAGGTTTATGAGAAGTCAGTTAACATACCAGGACCCGTTGTTCTACTCCTGCTTCATGCTCCAGAGAACCCGGCATTTAGATTTTGGAACCACCAAAGATAGGGTGACAGTGGTGTACTGAACACATTGAGAAAGGAATAATGGAAATAAAATTGCGAAATATGATTAGAATTGAAGCTTCACTTATAAAGGTGAGCCAGGGCAAGTTTTGGACTCGGAGTGTCAAAGGGTGCACACTGGAACGTGGAGCGAGCCAAAATTGGCCACCGCTCGCAAGTAATACATTTCAGGGCATGTCGACCAGATTTGCCTCCATGTCTGTGGGATCGGATCCCAGACGGAACAACGTTAGACGATCGTTAATCAATGTGTGTATCTTGACAACTTTCTCCACCTTCGGAACGTTCATATCTTCTACAGTTCATGTCCAGAAAACCCAAAAATATTTGAGGCTATAGAAAAGACCTCACTGTACTCAAGTTCCGTTGCCGAGAGGAAGGGGCCAAGACTGTACAAAGTTATTGCGTGCGATCACTGATGTGGATACATCAGGAGCTAAAATAGTATTCCGGATACGCAGGCGATGAGGTTTTATTTTTATTAAAACCTCTTTACAGATTGAAGTATTCTGGTTGGAGATTTTCGGTGCCGGAGAGAAAACCTATGGTGAACTGCTGGACCTATAGTTTTATACCACTCGGTAACACCAGGGGCCTTAACCAAGGCATGTGAAAGCCATATGCTTTAAATGCATGCAGTTCAAATGTCTAGGAACCGTATGAAAAAGGTGACAATCACCTTTATCACATCTTTGCTTTTGGGATTGGCTCAAAAGCGAAAACAAGGATGTGACAAAGGTGATTGACACCTTTGTTCCATGGTTTCTAGACATGCAAACTGCATGCATTTAAAGTATATGGTTTTTGTATGCCTTGGTTAATGCTCCCAGTGTAATACCTACTAGACTCGTAACCAGTCTGCCTTTATATAGCGAGGTACGAGCTAAAATATAATGTGTCTGTCTACAAGAGACTACAGTCTGCATATGATGAGCCAAAATTGTGGCGAGCACTTTGCCGTATATAGCAAAGTGCTCGCCACATTTTTTTGCTACTCATAGTAGGCTGGTCACGAGCATAAATACTTACATCCTCCTCTTCTTCAATTGTTTTATCACCATCAATATCAGACTTCAGTGAATTGACTACAGATTTGATTTCCGGCAAATTATTTGAGTGCGATATACCAGTGCGCGCGCACAGTCACGCACAAGCACTGCCCAGCAGCGCCCATTGTTCTACGAAACCTTGACCTACTCCATTTACCACCCATCCCTTTGCATCTGCACAGAAAATGGCCGTTCACCTCTTGAAGAAAAAATCAGTTGACTCTCAATGTTGGACATCGAGGGCCCAGTATTCTCTGTGCTCCGCCCCATTCCGACACGGACAAGAATGAAGGTGGGCACAATATTCTACAGTATACGTCAACTCGAAAAATAGGGAATATATAGGGAGCTATTAACTGACCACTCCGACTTCAACAAATCCCCAAGCCACGCCGTTGAAGATAGTGCCCTGGACAATTATCGTGTGCTGGAAAATCTTTCCAGCGGGAGGGGAGGACTCACAAACAAGGAAGACTTGTTAATGGAGATGGAGATAACGTATATTATGATGCAGACACAGTAGAGTGTGCCGGACTCCAGTCTACCGGATGGTGTGAGAGAAATACGCTTTCCGAACCGCTGTAAGGGCAACCTCAGCTCGGCGCGTGAGCGCGGGAACTAGCGGGAGAATCCGAAGAGAAGAAAGGATAAGGATTCCCACGCTAGGCGAGGTTTTTATAGGTACTAGCCAGTAGCACGTGTCCGAAGTGATCGGCAGTGATCCCGAGCTTGATCGCATAGTACGTTCCAGTGCGAGCGGCCGGACGAAGAGGGATGAAGGGGAATGGAGTCCGGAGGGCCGGAGGACGACGTTCCGGGCGAGGGCGGACGTTCGGGTGACGCAGGACGGACGGGAGATGCCGGACGCGGAGTAGGCGTTGGACGAAGGATCGGACGAGGCCACGGGGCAGTGCGATGGGCCGGAGCCGGGTGGACGGATGGACGGACGGACGGACGGGCGGTTCCCCTGACAACCGCTGGGCTCACATAATCGCGACCGCCGTATCATATCGTTGTCGAAGCGACCCCTCACCGGTTACAGCTCGCAACTCTCGGCTGATGTACCAGATTCGACCAGCTGGGAATAATTACTTCAACAAGCGGACACCGGGGATGTTCAATTTTATCAACCCATAATACCCTAATCCGGTTACGCATCCTCCCACTGGGTACGAGTAAGATTTACGACGGAGGAGACAATGAGCAAATAATTTGGTGATAGGGCGTGTACCAAAACACATATGAAAGCACTAGTTTTTATTCAATTTCCGAACTATCAGTAGAGATGAAGTGAGGTATTACCTTTGAGGGCGTGCACCGCCCAGGGTGGTAGGCTACACTGTTGATGTCCGAAAGCTAGCAGTTAAGCATTATTGGCTGATTGACTTGACAATATAACTCTTTCGAGTTACTGCGGCTCAATTGAAAGGCATTACGCTAGGCTATGAGTATGGTCTATGGCCATCTACTCTATGCGTTGGAGGTGAAATCACAATGGGAACAACAAACGATCAGTGATTAGGCTGCAGATCATGCGGTGGCCACAGTAATTCTATTAAGAACCAGGAAATACCTATAGAAACAGAATCCAGACAACCATCCAGACAGTAACAAGTGTGGAGCCGCAGCATAGAAATATGCTGGTAGCCTTGTAGTTGTGAAGCCGTTGGATGGTCTGAATAAGACATTGAGTTAGGAAACTGCCTCTGGCAGTTAGAGACCTGCAGCCATCAGGGGCATTGAAGCCTGGTTCCATTAGGAATTGGATAATGAAGATGACAGATATTAATGTCTTAGTAAAGATAGACTTAGATCGTGTAGCGGCCAATGATGCGGCCACTGCACTCCTGTGATTACCCGAATTGTCACATGGAATCTTGGTCCCACTCGAGGCAGCAAGAGAACAGAGAAACTAGGGAACGGTCTCTGGCGACCAGAGATATGCAGCCGCCAGAGGCAGGAAACATTGTGGCACCAGAAATTAGATACTAAAGATAAGATATTAGCTGCCTTACTAAGGACCAGCTCGGACATTGCAGTGGCTCAGTCATGTGATCACTGTGTACATGTGATTATTCAAATTATCACAAGGGACTTGGTCCCATTAGAGACCACTAGAAGAGGAGAAACCAAGAAATGGTCTCTGGCGGCTCAAGACATGCAGCTGCCAGAGACAACTCAAGACCTCATATCCGTAATTGTATAAGGGGCAGAATAGGAACGCAAGAGATAGGAAGGGCCTACCTAATAAAGTTGGTACCTGATCCACCAGCACGCACTATGGCGTGCTCAAGATAGAGCACATGAAATAGCTCCGGTGGGGGCATTATTGTGAATACTCACAATCTAATTGGCTGTCCACCCACCAGAGCCTTGATCCTAGAGAATTCTGAGTATCCCCTTTTATTATCATAAAGTGTATATAAACTAGCCATACCGTTTGTATTAGTAGCATACTATCCCTAGATATCGGGACAATATAGTGGATTTGAGATCAGTAAAGATATCATAAGAACTGCAGACACAACAGATAAGAATAGAGGATACGGAACACTTGACAAGACCGTCTCGGACGCCAGTATAAGAGCCGGCTCAACCCTTTGAAGTGAAGATCATATAAGTGCCGGGTGCTGAATCCTGTGCGGGCTTGTTCCTGGGAGAAACTCCTGCTGCCCTCGACATAGATAAGGAAGTGGCACCACCGCCTCCCATACTTGTACATTTGGGCCCTGCCCTCCCACTTGTCTTGTATAAAAGCCAGTGTTGTTGAAGCTGCTGCCAGCTGCTTGTTCGGACCGCTCCAGGTAAAAGTCTGTCTGAGGATATTCATCCTGCACTAATTTGCCGGCGCAAGGGTGTGGGGCAGGGTTCCTGCTGGTGACATCGTCGTGCTTGCGCTCGAGGGTAGCGGCGTCAAGGGCGAGTTCGGCGGCGGGGAGGAGGGAGCGACGGGTTGGTTTGTGGCAGCCTTTTGCGCATGGGTGAGAAGGGAGTGTGGTACAGTTGGCTACCTCGTTGCCAGGGTGGAAGTGATGTGGCGTGTCGGTAGCGGATCCCTGTGGTCGGGTCCGTTGAGTATTGTCCAGGAGGGAAGCGTTACACTCATCCTGGTGTGCGGTATGTGGGTGGCGCAAAGCTGGTGGCACTGAGCTCGCTCAGTCTGCCTTGGCACAAGGTGGTGTGAAGGATTTCTCAAACATCAGCTGTGTAAGGGCAACCTCAGCTCGGCGCAGAGCGCGGGAGACTAGCGGGAGAATCCGAAGCAACTCAATTGAATGGTACTAAATACAGGTTTCTAGAATACGCACCTAGCGGGAGAATCCGAAGAGAAGAAAGGATGAGGATTCTCACGCTAGGCGAGGTTTTTTAAGTACTAGCCAGTAGCACGTGTCCGGAGGGATCGGCAGAGGTCTCGAGCTTGATCACACAGCACGTGCCAGTGAGAGCGGCCGGACGGACGGAAGGGAACAGAGTCCGGAGGGACGGGAGGTGACGTTCCGGATGGAGGCGCAGGCTGGGGTGCGAGTCCGGAGGCCGGACGAAGGATCGGACGAGGAAGCGGGGCAGTGCGATGGGCCGGAGCCGGACGGACGGACGGATGGACGGACGGACGGGCGGTTCCCCTGACAAGCTGAGTGTATGCACTCGACTGCTGCAGGAGGGGTGGAGGGAAGGAAAAAGGCGGAATATTGAAAACAAAAAAAAAGGAATCAGGCTCACCGGAGCTCCTATCAGAAGAGGAAACAAAGAGAGAGAGTACTATTTACACAGAAGAGAATATAGACCTTTTTCAGGGAGGGATCGTTGAGTGTCATAGCTAGCATACAAGAAGGAGATTGTAGGTACGAGAAAGAAAGATAATGATCTGTCTGTCCATGTTTGGCCATAAGGCCGTAAGTAATGTATGTAGTAAGCAGGAGGATTACACAAATGTATGTACCACCATCCTAGCTCTATAGAGTACTTGGGGGCAAAGGCCGTCACGGGGCGCGGCACACCTCGTACTTATGTCTTTTTGTAGACCAAGCAAATTAGAGTGAAGTGTTAGCTCAATGATAAAAGCAGCAACAACTGTTCAGACTCACCGAAGAAAATTCCGAGCAAGGACAAGCTTAACCAAAATCAAGGAGCGCAAAATATATTCACCGCTCCCCAATCTCGGGGAGTTTCGCTGATTTTTTGGTTGCATCTTGTAGAAGTCTGCTCAGTTGGTCTCCAAAACAAGCTATAGTCAGGTTCCAAAGAAATTCTAAATTTCACATTGTTTCATAGACTTGATTCACACTTGTTTGCCAATACAAAAATATGGTCACGGTTGCCCAAGCTCGAGGGGTTTCACTGATTTTTTGTTGGACCCTTGTAGAGTCTAGTCAGATGGTGTCTGAAACAAGCCATGGCCAGATTCTAGCTTGAGGGAAGTTTTAAAGTTCTCTTTCTTCAACAGATTCATTGACTGATGTTTATGACTCTGAAAATATGTACGCCGTTGCCGAACAACAACACGGAGTTTGTGATATATTTTGATTTTGGGTTAGTTGGTGTTAGTGATTCGTCGCTTCGCTCTCTCTCTCTCTTATCATTAGATTTCACAGCCAAGCTGCAGCAACGCGATCTTCATCTGGTTCCAGTGCTCCATTATTCCCCCACAGTCATCAAATTATAGACCTAACTGCTCCAAAATTTGGGTGTTGAGGTTTAAACCACTAGTTGAATGCTTCCTGTAAATGTCTAATTCTCAGCTTCAACTCGATTTGCATGGTGGGCACATTGTACATTCTACACCAAGTATATTATCGTACTTCACAGTATGTACCCATATTCAATTCATTTGACTTTTATTTCCTCGTACAAGCTGCGGGATCGAAGCGGACTGAAAGCCAATTTTGCGCATGGCGAGAACTTCTAGCGCATTTAGAGGAGGATAGAATCGGGCTGAGCACCCTCTTCCAAGTGGACCTATTAAGGCTTGCCGTGTTGCTCCTGCTCTGAATGTGGCTTCGACTTGGAAAATCCACCCGAACTTCACTCCTCGCCAGTATTGCGTCTAGAAGCATACTTAGAAGAGCTGCGGGACTACAATTTGACATGTCAAATTTTTCGCTCTATGATCCTGTTCAGTGGTGGTCGGCGCGCATGGCACCACTCTGATTTGACAATTCCTCACCCCTTTTTGCCTGCTCGGGGTTCGATGGCGACCTATAGTACGTTCACTCTCATTCAACACTCGAGTGGTCCTTAAACGTTGAAGAATTTTTTTCCAGCGGTCGTGACAGCATCTCCTAGTGTTCCTAAAGTTCAGTTCGAGAAATCGGTTCGAACCCGAACCAGACTGAACTGAACGCAAAGTTCAGGTTCAGGTTCAGTAAATGCCCGGACCTGAACCCGAAGTTCGGTTCGGAGTTCAGGGAGGCGATTTTTTAGTTGAACTGAACCGAACCCCAAACCTGAAACCCCCGATTCTATCAGGGTTGCGTGAGTTTTGAGGAAGGTTTGGCCCAGGATGTTTGCTTCGAATGATTTTTTAAGCTTTCAGAACTATCTGTAACTGCATATCCGGACGTTAAAACGCGACATTCACCGGCTCCCTCAACAAATTCATCTCCTCTGTCACCATGATACACTCGTTCTTGCGCACAAGCTCCCACTCTTCCTCCTTGTACGTCGTCGGCTCGCTGGCGACGACCACATGCGCTCCGTGCGTCTTCTCACCCGACCCCCCGCTCCCCTCCTGGTTGCGCGGATGCTCCGCATCTGGGTGGCCCGGGTACTTGCGGTTGAGGGTCGCCCCCGCTGTGGTTGAGACATACAAGCTTGGCGGGTGCTCTGTCGCGTGGTTGCGGAAGCGCACCGCAAGCAGCCGCGAGCCGTCGGTGATCGCGATGTTCAGGCTGCTGGGCTCGAACGCAGGTGCGGCGCCGCCCGCTGCGCCAAGCGCTTCACGCTGCAGCCCTATGACTGTCGCGATCGCCTCCTCGAGCGCGGCTTTGATGTCCGACAGTGGATGCTGGACCTCGAACACCTGCGGGCCGCGCACGCCCACGCGCTGGGCAAGGCAGGTGAAGAATAGCATGGCAAGGTGCTCCGAATCGGTGGTCCCCTTAACCTGCTCTGTCGCCTCATCGGACATGGCATTCAGCATCCCGCGCCGGATCAGCGCGAACCCGCCCACCGTCCCGTTATGCATGAACAGATCTATAGAGAAAGGCTGTGGTCAGCGCGAGGTCTGTATAAGGCCGGCGAGGCTACACGACGGACGACGCACAGCGGCCGAACTGAAAAGGGTGACAGTTGGTATCCATGATAGCTGTGCTGCCCGACGCGGCGCGGACATGTGCGAAAAGCGCGGTGCTCGCGGTGTGCGCCGCGATCGAGCGGAAGACGGGGTCCGTAAGCGGCTGGCGCACGATGTGGTACATGATTGGGCGCGCGCCCTCGCACTCGCCGTACTCTTCCCGCGTGGTCGTGTACCTGCGTCGAGACGCAATTTAAAATTGCCATGGGAGCGATAAGACGGTCGACACACCATGCGACCCCGAACCCATCTGCGTTGAAGTACCGGTTTCGCAGATCGATTTCGCGCTTCGTCGCGTCCGCGTCTGCATCGGGCTCGAAGTGCTCCAGGTACGGCAGGTAGTGCTCTTGCACCTGCTTTGCGAGGGCGTGGGCGGGTACGATGAGGACGTCCTCGAGAAGAGCGGACTCTGTCGCAGATATATAGGCGAACCAGCGGCACATGGTAGTTCGTGGGGCTGCAAGTTGTGGGTCACGGCGAGGTGTGCATTCAGCATCTCTTCTCTCTCTTTATAAAATTACCGATGAGTGAAGCTTTTAATCTCCGCTTTTGGCATCCCTCTCCCAAACCTGCGGTTTCGCCAGAATTTGGTAAGCGTCATTGAATCGAAATTGATAAGGATCCGAGAACAGTGAAGTTGATAGGATCCGGATAAGAGTGCATCAAAGCTGATGAGGATCCGAGTAAAAATGAATCGAAGTTGATAAGGATCCGGGTACTTAGATTGAGGCGGAACAGCATCGGCATCGACGAGGAAATGACCGGCAGATCGGCAAAAGCAGATGGGAAAGTGAAAGAAGCTCGGGATGGCGATGGAGTTGAAGGTTTTGAGCGGAGCTTAAATCGCTTCAGACATCTCTTTCCCGTCAATACATGTACTTTGCTGCCGTTGAACCTTACTTGAACATTACTTGAACAATTGCCACTAATGCCTGAACAGCTATCTCGACTGAAATGGTGAACAAGCAGCCTGCTGTGCAAATTGCGCGGACACTGCGCGGACACTGCGGAGACTGCGCTACAATACCTGTGGTTTTCGACACCTTCCTCTTTCCGCTTCCTTTCACTCACTTTTTGTCTTGCCTGCATACATAAGGTGGAGTGTGTGTTTTCTTTGGGGTGCGGGCCTTTTTCGATGTCCATCTTCGCTGAATTAACAATTCTAAGACCCTAAGAATTGACGACAGATCAAATGCTCGCAGAAATCGAAATTGAGTCCCATCCACAGCTGTCACTTGGGTGGTCACCTGTTCGGCAACCGAATAACTTATACAAGGCATTGTCCCTCACCTGTCAAACCGAGATCTTTATCTTGGGTCGTGATTTCATTGAACGGCATCTTTCGGTGAATGTTTAATCTCTGAGGCACACATGAAATCTGAGAACTTAATTAATATCAACCAAAATTATTCATGGTCCTATCTACCCACTCAAATCATGGCCCGTTAAGATGGTGTTTGGCCATTTCGTCTGATCTTTATCTTATCTAGCCACTTGGATGGTTGCCAGTTTGGCAACTTCGCAACTTACACATGGTATTATTCCTCGCCTATTGAACACAGATCCATATCTTGGGCAAACATCACCAAAAAGTGGAGAACTTGATATGGCTGTATAAGGCTATGCAAGGCACGCAAAGCATAAAAACCTCATCAGCATTGTGAAGAATACAAACAGGTATGCAAAGAATCTATGGTCATTGCAAGGGGCATCAGCCTGGCATACCTTCCCAAAGTTGCTCAACCTACGGCTTGCTTTCGTCCCATACATAGGCTTACCTTGATCTCGACCACCTTCTATAACCGTACGAAGTTTGTCTTGACTGTGGATAATTGAATGCGTACAAATAGATTGCTCTCCCCGGGCCCGATGGATCACAAAAAAAATGCCGCAGAAAACATGATTGCATTCACAACAGTACATATTATAGTATGAATCTACGGGTTGGCGGCATTGACACCGGCTACGGGAACAGCGGGAACAGCGGGGCCATCACCAGCCTCGGCGGCCTGCGCGCGGCGAAGCGCGCGCAGCGCCTTCAGTTGTGCCAGATGGTTAGGGCCAGTGGGCGTCGGGACCGCGAGTGTACTAGGCTTCGTTGTCCCAAGAACCACCCTAACAAATCATTACTAAGGAACAACTCGACAACAAGGAGCGGGCACTCACCTATTCCACAGAGCGATCACGTCTGCGGCCCACTCCGTATCCTCAAATAGGTCATAGATGGTCCAAAAGAACATGCTGTAATCGAAAAGGCCGTCCTTCTTGTGCCAATCTTGTTTGGCAGACAGCGAGAAATAAACCTAAAGTCAAATTAGCGTTGCGACGCCGGCGAAACATCGCACGTACCTGCGTGATATGCCCAGCAATGATGCGGCGCGTGAAGGTCGTCATGCCGATTATGCTGGCCTTTCCGGGCTTGCCCTTGTGGTAGCCGTCACACTCGAGCGCCGATTCCGGACCCATGTAGATGGCTTTGGCCGACTGAACCAGTTAGTATTGCACATATATATAAAGGAACACGTACTCGCAGACAAATCTCCCCCTTGCAAGCATTTTCAAGCACGTCCAGCCAGACAGGATCGTTGGTGTCCGTGCCGACGGGAAATACCTGGTTAAGCGGGAAAATGAAACGCGGGAGCTCTGTGCCCTCCACGACCTTCACACCCTGGGCCATTTCGATATACGTACTGAAGAAGAAGTAAGTGTCATGCCAAATATAAATGTAGCACATACGTGTCGTTGGCTTCCCACTGTATCGGTGTCAAAAGCTTGGCAAACACCGGATGGGCGCGTCCTCGATGCAGTTTATCCTTCAAGTTCGGGAGAGGGGGGTCGAGTGGAACTGTGGGGTCCTCGTTGAGATAGAGGTGGATCCGACATTTGAGCGCGGAAGTATCATCGGCACGCGCAGCCTCCATCCCCGCGGTTATCTCAAAGGGTGGTGAGGAAAGGATGGGAAAAAGGTATGTGGTTATACCTGTTTTTCGACTGCACGACGGAGAACTGGCTTGTTGGTGAGCTTCAGGAGAAACTCGTGGAAACCGGCAAATTTCTTCCAGAGAATGGAATAGCCCTCCGCGAGCCGGGCACTAAGGGTCATCAGATTGTGGTGAATGTAAACATAAATCGTACTCAGGCTCGTTCTCGTCCTCGTCATCGGACATGGCTGCGTCGGCGGTGGTGCCATACTCAATGATCAGGCTCGTTCTCGTCCTCGTCATCGGACATGGCTGCGTCGGCGGTGGTGCCATACTCAATGATTTCGACGATATTCGCAAAGGGGCCGAGAAAACGGCCGATGGTGCGTCCATAGTGTACGTAGTCCACGTCCGCTTCGGGTTTCGGCTTCTTGGACTTCTTGGCTGGCTGTGGAGTTTCGTCGTCAGTGAGGGCATCGATGCTGGAAGAAAGAGATGCCGTCAATCAGTCAATGGCTCGCGTCCAAACATAAACAAACTTGGTGTGCTTCTTCCCTCGACCGCGTTTCTTGGTCAAACCCTTCACAAGACTCTCCAGCTGCGCAATATGTTCATCCTTCTCAGCTAGCTGGGCGCCGGTTGCTGCTTGCAGGTTGGTGATTTCTTGCAAACCTCTGGGAGTCGGATCTGCTGGATCGCTACTGGGAGGAGTCGCCATCATCGTCGCTCGAGGACGAGGTCGCCAGAGCTAGTGATCGGGCGTCGGTATCAGCGAACGCGAGGCAGATATGGGAAGAGCATACTGACTAACTGACAAAGGGAATGAAGAAATCCAGTTGGGGGGAAAGGACAAGGTGCGTTTGATGGATTTGCGCTTTTTATCATTGCGTAGGCTGAGACATCAACGACCCCTAGATTTTCTTCACGTGGGCGTATCAACGGCGCAGGTCACCAGCTGATCATGCACCACATTTCCAATTTCACTGCACAATCATCCCAATTCGGCGAACCAACGTGCTTCGTGTCTTGCCTTCCACTGAAATGCCCCACCTATTCATCCAGGAAATTTCCGGTGCAGCAGAGGCATGTTCTTGTTCCATTCGTCAAATTTACGCGTCCTGACGCGACTTGATATCCCTTGACACGTCCAGGATACTCTCGACGATGATTTCCCTGAAAGTCCCTTGCGCCACAAAAATCCAGAGCTGGCACACTGTTTGCTAGTGAAGGATGAAGAGGTACAGTACCTTAATTTCCGTATTTTATCTCCCTTCATTCTCGAGTTGCAGGTATCGCCTCGCCTTCGCGATCCTTCGCCGGAGCCGATCTCTCGGGAGGATGTTATCTCCCAGTTGACTATGCGCCAAGTATATCTACTGAACACGTATAAATTTGACGAAGTAAATCATCAACCGCATTTCAAGTTTGATTTCTTCTCATCCCTATGCAGAATACAGGAACCCACCAACAGTTGACGCGCTTGTATATTCGTCCTCGGCCCGGCCTTCTGGATTCATTCAATGTAAGCCCGGAATTTGTGCGACGCGAGTGGCAGATTAATTCGCCGCGTCCGCGCTGGGCGACCTATGTCGATGAATATGATCCGGGATTCGAGTCTGACTGCATCCACGCCCTGGAAACTGAGATCAGAAAGTGCGATCGATATGCAGACAAGCCCGCGAACCACAATATTGTAAGATTTACACCCAGGTGAAAATCTGTGTTACTGATATAAGTTGGACAGAGGTGGAAACTTCGTCTCTGGGCTCTCGCAGTGATTGTAAGACGGTGTTCCTATTCACAAGGTCAAATGCTGATAATTCACAGCCGTCCTCTCAGCAACGCAATATTACTGCCCGGTGCGCCTGGCCCGCAGTGACACCACCCCGGAAGACCAAGGCCAAATTAACCCGCAAGGGCGCGCAACGTATTCACCGTGTGTAGATAATCCGTTTCTATATCAAATATATGTCTATGGGTTCCGATCGCAATTGGTGGCTGACTCAGTATCTTATTTCAAATTTCCCCCTCTCCATCTCCCAAGTGGGATGAATCTCTTCATTGTTCTCTGGCTTCTCATGGTGGTTGCGTGTGAGCCTCCGTGTCCAGTTACTGCAGAGGATGTGCGAGCGCTCCGTATTCACCATGCTCGCTGTGACATTTTCAAAGCGGCGCAAGCGGTTAGGGACCAGCAAGCTTTGCAGAGCGAAAGCGCCCTCGATAAAATGGCTCGGAAGAGGAAGAAAAGACGAATAGATACCGCTGCTGAGCCTGTGCCATCTACGAGCGCAGCCGGTCCCGGCGTGGAGGTGTGCAATAAACATTTACTTTTAACTGTTCGTCTCACATCGCCCATTAGGTCCCGGATATTGACATGCCTGGCGTACAGGAGGTTCCGAGCCCGCCGCCGCAGCTGTCCCAAGACCCCGAACCGTCACCGCCTCCACCTTCGCCCCAATTTACTGCGGCTGGGCGTCCAGTTCGAGCGAAGCGAAAGACCTGGAAGCTACTGCAGCAGCTTCCGGAGCCTGCCCCACCCGTTGTCGCCAATCCAAGCCCTGATCCTGTGCCAGACCCCGAGCCAGAAGCCCAGCCAGCCGCACCGACTTGGGTGTGGAACGCAATTCGTACCACGGTCAACAGCTTTGGGCTGTACCGTGAATACCCGTCCATCCCAACGTACAACCCAGACGAAATCCTTACCGTCAACGAGATGTCTGATATTCCAGGCGGTACTCGATCCAATACTGCTACCATACCGTCACAGCTCACTCCGTTTGATGTCGGGGAATCATCCGCGCCATCGGCGCCTCCTGCTACATCTGCGGAACCATCTTCGTCCACATTTTTTGGCCCATTTGCGAACTGGAGCACGGCTGCACTCATGAACTGGCAGTGGACGGGCTCGGCAACAAAGTCTATTCAGGAAATGGAAAAGCTGACAGATATTTTGAAGGACCCGAGGTTCTCGAAGGACGACATCCAAGAATTTAATGTCAAGAAGGAAACTGCGAAATTCGACGAGCATCTAGCAACTTCTGGCTCCTCGACAATCCGAGACGGCTGGAAATCTGCGTCAGTCAACATTTCAGTTCCCGATGGCAAGAAACACACATCCGAGGCCGACGCACCTGTCTTCCCTGTTCCAGGTCTTTATTACCGCCCACTTGTGGAGGTCATAAAAAGTGCGATTCGTGATGTCGGTGATCGCTCTTTTCACTACACGCCATTCAAAAAATTCTGGAAGCCAACTCCGGAAAGCGCACCTCAACGGGTTCACGACGAGATCTATTCTTCCAACGCAATGGTCGCAGCCCATACTGCGCTTCAAAACCAACCGCCGGAGCCAGGCTGCACGCTCGAGCGTGTGGTTCTTGCGCTTATGTTCTGGTCTGATTCGACGCACCTGGCCAGCTTCGGAGACGCATCTCTCTGGCCACTGTACCTCTTCTTCGGGAATCAATCCAAGTGGCTCCGCGTCAAACCTCGAAGCAATGTATGTCACCACGTCGCATATTTCCCCAAGGTTTGTGTTCCTTTTTGCCCCCAACAAAATTCTCAATTCCTTCCTTAGCTCCCAGACTCATTTCACGATATTTTCGAGCAGCTGACTGGTCATGCGCCTTCGGCAGAGGTCCTTACACACTGTCGCCGTGAGCTGATGCATGCCATCTGGCGTCTCTTGTTGGACGACGAGTTCCTGGAGGCATATGAACATGGGATTGTTATTGTCTGCCAAGACGGCATCTCCCGCCGATTCTTTCCGCGTATTTTCACGTACTCGGCAGATTATCCTGAGAAGTAATTGGCTTACACGATGCATGGATTCATCGCTGACATTATTCCAGAGTGCTTTTGGCGACCATTCGTAATCTCGGAAAAGCGCCGTGTCCTCGGTGTTATATCCTGAAAGAAGACATCCCAAATCTCGGGACTGTGCGGGATACCAAGAAACGGGAGACAATGGCCCGTACCGATAACCATACTCGGGACGGCACCATTACGCGTATACGTAACCAAATTTACCAGCTTGGCCGCAGTGTGGCATCCAAGACTTTTGATTTTTATCTGCTCGCACGGTCTTGGACGCCGACGCTGGTGAGTCATGCATTCTATGATATTCCGCCGGTACTCAGTCGGAAATACAGAACGCGTTCTCGGAACGCTTGGGAAAATTCGACCATGATCCCTTCAAAATGCTTGTACCGGATTTTATGCACGAGTTCGAGCTTGGCGTATTTAAAGCCTTCTTCATCCATCTTCTTCGTATTTTTCATGCCGACGCACGCGGAGCAATTGCCAAGCTAAATAATCGGTATGTATTCTTTGTTGCGCTGGCCGTAGACTGATTTGAAAGCGAAGGTTTCGCATGGTTCCCACATTTGGGCGGTCCACTATCCGGCGATTCACTTTGAATACTTCGGCGTTGAAAAAAATGGCAGCATGGAATTACGAAAACATATTGCTGGTACGTCCCAGTCGGTTGGGCTTTGACTACCTGCCAATCAATTATAGTGCTGTATACCCGTTGTCGAAGGGTTGCTGGTAGAACCATGGAACACTGAAGTTCTCAATGTCTTGTTTACCCTCGCTCAATGGCACTCCCTCGCCAAGCTCAAGTTACATACCGATACCACGGTCGGACTACTGGGGTCTGAAACCACCGTTCTCGGTCGCTCACTCCGTCGCTTCAAGAGTTATGTGTGCCCCGAGTTTGTTACAAAAGAACTTCCATCGGAGGAGGCTGCTCGGGGTCGGCGGCAAGCCAAAAAAGCAGCGCAGGCAAAGGGCAAGGGCAGAGGAAGCGGTATTACAGCGCAGCTAATTGCCAAAGTCAAGCAATACAGCCTCTTGACCTACAAACTTCATGGGCTCGGAGATTACCCTGTGTTTATTCCTTGGGTCGGCACCACCGATTCTTATTCAACCCAACCGGTACATTTCTTTTCTTTCTTGGCGTGGTTGAGTTCCCTGATCAATTTGGATTATTAGGGCGAGTTGGAGCATCGTCGTGTGAAGCGGTTCTATGCTCGAACAAATAAGAACCGCGCCGTACGTCAAATGACGCAACTCGAACGCCGGGAGAGTGCCCTTGCACGGATTGCTTCGCGCGCGCATTTTTCTGCGCAGCGGCGCGTCTCGCCAACAACTGCAACTCCAGATCCGCAAAATCATAAACGTAAACTCAAGACTTTGAAAAAGCCCGAGACATTTGTTTCATTCGCTGAGTCGGAGTCCTTACCATATACCGCACCTGATCAGCATCACCATATATCCCCTTCCAAAAACTTTAACCTACATTTGACCTCCTGGCTTGCGCAACACAAGGACGATCCTGCAACGAAGGTGAGTTTGTGAACGCGACTTGAATTTGGAACACGGTTTTGACTTTTTGAAGGATTTTCTTCCGAAACTGCAGGAGCACCTTCTGAGTCGACTGGCCCACCCGGACTGGACGGGTGATGGAAACGAGTTCACGGCCGGCCAGCGCTTCCAACTCGCCATCCGGAATGACCAAATTTATAGGCACAAAATACTGCGAATCAATTACACAACATATGATGTCCGCCTCGGGCAGGATTGCCTGAATCCTCGCACTCATTCGGACATCATGCATCTCGCTCCTGAGGATGCTTCTCATCCATTTTCCTATGCTCAAATAATCGGTATTTTCCACGCCAACATTTTGAATACCGCCGATGGTCCGAACGCGAAACTTCAGACACTGGAATTCCTCTGGGTGCGTCGATATAAACTGGATCGGACATTTCGCGGAGGATTTAAACGGAAACGGTTACATCGCGTCGAATTTCTTCCGGAGTCTGATCCCGACGCGTTCGGTTTCCTGAATCCGGACGAGGTGATACGGGGTTCGCATATGGTGCCTGCTTTTGCGCATGGACGCACTACGGCGCTGCTCTCCGGCAGATCTATTGGTCGTTTGCCCCGCGAAGGGTTGAGCGAAGATCAAGACTGGCGCTATTACTATGTCAATTTGTATGTCTATTTTGCGTGATGGATATTTAACTTACTATTTGAAACAGCTTTGTGGATCGAGACATGTATATGCGCTACTTGGGGGGTGGAGTCGGCCACTACCAAGTCCCTATTCCGGCCGAAGATGACCTTGCGCCAGCAGAAGATGAAGACGACGGAGAGGAGCCCGAATGGCAGGACATCGAAGATGTGCAACAACCTACGGTCACTCCACCAGTCACTCCGCCGGGGACACCACCCAATGAAGAACCGGCCTCCCCGGTGTCCGAGCACTCAACTGGTTCCGACTCTGGCTCCAACGACTCCGATGATTCCGAGGACAGCCCGCAATTGCCTGGAGGTGATGACGAAGAAGAGCCTGATTTGGGAGTGGAGGATGGAGAAGGGGAGATGGAGGATGAAGTAGACGAGGGTTATGCTCCATTGTAATGAAAATATTTATTCCCCAACTCATTTTACATCCCTCCGCGTAACTCGCATTAAGCCAGTAGCGACTTTCCGAAGTCATCTGAAAATGGCAATTCCCTCATGTCGCCTGAATGATCGATGATTCGGCTTGGCAATGATGGGCATGCCTTCTTCGGCCACAAAAACCTGCTGCAACCATTGCATGCCCTTGTAATGCAACGCAAACCTGTTGTGTGAATATCAGGCTGAGGAGTGCCTTGCAAGGACAATAACAGCCGGGTAAGTGGCATACAAGGAGATAAAAAGCTGGCACAGCCCTTGCATGGCGTTGCCAGGCACATCTGGCCTGCTGAAGTACACAAGGTCACACAAAGATTTCCCGGTTTTGGTGATGAATTACCCTGCTTCTAGCTTTCGCTGGTTTAACTCCCACCACAGTCGCCTAAGTCGGCAGGACCAGTCTCCCCCGGTTGTGTATTGAGTCATCTCCAACGCAGCCAGGGTCCCTTTTGACTTTGTGCCCAAACTATGGATACTTTATTTAGAGTGCATGGATGGCATTTGGGCACAACTAAGTAATATCAGACATTGGAATGTAGCTGCTCATGCATATTTTGGCCTAGGTGGGACAGCAAAAATGACAGAACGGCGCGCCTGTATATAGCGGAAGTTTGACGCGGCCCTGCAATGACGCATTGTGGCAAAACTTGATATTCCACAACGCGTCATCCGCAACTGAGAGTGCGTTGAGTGGATAAGTCTACAAAGGTCCCACTGATCAATCTCAAAGAAAGCAACGGCGGGATCCGTTTTTCCCCGGCCCCGTAGCGAAGCGCAGGCGCGTCTTGTTTTTATTATTAGTTACAGCATTGTTTGTAACGTAAATGTTTTGACCAAAAACCACTATATCAGCGGCCGGCAGGGCTTACGCCCAGAGATACCATCGGAGGACCTCGCCCCCACTCTCGTAACGCCGCCAGTGCGCCGTCTAGCCACCCAAACCCCAAATCACGTCTTACGACCACGCCTTCTCTTCGTGCCATTTTGGACTTCCTTACTCTGTTTTTATCACATTTTCGCACTCTAAGGCCTGGGACAGTGTTCTAAATTTTCTTCCCAGCATTAGTTCGACCTCTACACGGACTACCGACCCGTATCGTGAACCTACCGGCCGGGTGTTCTCCCCTTCCATAGCGTCGTTAACAGTGTTCTTTGTCGGCCCAAACGAACCTGGACGGCATCGGCAAAAAGGCTTCTTTCATCTCCTGCTCATCCATCTAACTCTGGTTGGCTACTTCAAGAGCGTTCTATAACCTCAGCTTCTATGGAACAGTGCAACTGTCCAATTACCTCATTTCATCCCTTCACCTACTATCTCACGCCGGTTTCGAATTAGAACGCGTCCTGCTGTGATCGTAGTCAATGTCTTCGCCATCTCAGATAAATCGATATGTGTACGCACCCTCGCCGCCTCGGGCGCTAGGGATCGATCAGCTTCCCCGTCGCCGAAGGATATCATTCATTCATGCTGCCGGTCGCGGCGAAGCACCACTATACACGAAGCATGCTCGATTCGAAATGATACGAGCACCGCGCCGCTTCGTCAGACGCAACTGCCCTGCAACACGGATGTGAATGCAACTGGGCGAAGAAGGGGGACTTAGGGGAGCATGCCTACAATGCAAGACGAGTGAGTCGGTATGAGTAGTAAGTACGTCGTACGCTCACAGCGAGAGCGCGCAAGCCGTACCGCTTAACGCCCGCTTGAGCGTCATGTCCATCCGCACGCTTGGCGACATCCACATCCTGATCATGAGCTTCATCCTACATCCTATAACCTATATATCCTGCTCCGACCGCACGGACCAAGGGAGACACATACTGTACTGTACTGGACTGCCAGTGCATGCGGTGCGGGTATCGGCAAATTGAGCTCTGTCGTCCTCCAGGGAGCGCGAGGGATGCGGAGCGGGCCTGTAACATGAGACGCGCATACGTATGAGAGTATACTATCGGCGACTGCGTACTGGGCCACCTTAGAGTTTATGGCTCTGGCCAGGACTCCCCCGGGACTTATGATGCCCTTGTGGCTGCCATTTCGAGGGACCATGTAGTAAAAGTTATTTGAACACAGTTGGCCGAATTTACGTGACATCTTTGGCGTGTCAGGAATTTTTTCCCGTCGAGATGCCCAAAGGAGTAAAAAACTAGGTAGTGGGCCACCTCGCTGGATGAGTCGCCGAGGCCTCAACTGGCGGCAAAATGCATGCTGATTGGAGAATTGGATCTCTATTCAGGATTTTAGATAGTTGTCATGTGTGTATGAACTGCAGAAAGGGTATAAAAATCGTTTTAAAAGAGAGGAAATCCGCTGGAATGGCAGATGTCAGTAAACCGACAAAGTAATGAGATAGGAGAGGTATAAACCCGGAATAACCTACAAATGACACAATAAGACGTATATTGATGCACCTAAGCGCAGATATCCCCCATGATATATTCGCAGGTGGCCCACTACCTAGGGGTGGCCCAGTACTCAGTCACTGATAGTAAGGAGTATGCAGACAAGGAGGTGGACGTACCGTCCGACATCCACCGCATCCAGTGTAGCCTCCCTCCCCCCGCTTCCTTTCCCCATCACCAGGAAAACCCCCTCGGTAATTTCCCATAAGTACCAGCAAATACCAGAAATATGACGGTAAGTTGGGTAAATTACGGTCTTTACCTGATTACCGGTTTTCCACAAGTCCCCTGTTTTTTCACCGTCAATTACCGGTCATTTACCAGGATTACCACCAAATTAACAGTGAGTGAATACTGGTTTCCAGCAATTATCATAAAAGTACCAATATTGGATTGCACTCAGGTCTTTGAGAAACAGCGGAAAGAGCAAATCAAAGGGCATAATATTCAGTTCGCCATCTAAGATGGAAGTAAGAATATCCAAACTAATCAATAACTGCGAGACGGGCCTCGTTAAAGATTCCAAACATCTGCAACGCATCATTGTACTCGGGCTGTGAGATGAGCTCTGATGATGCAAATATAATCGAGCGTGCATTGTGTATTCATGACCCTTACGATGCCGTTGAGGAAGTTGATCTGCCTGAGTATACCAGAATAGTTGTAACCTATGAGTCAAATGAGATATTGGAAAGGTGGGTATAAAGAGTGTTACTCACTCTTCTGCGACCCAACCCCTTCGAAGAACGGCTTGCTCTTGACGTTGCTGTCAGCGTTCATGCTCTCGTCGTTAGTAAGACAATTGGGTAATGATCAACATCCGGAATGAAGGCTAGAACGAATTGTGCTATGCTGCGCAGGGACGTCATGACGGAAGGCATGAAACAGAAGACGGAGAACTCACAACAACGTATCAATTCCTCACGGGCACACAGGGCTCAGCATGAGTGTCCAGCTGTTTGGTATGGTGTCAAATGCAACAGGGTTTTCCAAGATCGAGTTATTGCGCACGGAATGAGGTGCCCAACAACGATGAGAGCGCGGCGAAGAGCGCGTGAGACGCTATCATGACCTCTGTCAGGTAGAGCATGCCGTTGGTGGCTACGGAAACGCCGAGGCCACACGCTGGGAAGGCGTCCCCGAGAATTCTGAGGAGGAAACAAAGTCAGCGTGGAACGAAAATAGAAGAGCAAGGGACGAACATCACTGCCGCGGCGCTCTGGCCGGACCACATCGGGACATCCATCCACGCCATGTCGTACCAGTAGAATGGCACCGTGACGGCGAGGTCAAGGGGCATGGAGAATGAGCCGATGCTGGTAAAGATGTTGATGTCGTACCTTGCTGTGCGCAATTCCACCTAAGGAAGAGCACGGGTCAAGCGGGTCCACCTAAAGTGGTACCGTGCCCGTACCCCTCCATACCCCCCCCCTGCAGGGGTACGGGTCAATACCGTACTCCTTGCAACCCTCAATTTTTTAGCACCGCGGTACCCGTACCCGCGGGTCCACAAATGAAAGTAATTTCGGGCATACAATTGGGTCCACAGTTTGTATCCGGATACTACCCGGAAGCGCGTGGTGCGGGCATGAATTTGGTGCGAATTAAGCTCAAAATCGTATCGGGCTCGTGTGGGTCATGCAATTCCAGTTTTTCGTGCGTTGAAAATTAGTAATCAGCCAATCAGTTCTTGCTTGTTTTGTGAGACTCGGAGACACGATCAAATGAGTGAGGCCGCTGCGTTACCCATATTAATCATTTCCAATTCACTTGCACACAATCAGCTGTCTCAAGTCCCAAAATAATTAATATACACCCGTAACATGGTTATTGCTCCTTGGGAGATCGAACTGGAGCATTTTCCATTTGCAGACTTCGTTAAGAGGGAGCCTCGCGCGTGTGATCCGGTGTCTATTATTTGCTTCCCAACACATTTTTGAATGGCCATGTAGTTTTGTTGCAATGCCACGCGTGCCCCGGGTCAGGTTAAGACCACGTAATTTCAAGCATGCCAAGACGGCTTCCAGTTTGCGTACTTGTATCAGCCGGCAGTGCTGGGTGCATAATCAGGTTTGGATTAAGTATTCCGTGGTTGTGTTGAACACAGGGCACCCGGCAAATACCCACGGAACCCGCTATTCCCGGCGCACTTGTATTCAGTGCAGTGGGTAATTGCCCTTAGGCTGAGTTACTTATACTCATTTATGGAAGTAATATTCTTTTGAGAACCTTGCAGGGAGAGAGCGGCTCCGCCACATTCAATCTTGTTGAGAATCCGCACCTTCCCTTTTCGGCGTTGGGCGGTTGTTTGTTTCCGCATTATTTCCCATCACCCCTGAGTCGGAACGTGCACATCAGTCACCCGTGACACTTCTTCTTTCGACCTCCACCAACTTCCTCATTTTGCTCGCACCACGGCGCGCAACCAAGGAAAACACATTTAATGCTATACTGCTTCCGCGAGGCGCAGGCGGCGGAGCGCTGGGCACGCGGGGCGACAGGCGGCCGGGCATGGGGAGTGCGTGTATGTAAGAGCTTGAGCGAGTAAGAGCGGTGGCGGGCGAGCTGCTGAGGGAGATTTTGAGGAAGGTCGCGAATACGGAGGATGGTGCGTCCTTCTCTCTCTGTACCGCGCCTTTCCCTTCCCTTTGTTCCAAGTTCTTTTCCGCTTTCTTTTTTGGGGTTTTTCTGACAAAGAGATTAACACGCGACGCAGTGGGCCTGAGCGACTACGAGCTGCGGGACCTCAACGAACGAGATCAACAAGCAGATGCGCGAGAAGAGGCACTGGGAGGGGCAAATTATCGTTGGAACGATGACGATGGGAAGGCGGTGCTGGGGACGAAGGGGTATAAGTGCGTGTACTATTCTTCGCCTCCCGTTTCCATTTTTCCTCCCTATGGCCAGCCCTTGAGAGAATAGGGCGGCCGCTTGCTAGTGGGGCGTCGGCTTCTCAAATAAAGAGGCCCTTTGATCGTCGTGCGCTCTAGCGACAGGTACGCGCCACTTCGGTGTGAACGTGTGCTCGGCGTGAACGTGTATCCGTCTCGCTTCACTAAGCCGCTGCACGACCTTGCCTCTATTTTTAACTCCATGACACGAGTCTCAGCGAACAACTTCGGCGGCACCAAGGAGCCCTCCGGCGTGCGCGAGCTCTTCCAGTCCCGCAAGACAGCCAAGGAGGAGGCCAAAGCCGCACTTGAATTCTAGAGTACATGAAGTTTCAGAATCGCGCCCAGAGTAGGCGAGGCCGACGACGGGGAGGAGGTGCTGGGGGACAAAGGCGGCAGAAGAAGGTGCGTCCGCGTCCGTGATTTACTCGTTGCTCTGGACGGCAATTTGCATCGTGGCCTCGAGCATCAGCGCCGCAACAGTTACTTCTCGACGACGGGGCCGAGGCCGATCTTGTTTAACCTAAACGTCGTCCGCATCGGCGGGTGCCACTGTTACTCATCTCCCTTCGCCCGTGCGTCTGCGCTCGGCGGATTTTTTTTGGCTCTTTCCTTACCCCGTGCGAGTTGGCGCATACGCAGATTTTTCTGGGCGGTGGCGTTCATTTCTTTGGACGGTGCACGGGTCTTTGTATGGGGCACCCTCGTTCCACTCCTTGGTTCATGGTGTGCTTTGCTCCTGGCATGCAGCTCGGGCTCCCTTCCCTATCTTCCCTCCCTATTCCCTCCGCTTTCCCTATTCCCTACTTCCCCTTTCCTTCCCTCCACTCCATCTATTTACGCTGTTCCTTTCCCTTCCTGTCCTCCTTATGAAAGCCCCCCCTGCTTCTCTTCCACAAATCCGGTACTTACGTCCTTCTTGTATCCTGGCCCTCGCTACTTGTACGCTTATCATTATTCCCTGTTCATACCTCCGGGTATCCTTCATCCTCCTTCGCTGCTATTGCCGCTGCACCTTAAATCTTGATGTTAATGATATCTATTGTGCTTTGTCTTCCCCGCCGCCTCCAATCCGCGTCTGTCATTAAAACTGTTCATGTACCCCTGCGCATCATGAAAGTTTGCCTCTGCGGTTCACGGAGAACGAGGTCCAACGTACAGTGAATTCGGGCACATACACTCTCGCTTCCCCCTTTGCCGCTTGCCGCTTTCGCACATCGTGACTTCCTCCTTGCTTTTCGTGCAGTCCACGCTCCCATCCCATGCGCCCCGTTGTTTCTCTTCTTCATTTCCGTCTTGTTCCTCATTCCAGTTAATTTCCTCCGCGCCGGGGTCGGATTACAAAACTGTGACTTGCGTCGGTCTCTTTCACAACCCATTTCGTCCGAAGCTCGGCTCGCAGTGTTTGTGCACGTCGGGTCGATGCCAGCCGTGAATTGCGTGCACTCGCTTACGCTCTCCTCCTACACCTATACGTAGGTGTGCTGCCTCCCCTCTCCTCTTTTGATCTCTTTCTTTTTCCGGCTCGGAAACTCGGTTTACGCGCCTCACCGCATTAGATTCTCACACGCCCGCAGATTTCTCATCTCCCAGGCACACCCTTGGCCTTCCTTTTTATTCGTGTGGCTCATTCTGCATGATTCGGCGCGAGGAAATTCGTTGTGTGCTGGGATCCATGCCACCTCCTCGTCTTCGTCCGAGAGCTTCGTGTACGTCCTTGTTTTTATTCATGCAGACATATGGCTTCCCACCTCTGCCTTGCTTTCTCACTGTGTTCCTCTGCTTTTACTCTTGCTCTTCTTCTCTAGGATTGATCTCCGAACCACTTTCTCTCCAGCGCGCACTCCTCGCTTCTTTGTTTCCCTTTCCTATTTTGTTCGTTTTCTTATTCGTCTCTTTGGGTCTTTGCGCAGAGACACTGTCCTTTTCCGCTGCGCTGAAATACTTGGGGTTGACGGGCTCTCTTCCTGCGCATCCATTTCGACTAGCCTACTGCGGTCCTTTCTACCATGCCCCGCTTCAACTGTCCTTTCAGGCTCTCCGTGTGGGGTGCCACATCCGCTGTCCCTGCCACTGGTGCCCGTACCAATTTAATCTTGCTGCGGGCCTTCTTCCTTCACACTTGTCTCCACGGACCGCCCGCCCCTCTGGTCTTATCTATTTTCTTTTCCGCCTCTTTGTTGCTCTGTCTCTTGCGCCGCCGTACCGCCATGCCTTTCTTGACATTCCTTCACATTTCTCCCGCTTCTTGCGCCTTTGTGAATGCACAATATCTATTTTGTTTTGACCGACATCTGAATCACATCGAGCATCTGGGTTGCAGCGAGAGTCGCTGTAATTGCAGATCTACACATTTGTTTCACAAGACAGAAAGATCAGAGACTACACGATATGCCTTCGCTGTGCTCCGGCCTCCCAAGGTACAAATCATCTTGTTTTAATTCAAAATAATCTCGCGGTACTATTCGGAGATTGAGCTAAGAGGGCACGAGTGAAATGGAGGAAGCCATGAATACAATGAAATTAAATGAAATGGAGCAATAAGAGCTTGGAAGAGAGTTCAAGTTCGGGAGGAATAATTGGTATTGGGAGAGGAACACGCCCAAATCTCAAGACAGTCATACGGTATCATCAGGTATGGTATGAAACTCAAAGAAGGCAACCCGAACAAACCCAGAGTCTCACACACATCGACCTAAATATTTCCCAAGCATTACATCTGTTCGTACAGCCAAGACATGCCGAGGAATAAAATTAGGGTGAGCTGGATATTGAAGAAAACTTTGAATGTTGGGAAGATCTCTTCACCAAGGGTGTGCGATCCAAAGTTCCTTTGTCCAACAGACGGATCGAGAGCTGACACTGCTGAAGATATGATAAATTACCTGCGATCTCCGAAAACAAGAAAATCTACTGACCATATTTATGATCACGATGTGAATTCTGGCAATTTGAGGCCTCTGTTGGGTCTGGTCCACAGTTAATGGTGCCCAATTCGTGAGTTTCCGCTAAGCAGGAAGATGTGTCATCGTCGTCTATGAATTTGTGAATGGAGGATAAAATGAATGTTAGTAGGGAATAACTTGCCCATATTTCCTGAAAATAAACTCTGGAGATAGTCTCCGGACTGGTGGTACCTGTAGACGCCATCCCATTACTCTCCTTTCTCCACTTGGTCGATCTTTGGGTCAAACAGAGAGACCGGCTTCAATGTGGTTGACATACCTTCGGAAGATAGTCGATAAAGTGGGTCGCCTAGGTGCAAGGCAACGTCCTGGCTATCTGGATCAAAGCCCTTAGCCCGATGGAATTTTTGTAGTCCATCGTAGACACTGGCGTTCCAGGACAATCCATAAACTTCGGTATTCAACTGGAAGGTAGGAAATCCGGTGTGTATCGCCTCTGCACTAAGACAAGTGGCACCCAAAGGATCGAGAGACCAATAGGCTGGGAGATCCGGCCAACGAAAGGAGGCTGGGCCGGTCCGAAAGTCCTCTTTGGGGCAAAGAAACAGAAAGCCAGGGGGGGTCTCTTCCCCGCTTGGCGAAAGCAGGAGGTTAAACGAGACTTCATTCACGAAAACTGCTCCACAGATCAGCACAAGTGGAAACCGGGAGCGGGGTTTGATGTGGTACCATAATTTTCAAAGTTAGACACAATCCCAAGGCAGCGGAAAATATGATTGGCTTGACTGAGCCATGCGTCGGAGTCACTGAAGGGAATGAACATGGTCAATGAAAGGTTTTGCCGTATGTCGTGCGAATTGAGACTTGGGATGAGATTAGCGTGCCCTATATGACCATCAAAAGAAATGGAATATGATACCGAGTCCAACCATTTTCCATAAGTCGAGTATCTCCTCGGGAAACCTCCCATCGACTCAGATGACCCTTCGGATTTGCCAAGGCTGCAATCTCAGCTGGATCTTCGCGGGGATGGCCCGAAGTACCGGAGAGTATCATCCCCAGTGTGATATCAATAGTTGTGTTCAAATGAAGGATCGATGAATGGCGCGAAAGCCCGTGAGCACATATTCCGTGGTAATCTTGAAATGTCAGTGAGTCGATGACCGTGATCTCCGTGTTCGATCTAATCAGGGGACTCATCTCCAGCGAACCCATGAATGGCCCATAAATAGTCCATGCAGAGTCAGATCTATCGAGCTCCCCGCAGAACCGCCCAGTTGAGCGACGTATCCACTTGGTACAATTGCCGCCCTGGCCAAATTCAAAGAGAAATTAGGCAACTGCACAATGATAAACTCACGGGCCTCCTTTGGAATGTCAAGGCAAAATATTTGTTTAATGACTGCATAAATGTGAGCTGGGGAGAGTTACCCAATGAGGGGGGCTTGTTTACTTCATAATCCCAACTCTGTTAAAAATTGAGAGAAATGATGAGAGGAGACAACGAAGATACCCACACAGCGTACATAAAAATATACCCGCGAAAAATGCGAACGACAATGAAGGTCCCGGAACATTTCGGATGGTATCAGATCTACATTGAATGTCAAGCAGTGGCAGTCGAGAAAATTAAGAATCACACCATCGGTGAACAGTGCGGCCTGAATACTGCCTGAATTGGCTATTCCCGCGATCTGGATGATATTGGGATGGCTAGACTGCCTGTTAGAAGCAACAGTAAAAAAGCCGTGTAAGACTTGCCGAACGGCCATATACTTCGCAACATCTTGTCTCCACTCCTAAGAACATTTTCCCAAAGTCATATTAGAGAAGGGAATGGATGTGACATACCTCTTCAGCACCATCCCCTTGGTACATCGCCACCGTCGCGCTCGACTTGCGGCTTTCAATTTTGGCAGAATATATGCGCCTGATGCTGGCTCGTCTGCGTTGCCAATCCACCTCTCCTGTGTAATTGTTTACTCGAATTTCATGCTGGAGGTCAATATCTCCGAGCGGAATCATCCGGATATCTACTCAATATTCAGGGCTTTCATACAACAGGCCGGGGAATACAGACCGGAGGGTACACTGGGAGCAGCGGTGTAGTTCTTTGTGATGTTGGATAAGGATTGGGCGGTCACAGTAAAGTGGTGCGAGCGCGAAAACATGCTGTTGCCATGCCTAGAATAAGCGCCGCTCAGCTTTCACCTAACGCAGATGTCAGGCAAAGAACAAAGTGAGCAGAACTCACGCAGTTTCTGGGCAATACGTCGTCGATTGGGTGATGTACTCGCCATCTGCATCTCGTGCATTCTCCATCGATGGTGGTGAGAAGAGGAACAAGTTGTAAGCGCCAAGGTCACAGCTCCGCGCCGTAATAAGAAGGTCCCAAAATAACGCTGTGAACAAAGCTGAGCACCGCATCAGATCTGTCTCCAGAACCCGGCAGGGTCTGATGCCAATCCTTTGTCAAGGAGAACCACGCACACGGTCCGAAAAGAGTATCATTTTTCTGCCGGGCAAAACACTGGTTATCTGTGCGAAGGTACCTTTGAACACAATATGCGGGAGTACCCTTCAATCCGGGGATTTCCATGGGCAAAAGACGAGATCAGTATGAATTGACGCACAGATGGACCAGTGATTTAAACTTGTGACGGCCTTCATGGCTAAGTGGCGGGAAGGTGCTCCTTCGTTGATAATCAACGGGTCTTGAAGGCCGTAGAATAATCATAGATACAAGACTCATCTGTGGAGAATAGAACTCGAAAGTGAGGGGGGTGTAAATATAGAATTCTAGCTGAAATTTTCATGCCGAAGAAGGTAGCGGGCTTCTCTGTAGAATTCGGACACAGGATTTTTAGTTGACTAGATCCGCTTCAAGCCGATCCTGCCGTTTCAACTTCATCTCCATTCCGCCAACGAATTGCATCATGAATGCCTTCGGGGTCGTAATTGCTGCCCCGATATCTCTGATATGAACGCAGTAGTTCAATCCTGTCAGATCCAACGGCCTCTTCGGGCAACTTTCCTTCATACCGAAGCCTTGTTATCTCGTTCAACATCTCCAACTCACGGAACTCTTGGCGCAAAAACCGGAAATCCCACTTGTTATCAGTTTTACATCAAAGCCTTGTAAAATCAGTGCCCTCAGCGGATGTTCCACGGGATAGGGACGTATAATATGAGTAGTGAGTTCGACAATTGGTGAGGTCACACACGTTGAATGTTCGGGTTTTTCCTTGAGATGAATAGTCTATCATCGCAAAATTAGGGAGGACCGGCACTTGCTGTCTGGAGATATTCACCACCATGTCATTTGGTAGTGAGGCCAGAGTTTGGTTGGGTTCTTGGCCAAGGCTACGACATTATCAGGCAAGCCAACAATTTGGATTTTCTTCGGAGGGTCTGTATGGAAAGCAAGAGCAGAGTAATATACCCTTAACTCGCAAAGCCACTGGCGCCCACCGCTGGCCACCAGTGGTTGTCGGTGGCCATTGGTGGCCATCGGTTGATGGTGATTGGCGATGTGCTCCAGTATCTCGTACTGATCCGCCAATCACCACGGGCGTCCAGTGGATTCAACCAAGAATCCTTTTCATTTGATTGATCGTAATTCAGATATGAGACTCCTTGGCTATCAAATCTAAATGGATATGTTCAATGGAAACCAGGAAGAAAGTCCGCCAGAGCGATGCAAGTGCACATTTGGGTAATGCAAGTTCCATAGAAATTGAGGAGACTTTGTTCAAACCTAGAATATATCTCGATAACTTTATACCGTGTTGTCATGGTTTGTTGAAGAGGTACAGAAACGGATTGAGTCATGGATTGAGGAATTGAATAAGGGTTGCCAGGTTCTCAGTAGGGTTGAAACTGGCTCTGAGTTGAACTTCATTTTGATTGTTGTACAATGAAAATTAGTGGATATCCGAGCGGAAATATCCGACGGAATCCAGTGGAAGCCACTGGCAACCGGTGAGTCTTTCCCACTCGAAGTAAGCCACTAGGATCCATTGGAAGCCATTGAATCAGCAATGATTGTCAGCGTCAGCCAGTGCCGAACGGTGCCGATCAGCCGTTTGATAGCTCCGCGCGTATTACTGCAAGAGCACCACGCTCATTAGCGAGATTGCCGACAGCGTGATGGCAGATGGCCGTGCTTGCCGGGGGATCAGGCCCCCGGAGTGCGCGTCTATTTGGGAACGGAAGCCAATAGGGATGCTGGGGAATAGCTTTGCAGTTGCGACTTTGTTTGGTTGAAAACAAGTTCTTCCTCAACCCCCCAAAAAAACTATGCCGTCAGACAAGTCAATCGCTGTTTACGGCACGCGCGACCCGTCTAAATGTATTGTGGTTCTATTTCGGTGTTGAACAAGGCCTGATTATCTGTCCCTTCACATTAAGGCCAATAACCGGACTCTTTGCATTGAAAATCATAGATCATAGTGTTCATATTTTACCATATGTCACAAGGCCAATAGTACTGTGAACGTCCGCACACAATGGGCTGAATACAGACGAGGTCATCTGTGAATACCGCCCAGACTTGGGGTCCAGGAGGGCGCGACATTCCGATGAGAAAATGCGTGTCCAAATGGCACGAAGAGCTGGAGTTGAAGCACCTCTTTCATTATTTTGGGATGAGCGGAGACTTCTGGTGCTACACGGGAAAAAGAAAATGCATGTTCCATGGAGAACGACCACACCGAGCAACCCGTCGGAACACCGATACAAAATTTTGTGTAACAGAAAGCGACCGCCCGAGCAGCCCATCGGAAAAATGTTGCCGACTAATCAGCAGATACTTCAAGTAGCGCCACATGAAAAAAGCGGGGAAGCGACCAGACCAAGCAGCATGTCAGAAAACCATCGCTGGATAATGAACAGATACTTCAAGTTGTGCCACATTAAAGGGCAAGAGCGACCAGACCGAGCAGCCTGTCAGAAAACCCGCCTGGATGAGATGTTGAATGATGACGAACATCAAATAGAAAACGGTGATGATCCCTAGATTTTTGCTTGCTTCTCTGATGAAGAGTTCACTGGGCCCGATGAAGTCGATGAGTGGTAGTTTTAAATTTATCTTGAGCTTCTCGGTGTTCATTTTGAGCTAAACTATGGGACCAATTGAATTATTCACTGGCGTATAATTGAAACCAGAAGAAATCATAACAAAATGATATCCACTTCCATTCTAGGCGCGCACTCCGGGGGCCTGATCCTCGGCAAGCACGGCCATCTGCCATCACGCTGTCGGCAATCTCGCTAATCAGTGTGGTGCTCTTGCTTTCCATAGGTCTGTCAATTTGATGAACAGTGCATCGAGGATTGTTTGATCAGACGAGCCTTTGCCTTCTTGCCAGCCCACAGCTGTCGCCTCTTATCCTTTTGTGATACAGAGTTCAGTAGCTTCATTGTGGCGAATCATCATTGGCATCCCGACACATAGGCTCAATTTCCCGGGAATGTTGTCACTTGTACAGGCTGGTGCTTCCCACAATTCCTGTTTCTGCCGCTCCGTCAAGGCCTTTTTAGGAGGCACAACATTTTTGCCTCTGTCTACTCGAGACTTGCGCTCATTTTGGCCTGTATTCTCAGCAAGTGTGTCCTCGGCATAAAAATGTGTCAACTGCTGGTGAGTTTCGGCAGCAAACTTTCTACAACCAAGTTCGTTGACCTTATCCTTCTGAGAGTTCCATGCAGTGATCAGAGAGACGCCTTGAAAACGGGGGTCATCAAATGTAGGATGGCCCGCTCGTTTACTGATCTGCCTACTACGCAAAAAGTCGAGATCTTCGGCTGTGCAGGCGCCATACCGCATGTTGGACAAGGCTAATCTAAATTTAATGTCGTCTGGCGACATAGTTGTTTGTCTCATATTCTGTTTCAGGATTACGACAGTATCGATCATTTGCCAAATTATTTTGCCTATTGTATTCTCCTGGTCGGATATAAACATGCCTGCGCTCAGCACCGGAGCTACTTTTGAACTTCCGCTAAATAACGGTAAGCTTGCAACAGGTGGTAGTTGGGCAAAATCCCCGGCAAAGCACATGTTCATACCTCCAAATGGTTCATCATGAACGCCAAGAGCTTTGGCTAACTTCGCACTAATTTTATACATGTGACTGCATGAGATCATGGAAACTTCGTCAACAAAGATATATTCCACTCCCCGAAGTCGATTCCGGACCAAATTGATATGAGCACCGTCACTCCGCTCGCCCGGCTGCTTGTCAAAAATTCCCAGCACCGAATGGTAAGTATATCCGCCTAACAAAGCAGCAGCCGTTCCTGTGGGAGCAAGAATTAGGAACCGATGAGATTCCTCCCGCAGCTCAAAAAATGCAGACAACACTTTAATAACTTGTGATTCCCAGTTCCGCCGACACCACCTAAATGCATCTTCAATTGATCGGGATCATCAGCGATAGCATGATTTGCAACCAGCCTGAATGCTCTCTCTTGTTCCGCATTGAGGTTGTACTCCTTTGCGACCGAGTCAACGACTGTAGAGCCTTTTTTCTCTTTTGCTTTGAAGTACTTGGTGAAATAAAACGAGTCAAGGAGAAGTACTCGTCCGCTGGATTCGGGTTTTTTATGGCCACGTTTTGCCTTTACACCGTCGGGCGCATTCTTAATCTTTGCCTCCAATGCTGCATCCTTAGCCAAACCAATTTTCTTTGTCCATTGCGAACCCTTTAATTTCAGTGCTGGAATGAAGGGAGTAAGATCTAGTGTTCTACTGGTACAGAGTTGGGTCCATCCAGCTCTTTGCATGACTTTCGCAGCGTCTGTCATTTTTTCTTCCATAGCAATCCATTTACGCCCCTTGCTTGGTGCATCAGCAGAGGCAAACACTACATCTTCGCCGTACTCTTCATATTTCTCGTCATCAACATGTTCGTCGTCAACCATATATCTTGGAAACTGAGGCGTGGCTCTCTGTTGCTTCTTGTCTAGGGCCGAATAGTCGTCGCGCGCGTCATTGCACTCATATTTTATGTTGAAATACATCATCTTTTCTAAAGCCTTCGGAGAGAACTTGTGTTCTCGGAATGTTTCATCCCAGTTGTCAACATCTTTTTTTAGATTTTTCTCGGAACGCCATGGCTGGAACCATGTCAACATGGACATGCAGTAATATTCACGGTCTCCTTGATCAATGCGGGGCAGAGCTCCTCCGACAAAGTTGGGCACAATGCGCTCCAAATCCCTTCTATCACACCGGATGTAGTGCGTTTGATAGAGCTCATGTTCCGGTTGAAAAGGATGCATAGATACCGCGTCGGATCGGTCGCCAACTGTTTCGTCTTTGTCCCTTTCTTCTAGGTCGTCATCGAGCTAGTCATCATCGTCCGGATTCGGCTCATTGGGCACTTCATAGGATATTCCGTCTGAGGGCAACTCTGCAAGACTATTCAAAAATTCTTGCTGCTGTTTTGTGGTACGCTTCTTTCTAGGGGTCATCTGAAAGAATTCATAGAGCGGAGGTACTATCGGGATAACATCCGAGGTACGTCCACGAGGTAACCGGTGTTGCAGTGGTGGTGTCGCAGGTGCTCGTTGTCGTGGATGGAGGTGTTGATGTTGAAGTACTTGTGCTGGTTGGCGTCGTGGTTGGTGTTTCCGTACTCGTACTGGTCGACGTGGTTGGTGTTTCCGTATCCGTAGTGGTTGTCGTCGTGGTTGATGTTTCCGTACTAGTACTGGTTGACGTCGTGGTTGGTGTCGCCGTGATAGTGGTGGAGGTGGTCTCGGTGAATGTAATTGTATCCGTCGCCGTCGAAGTAAATGTATCCGTCACCGTTGCCGTAACCGTGGAGTAAACCGTGGAGGTCAAGGTAATGGTGTCCCAATCCGTCGACGTCGAAGTAGTGGTAGTGGTGCTTGTCGCGGTTGAATAAACTGTGGTTGAACCAGTACATTCGCTGGTCACAACTACCAGAGATTGTCAGAGACGTATTAACGCTGTCTTTTGCAAGGTCCACAATACTTTGGCGTCTACCCTTGGAAGCTGCAGCGAGGTCGAATCTCGCGACCAGGAGGACAAACAAGGCATTCAGGTCTAAATGACCCAGTGAGCAAGACCTTCAACAAGAATAATAATATGCGTGACTTACAAAACGGAGTCATCGTGGTGTGCGTGTGATGGATCTTGGTCTGAGGAGTCCTCACTGGCCGGTTTTATAGGGTTGGTGCTTTCGAGAGAAGACCTAAGGAGGTATATGTTACCGAGCCAATAGAAGTGCCGACAGACGGCATGAATTGAAGCAGCGAGAGAATTGAATTTCGTGAAGCTTAAACTGATGTTCATTCCAGCTTGATGTTTCGACGTGGTCTTCAGGACATATAACTTCGGAGGGTTGACGACTCCGGTGCCAGAATTGACGGACTGCGTTCCCGGTGACATGGGGAATCAAAGAAGACTATGCCGACAGAATTAGAATAATCACTGCATTCAGGGCTCGGGTAGACCCGGCCTGCCGCGATTGGCCGCCCACCGTGAGAATCTGGCTGCCAAGAATTGAGTCAAGAAGGACAGTTCTGAATGTAGGTCCAGGTTGCCCCAGCTCCACATACTCTGCCGCCGTCGGGTCTGCCGCGCTCTGGTGTGAAATTTGCTCAGAAGAGAGTTTGCAAGCAAGAGGTAATTTGCGAGGCAAACCAGTAAAGTAAACGACCACAAGTACTCTAGCTTTTATAGGTAAAGGATATCAAATAGGTGGAGGTGAGTCAGGAGGAAATTGGTATTGTAATTAAGTCAGCTGGTGGAAATCAAATATGTAACAAGGCAACATTTGAAATAAGGTTGAAACAAACATGTAGTTAGGAACGCGACCATGTGGTCAAGCTCGTATTTCCAACATCTGGCGCCACGTTGTAGACAGACCTCTGCTACCAAGGCCCTGAATGCAGTGAATCCATTGTAGGCTGACCGATAAAATGAAAGCCATGGCAGATGGCAGGAATTCTCGGTATTAGGCGTCGGCGCCGTTTCGCCCACAAGGATCGATCCCCGACTCCATTGGACACAGAAATAAATTCGCGAGGGAAATAATTGAATGCCACTAACGCGGCGGAATGCAAACAGACGTAGTTGGACTTCCCGAATCATTCCACGATCACCTACACGCGAGGATATCAAAGAACCTAACGTCAAGCCAAGAACAATCTAGTTCGCAAGGACTCTTGGACGAGGGCAGGCCTCTGCACATAAGAGCCCGCCCCAGCGAAGAGGAGAATCCGTGGCTCACCGGGCTAAATGATTCCCAGTTACTGCGTGAAACCCCGGGATAAACGAAACTATTCCCGCGTGCACATTCCCAAACCCTGCACATTCACATCAAACAGTGCACATTGAGATCAAACACTGCACATTCACCGTGAATGTGCTCCTCTTGTGCGAAAACAGGGCACATTGAAAAGTCTGCCGGGTCAGCAGTGGGCCAGGGTGGCATGCCCAGACATCAAGCTAAACTTCTCAATCATGATCCGGAGGACATTAGCTCAATCACTTAGGAATTTTGAAGCTGGAAGTCTGCTCGTTGGGTTCACAAAACTTGTACGTATTGATTGTCAACTGGGCCCAGTTCAACTTTATACTATATGTACAAATGTAGTGCTGGGAATAAATAGTACATACTGGAGTGATGACCGGCGAGCTGGTTGCGCTTCTGGGTTGATGTGATGGTGCTTGATCCCAGGACATTGGTCGCCGTCAATCCTGGAGGCCCTACGCTGCGTAGTTAACATATTATCCCTCGCTCCCCCTCTCGAAGAATAAGGGCTGCTTACCGTAAGAGATGGCGGATGCACACTATGAAATGGCAGCCAATGGGAAGGCGTCGTTTGATGTCCGCACACGGTGTGGGCTCCAGGGTCTCGGTGCTTCGCAGTCCTCTCAATCGATTTTTTGGTGATGCGGCGAGCGGAGCATGCTGGGAGTACCCAAATACCAAGATCTCCGTGAACAGCCGTTAGCGAGCACCCAAGGACGAAACTTTGAAGACGCACTAGGCTTCGGTTTTAACCCTGGGAAACGCACTACACCTTCGGCCGTGCGCCAAAGATATTCTCGGAATACGCCTACATTCACCCAGCTGTCATCGAGAAATTGGCGGGCGTTGAGTGCAATGTACGGGGGAGAAAAGTCTGTTGCTCCGTCATCAGTAACCTCGGCGGCGATTACTTATCGGGCGCGGTAACTAACAGACTATAACTAGCGAGGAACGAACGTTCAGTAATAGTGTCTGTCTGAGAGAGACTAGGCGGCGATGTACGTGGTTGCAGAAATCCTTCAATGGACAAGCTGTCAGGCTGTCAAGGTACTCTTGGTTGGCCGGTGGTCTTGCGTTGGCATCGGGAGACATTGGGCGCGCTTGTTCGACGCGTCGGGCGGCATCAGGAAAATGTTTTTGAGCTGGCAGAGCTGGCGCCAGTTCCGCCAACGTCCGCCAACGCCGCCATCACGCCAGAATTTGATCTGGCTCCATAAAAAGATACCGAGCGCCAGAATATTTTCTGGCCCCAACATGCACCAGATTGTCTGCCAACACCACCAATTCTGCCCCCCAGTTAGTGCCAGTTTTCAAATTTAAGCCAGAATCAGGTTGCATTAAAATGCTAATTACTATACATGGTGTGGAAGCTAAGTAAATCCAAGCCTACACGCAACTACTTTGGATAGAAATGTTCCAGGAAATGTTCAAGAATCACATATGTGGCAGTAGTTGCAGGGAAGCGGAGTGAGGGCGCGGTGTGATGTTCCATCATCCAGCTGTCAAAACAAATGATTAGTGCAGGTGGCAATATAAGTTCGAAGGAAACGCACCTGGCACATCGCTCCGAGACCGCAAAAGGTTGAATGAATATCGCGATGGACGCTGGCTGAATCTGACTGGCAGCAGTCAGGACATGCAACAAAGGCAAGGGGGAGTGGGAAAGAGATGCACAGGCAGATATACAACACATAGTGTGGTTGAAGACAGCAGCCACAATTTCAGGAGGAACATTTTTGTATGACCTTCCTTGGCCAATCTATTTTTCCGGAGCCCATTCTGCAAGCAAATTTTCTTCTTCGTCGGAGTCAAGCACGTTAAATACAGCCAGAAGTGAGGTAAACCAGTGCCGTATATTGTGAAACCCTTGGTCCAATCCGGGGACCGAAGTGTCTCGTAGCAGGGAGGCTTCTCACACCATATCAAGTTGGGGCCGTCTTGCAGTATCAAGCGCAAGGCAGGCGCCAGTAGCCCAGGTGCTAGGGATCCTGTAACCCTGGATAAAGGGACCATGCAACCCTTGGCAGGGCTCGTGTAACCTTGAGAGGTGAGCAGATACTGGGTGCTCAGCCGGCAAGGGGGTTCTAGGTGGTCGCACAGACACTCTGGCTCAGTTGAGCTTCAGCTTGTCATGGTGTGTGGTTAAGATAGAATATCCTTACTAAGCTACAGTGGCTGTGAGAACCATGAAATGCTGACTAAGCTACTAAATATGGCCTATGGCCATGCTACAGTGCTACTCGTAAACCACAGTATAACAGGATCACATATATGCCGAAGAGTAGGTGGGTGTGGATTGAAGCAGAAAAAAAAATAGTGGATGAATCTGCTAGAAGTAGGTGCGAGCAAAGTGGAAGCTCAAGAAGAGAAGCCTATCTGTGCTTTGCGGTAAATACTTGTGTTTGGGGTGCCGTGCCCCGCTCCGCAGAAAATACTTGGTGTTTCCCGTTCCGGTCCTAGCTGCGCCGAAGATACTTGTGATTGTGGGTGACTGACAATATCAACCCCGAGGGAGAGGTGCTAAGTAGTGTTGCCGCGACTTCAAACTTGAGCCAACGAAGTCGACTTGAAGTCGGCGAGGTGAGCCGAGTCAAATCGAGCCGGGATGCTCAACTCGAAGTCACTCAGGTTGACTTGAGTCGGCTCCCACGTAGGTTGCGTAGTTCGGCCCAAAAATGTGATTGGGAACATGATCGAAATTTGTGACATTGGTGTCACCATCACATGTACGTGACGTTCTGTGACAGCCGAAAATTTTATTTTTGACTTTCGTGTTTTTACGACCTCTGGAGGGCCTAGGAACCTTTCCAAAAATATGCCGACTTGGTGACTCAAGTCGACTCGAGTCGACTTCCAAATCAAGTCAACTCAGCAAGTTGCGGCAACACTAGTCCTAAGTGAGTGACGTTGTCCATTGGGCCAGGAATGCGTGTGGTGGTGCTGTGTTAGGTTCGTAGAGGAATGTGCGGGCACGTGATCACGTGATCAATGGCGGTGATGGCGGGCCGGGCGGGATGGACGTTCCGGTGATGGTGACACAATCAGCTGCCCGGATTCACCTCCTCACAAGCTGGGAAGGCGAACCCTCGACTTTAAGTCAAAGGTGGAGGGTTGGTGAATATAATCATCAACATTTGTTGTCCCCACATATCTCCCATCAGCACAATGTAATACGATGCGGTCATTTTCTTCGTCCGCATCATCATCCTTAATTTCGTCTGGATTATCCACCTGAATCGAATCCGCAGGCGGATTGATTTCCTCGTCAAGTTTAGTAGGCCAGGATCTTGCCACTTCTGATATATAACTCTTCCACACCTTGAAGGTCAGATTTGTGTAATGATCGGGGTTTTCGAGAATATAGAGACATGCCATAGGACTTCGGATTTGAAGTTTCGATGTAAGTGAATTAACCATCTGCATAACAAGATTCCTAGTATTTTTTTGAGACTGAGCAGACCCTCCGAGATTATCTGTCTGTTTGTTTATAATGTTTTTTATTGTATCAAACATGTGGTAAATCTTGAGGCTAGGTCTTGTAATATAATCGGAGATGTAGGTCACAACTGCCTTAATTGAAGTACCGGAGAGCAGAATGGTGATGTCTGTATCACAACGCAAAGTATAGGTAACGGCGGGTGTTACTGTATTTATCCAGGCTTCATGCTTCTTCATGTTAATATATCCATCAACAGGATCCACTTCAGTTCTCATGAATAGGTCTCGAGGGAATCGAGATCTACAAGTACCATCCTTTCGGAGGCAGCCTCGAACTTCTCGCTTTATTTTGGCACCTAGTTGCAATGGCTTCGACAGATCCGTTCCAGTCACGGGACACTTGCAATCATGGACGTTCGACCGTAAAATTAGATCATATACTGTTTCCTGATATTCGGACTGCCAACTGAGGAGATTATCACAATCTTTGCATTCCCTTCGTTCAAAATCTGTGCACAGAGGAGGCGGCATTTTGGGGACTGTCTGAGTGGGGTCTGTGTAATCTTTAGGTACTGATGGGACAAATTCGTCCTGAATTACATCGTGGAGTCCCTTGCGCTCCTTCGGAAGGTAAGGTACCTTGGCTTTGACTTCACCCATGGTTCCAGTGAGGAGCTCCCCGACGTGTGCGGATTCCAAGTATGCAATCATGGCTTGTTGAAACCTTCCATCCTCAGACAACATTTTCTCTCGGATTTCCTGTGGAGATAATGCACCCTTGATCCAAATCAACATATGCATATGCAATGTGAGTCTTCCTTGTTCTACTGTACCATAGTAACTATCGGTGTTTCCATAAAGGCCTGAGTCCTCAGAATCAACACAAGACGTGCTCGATAAAGGCACAAGTCATATGGTCAAAGAAACGTGCAGCTGCAACCGGGTTACGAGCGATGGGTCTGATTCTCTCGTCGGAATTCCTAATCTTTGGAGTGAAGTATATCTTTTCGTCCGCAAAGTACAAACATAGAGGGTGGTTATTATCCACAGGAGAAAATGTTATAAACCAACTTGGTGCGCCTTTGAAAGCTATTAGTGACCACACCTCGTTTCTCATATACTTTTTCGATGACATCGATCCTTGAACATGACCTCCAACGTGATCCAAGTCCTTCAGAATATCAAAACAAGTCTTTTCCGCCTCTGTTTGGGGAACGACATGGTCGCCTGCCTCCAATCTCTGGGAAAGGTCAGCTAAAACCCCTGGTTCAACAGAGCCAAGTCGCTTCACAATGTCTCCGAAATTTTTGCGTTTCGCAAGGAGGTGGCTCCCTGTGACACCAGACTTGATCTGGAGATCGTTAAATGCAACCATGGGAAATTATAGATCGGTCTGAAATCGTTTGTCATGATACATGAGCAAATGGTGTTTATGCTTGCCCTCACTGAACCGTTTCTTGTGAGACTCGTGCCCAATTCCTCCAAGTCCGTACGGGAAAAGCCAAGGGAACATCTGAGGATATAACTGAACATTCTTCCACGTTGGTTCAGGCGTTTCTGCATGTCCCACACCTAGGGTCTGACCTCCGTTTGCTAAATGGGTTAATGCTTTAGCCTTGAGTGCGTCGGTTTTCATGTTATTGTAATGTTCACCGCTCAGCCCATGAACAGCAAATGTGCAAGGTCCTGAAGAGGTACCGTCTTCTTCGCCGGCATCGTGCACACTGAGTTGTTCTGGAACCTTGTTACTCTCCCCTTCCTCGGTCTGTTTCCATTCAACGCCACATGGGATGCTATTGTCAGGAAGAGTCTCTGAATCATCAGAAAATTTATCGCGGAATTCATCTCTCGCACCATGCGAGACATAGAAAACCTCGCAGTTTTCCGCCCATGCCCTCGGCTCTCCGCAATTGTATGGCATTATCTCGGCCGCAGCGAACCGGCAATGCTTCCCACCACCGAAATGCCTCACAGCGTAATTGATGTGGGGCAACTCGGAAGTGTTGAACATTGTGAGTAACAGTAGTGACAAAAGCACGGTATGATTCATGCGTAGAATAAACAGACGGCATGGAATGAAATACCACACTATTCGGGCACCTAATTCGCGTCCCCAGATACTCACATAATGATACATTGGTAGCGCTCTATAATCATGCTTGAACATTAGATATCGCCTGAGCCGTCCATGCAGTCGTAAACACCGACTTCGAGGATCCGAGCTTGTTCCAAAACCGTGTACCAAGACCAGAAAATATTGCATGTTGAGCAACATGAAATGTGCACAGCGCACCCAGGGGTTCATCATTCTCCATTTGTTCTCCATTCGCTCCGTGAGCCAACCAAATTGGGCGAAAGCCTCGTCGTGCAGCTACATCATATGTAGTTCATTATTTGGCATTGAAAAATGCAAATCAATTATATTTCGACCGACGGCGTCGGCGTCAGAGACACGCTCTGATAGGGCATCGCCCAGGGTAACAGCAAAAGACGCATCGAGTGTGCCGGCGCGCAGGGTATCATGTCTCTTGAGTGCAGTAAGAAGGAGCACAAGATAGAAGAGCGCATGCCAGAGGAGATATTTGGGAAGCATTATGGTGGTTCTGGGTAAGATGCAAAAGGGTTTGAGGGCCCTTACTGGACAAAACCCAGGCGGTATAGCTATTTTTCAAGGAAACTGTCGAGATATCTAGAAATCAATGGACAATGATTGCGAATCGTCGAGATCTCGACATTTCGCGATCATTCTCTACAAATATCTAGATATCTCGACCAAAACGCAACTTTTGACCATTTTTGAGGCTGGTATTGTCCTCCAAGATCTCTAGTGATTCCTAGAGATCTCGACCTTGCCGTGAGAACCGTCATTGTTCCAAGCATTGCTGACCTCGAGATCTTGACTTTGGCAAACCAGTTGAGGTCGAGATCTCGACCTCGCAAGAGCAGGCAAAGTCGAGATCTCGACCTCGCAAGAGCAGTCAAGATCGAGATCTCGAGAGTCAGCAAGCCCATGTTCTCGAGATTTCGAGTTCACATCATGCGGATCACTGATCCTGTCGATAGCGCAAAGTCATCCACAGCTAATTTGGGCTGCTGACAGACTCTTGCCAGGTGATTTTCGGACGTAGTTCCGTACTCCTGTTGATCGAGCGCGTCATCCACAGCGGTTTGAAATTGGTAAACATGAGATCTCGAGAAAACTCAACAAATTGAAGGTGTGTTTGAGACTCGACAAAATTCCAGATTTCGGGAAATCTTCAAAAGCTATATTGACTTGATGGCCTCGAGATTTCGGTCTTGCTCGAAATTTCGGACGTTTTCCGAGATCTCGACCTTCATCAAGATATCTAGAGATCTCGAGAAATCAAAAGCAATTGTCGATCAATCTCTAGATATCTCGGCTATCATCGGTCATTGTTGAAGATTAGGGGTTATTCTCGACAATTGTCTGTTGATCTCTGTATATATCAATGTTTTTCCTTCGCCAGACACTACCTTTGTACTTTTGTCCAGTAAGGGCCTTCATAAAAGGGGTCGGTTGTCATAACAACGTAGCTGTGCGGAGGGAAGCTCGGCATCTCGATTGCCGGTATTGGGACGACACAGATCGACATTCAAACGAATTCAGAAGTGCGATCGCACGATTGGAGATTTCATCAAAAAGAAAAATCCGCCCCCAAGGCCCATTGTCGTAGATAATCCAAGAAGTTTCTCAATCTCAAATTGAACAAAAGATCACAGAATCGTGAAAATATTTCTCGAAGATCTGTACATACCAGAAGGCGAATTTTCACTCCTCATCCATAGTGGAGATAGAAAGGGGAAGTGGTGTTAGGTCAATGACGGGTGTCGAAATACAATGTACCAGAGGTCCATGGGCACAAAAGTCGAGCTCAAAATGTTGACGGAGGGACCAAGGCAGAAGTAATTAAGGCTTGACAGCAACGCAATCTCCTAAACTTTGCTCGCCCGAATATTGACGCCTTCTACATCCGCTGATGACGTTCCGCGGGTGGGATTCCTCTCAATTTATTTCGAGTACCATGGCATACCTAATAAAGCACAGTCGGTCTCAAGGCTTTTTCCCGTCAAATTTCTCTGCTATATAACCCAGATACTTACTTGCACCCAATTGTTGTTTGGTCAAAGTTGTACAACGAAAATAGCGATCACTCCGATGCGCACCACAGCAGTATGCATTCTCATAAAATTAATTTAGGCTCCCCAACGTACTTGGGACGTCTCTCAACAAATTTTGTGGTTATACAACGACAGATGTGCCCTATATAATCCAATTACCACATCAACTTCAAACCTTGTTTGCCAGCCCTGCGGCCCCTGCCAAACATCGCCCCAAGTGAGTGCTTTCCTTGCTTCTGACTGCCAGCTCCTTTGAGATGTTCTGAAACGCAACGGGCTACAAGGGTGTATGTGCGGGAAAGACCTTATAGTCAACCAATTCTGATTCTACCGGCATCATTTTTGTGTGTCCAACATTCATATCTGACAAAATCTGGTGGACAAAACAACAAGACATCTTTTTTCGTGAGCCTTACGCTCTTTTTATACCTGTCAAATTCGTTATGACGCTTTCTAATATGATCCCATTCCGGCTTGAAGGCAATTTCTGGGGGACCAACCAACGGCGACACTCTCAGGCTCGTAGCGAGTCGCGACACACTCACCAAAATCCCTCCAGTCTGAAGTGGACTGTGCGAGATGCGACACTGTCGGCCGGGCAACCAAGATTGCCGATCGAGTGTTGGGCTAAATGCTTCAAGCTCCACGTTCGTACGTGCGGTTCGAAGTTTAGAAAGCTCTTATTTTCCCGAAAACACTGAGCGCAATCCAAATTTAGTCCTGACTATTGTATAGACCACTACAATTACTATTACGAGCTTTGATGCGAAGATGGTAATATATTTGCACCGTCTCATCAACTTATACTAAGTACGGTGAATGATACCCCCAGCCTTCCAAGTCGCGCTCCGCTGAACGAAACAGATTGAGTACACGTTAAGGCTGTAAAAACGCTCAACTCCATGCAATTGATGAGTGGCATTGCGAGAAGCACACGGAACTGAGAGCACTGGAAACACAGATCACGACGCATGATGGGATTTGGAAATGATGCCGTCCGTGCGGGTGCCTGGGGCGCCGATACAGTGTGCAGTGGAGGGAGCGCAGCCCCCCTGGTTTCAACTAGGGCGTCAAACACACCGAGTTGCAGGCAAAGAGCGCGACTTGCTCGAGAAAAATAACGGCTTCAGGTACTGGGACTGCAAAGGTGCGGAAGAAACACGCCGTCTTGGGGGATGCAGCAGAAGGATGCGCCTATTCTGCGTGCCATGAATCGCTCGCAGATAGCATGCCTGAGTACTCCGACATACACCGCAAGATTAACACGCTAGTTGCAAATTCGACTCTCGAGGGGGCCGGGACGTTCGACACACCTTCGGGTCAGAGGTTCTGGCCTCACTCACGCTCTGTCCTACACACTGGTCCGCTGTGCAAATTTCAGCGAGATGCATCCATGCATCGTGCTGGCTCGATCGGTGGTTGAAGACTGGCGGCGGCAGTGGGATGGTACAGAAGACAGAAGATTTTGATGGAATCATCGCCTGGACGGATATCTCCGTGCCTTGCGGAAGCGGACAGTGTCGCAGCTTGTCTTAGTCACTCCGGACTGAGGTCTTTCTACGACAGTGTCGCACATCAACGAAATCCACCAATGAGTCTGAGAGTGAGAGTTCGCGATTAATACATCCCCCAATTTCTGTCAACGGGGGCTGCTGACCAATGTCCGTCTGTCCATCTATTATTGCGTATAAATGCGAAGAAAGTTCTTACGCTCGACACTCATCAGGGGGATATTATTGCTGGGAGAGTATAAAACTAGCGGTTTGCCCAGTGGCGAAAAAAGGAAAAGATGATTTTTTTGAGAATCGAACTGTCGCCTGGTGGATTTGGATTACGCAACCGGAACAGCCACTAAATCCATTAGAAAGGTTGTGAGTATTTGAGCAAGATCCATTAGAAACAGGCAGGCACACAGCCACTATTGGGTGTTCCAAAAAAAATGGCGACAAGTAAATGCACTCGATGATCCACCTGCTTTTGATTGATGAAAAGAACGCCTACATATTACACTTGGTGGGTAAGGCCGCTGCTTTGCACGGCAGGTCCTCATACTTTTGGTTTTTTAATGATAGTGTTGTGTTGTGTGTGAAATAGTAGAAAATATATTGGCATGTCATAGATCGACAGGGATTGAATTGAATTCAGGGCTGTGATCGTGCAATCAAATATTGCATCAAAAGGAATGTGCCTTCAAAGCTCACCGTCGTAGATCATCAATAAGGTGCGCAGTTCGTAGACATCGGAGGAAAGATCAGAAGACCACGGAAATATTTCCCAATGATCTTTGGAAGCAATGGGAGAATTCTCCGTCCTATCCATGGGGGAGTTGATTGAGAGGGGCACTGTGATGTGAAACTGGTCCATCACGGACAGTGAAAAACAATTTCCCCGAGGTCCAAGTGCCACAAGCGTCAAGTTGAAGATGTAGACAGAAGGAACTGAGGAAAGAGTAGGGTGTGACAGCATCGAGCAACCTCAAAACTGTTGCCCGAGACGCCGGAGTGGCTGCGCTCGTATTTGATCACATCCTATTTTGATCTGTATTTGCTGTATTCAGATTGCATTCCTGCCAACCATTCTTTCTGGCAATCTACTCAGCCCCAAGCCAGTTCCGAGAGGTACTGCGCACTAAAAAAAAAAATCCGCAGGGCCTGGATATTGATGCACCTGAGCCCCTAAACCTTGAGTCGGGATCCTGTTCAAGTACATGCTGCAACGGTGAGGGGCTCCATGCTGTTAACCTCTAACATGCACACACTTTTTTTTTTTGAAAAACCAGTTAGTACGTCAACACAATGTTGTACGTTTTCCCCAACTTAGAAAATAAGATGAATTGCTTTGAGGTTCGAACCAACGCCTCGCCGTGGAGTTGAATTACGCAATCCGAACAGCCACTAAATCCATTAGAAGAATTGTGACTGTCCAAGTAAAATCCATTAGAAACTGGATTGCGCACAGCCACTATTGGTAAAGAGAAAATGAGTTAGACGATCGACACACTACGGGCGATGCTGGCCTTTTTCGGGGCACCCTTCTCTCCCTTGTTCCCAGCCGCCGCAGTCGCAGCCTACTCGCCAGTTAGCGTGTGTGCCTCGACGGATAAAGGCCTCTCACCGATACGTCAGTTTCGAAATCCGTCAGCGTGCGAACTGTGGTCGCAAGCTGTGTCTCAATCGTGCCCTTACCAGCTACGGTCGTCATCGCCAACTATTCTTCAGTGAGCGGTGCACCTCGATGAAGGAAGAAGGATTCTTCTCACTTGTGTTTCTACCTCAGTGGTGACAAAGACCGACTCAACGTCAACGAGGCTATCGAGCGCCGCAGCCGTCGCTGTTGGAGCCTATTCATGAGTGAGCGAGTGTACCTCGATGAAAGAAGCGTTCTTCTCACCGATACGTCAGTTTCGAACTCCGTCAGCGTGCGAACTGTGGTCGCAAGCTGCGTCTCAATCGTACCCTTCCCAGATACGGTCGTCGTCGCCAACTATTCCTCAGTGAGCGGGTGTACCTCAATGGACGAAGCAGGATTATTCTCACCTGCGTTTCTACCTCAGTGATGACAAAGACAGACTCGACAAGGATATCGGGCGCCGCAGCCGTGGCCGCCGGAGCCTATTCATGAGTGAGTGAGTCTACCTTGAGGAAAGAAGTGTTTTTCTCGCCGGTACTTCAGTTTCGAACTCCGTCAGCGTGCGAACGGTGGTCGCAGGCTGCGTCTCAATCGTACCCTTCCCAGCCACGGTTGTCGTCACCAACTATTCCTCAGTGAGCAGGTATGCGGCAATGGACGAAGAAAAATTCTTCTTACTTGTGTTTCTACCTCAGTGGTGACAAAGACCGACTCAACGTCAACGAGGCTATCGGGCGCCGCAGCCGTCGCCGCTGGAGCCTATTCACGAGTGAGCGAATGTACCTCAATGAAAGAAGCGTTCTTCTCACCGGTACATTAGTTTCGAAACCCGTCAGCGTGCGAACTGTGGTCGCAAGCTGCGTCTCAATAGTACCCTTCCCAGCCACGGTCGTCGTCACCAACTATTCTTCAGTGAGCGGGTGTGCCTCAATGAACGAAGAAGGATTCTTCTCACTTGTGTTTCTACCTCAGTGGTGACAAAGACCGATTCAGCGAGGATATCAGGCGTCCCAGCCGTCGCAGTCACAGCCTACCAAACAGTAAGGTGGTGTACCTGGAGGCACAAATCTTTCTCACCGACGGGTCGGCGGTTACAGTCACCGTGAGGACCTTGGTAACAGTGACCGTCTCAACAGAGTTGCCGAGCGTGGAAGTAGCGGTGGAGGTCTTGTCATCGACTTGCTTGCGAGCCTAAGAGAAAGGAAGCGGGTGAGCCCAGACTTGGAATGATATTTAACCAAAGGAATGGTATGTGCACCACATTCATACGGTGAGGCGCGGCGATGGCGGAACCAGCGACGGCGAGCAGGGGAAGAACAGCAACGTTGAACAACATCGTGGTCGAGGTGAGAGGGTGGATTTAATCAAGAAAGGTAAAGGATGGTGTGGACTAGCCAACAACAAGCTTTGCTTGGACAGAAGAAAAAACGACCGCGGGTCGTGTTATGTGCAAGAAGAAAAGAGTAGAACAGCACAATGAGATCCCGACCCACGCTCTGGCACCTAAATAGCTGGGATATAACTGGGTCACTGCATCGGGATCAAAGACGGCGTATTCGGCAGTGAAGCCATCTGCTTGCGGCAAAAGTTTGAACCCAATGGGAATCCTGGGATCAATTCTCAGAGACGTATCTGGAGAAGAACTTGATAAACCCGTAGACATGATGGGAGACAGAGTTTCTCTGGAGCCAAAAATGATCGACCGAGGGACTTAGATGGGAGACGCCAAGTCTTCTACAATAGCACGACTTAGTTGGAGTTGGAGACGATTCGAACTGTGGCGGGAAGTTTGATGGAGTCCGGACAAGGCTAGGCTTGCCAGCGGAAAAGAAAATTCAGTAAGATTCAATAAACCGGCGCGGCCGGCCGACTTTCAGTCCGACTTGTGAAAGTAAGACCTGAATTGTGAAGTATTTTCTTTCTTCCGTTAGCTAAAGGCCTAAACGATTTTTTAAAGAGGTAAGTAGAATCGGCCAAGAATCAACCCGTGAATTTAGTTTTGAAAGAATTTGAAAGACAAAACTGCGCACTCTAGAAATTGCGCGCCAATGAACAACATACCCCCTTGAGGAAGAGCCCAGAAAGTCTTAAACGCGTTATACAACGCTCTGTACGTAACAAACCGGAGGTAGCTGCTCATCACCTTTGTCTCTGGAGAATTGCGGGGATCATTTTTGTCGCTGGATACGTCTCCGGAGAATTGACCCAATGGGCTCAAAGCTCTCGCCTGCGTCTAAGCCAACCCCCGGCGTTCTCCTGATGATCATGTTTCATAGCGGACACCACCTCCGTTTTTCGAAATCAGCCCGCCTTCGCCACCATTCCCTGTCATTCTCTTAGGAACGCTCTAATATTCTCTCATCATCAAATTCGCACACGAAGTTCTCGTATGTGTTTTCTGCACGGATAATTCTATTTGGTATCCCCCTTTTTGCAACAAGGGGGGGTTGATGCTAAATGTCAACCCCCATGATTTGTAAAGTAGAAAAGATTATGATCGCTCAGGAGGGAAGGCTTGGTTGTTTAGATTCAGCAAGAGGCAGAGGTTAGTAAACAGATTTGGAAAGAAGTTTCATTTTTTGGTTATCAGAACGTACTTCGGAAAAAGTGGTAGTTTTTTAAGTCATTACCCACCGCGACAATAACGGCGCGTGCACCATGATTGTAGGCTTCTTCGAGTGCCTGGGTGATGCAAAACAGATCGTTTAAGCATGGCACGGCATTGCCTGTAGTGACAATATTAATTATTTCCGCTATGAGGGAATGCTGCTGGATCTACGCTTTTCTTCTGCTTGTATGCTCCTTTCACTACATTCAACCCCCACCTGGACAGAGTTTGGCCAGCTGATCCAGATAATGGCCAGGTCTGGCCAGCTTTGTGGAGGTCTTCCTAGCGAGCTGGAAAGACCCCTATTAAGCTGTCTACACAGACCTCCACAAAGCTGGCCAGACCTGGCTATTATCTGGATCAGCTGGCCAAACTCTGTCCAGGTGGGGTGTTATATCCGTGTCCGGAAAGAAAAGAAACGGCCGGAAGGACGGACGGCCGGAAGGGCCGGAAGGACGGATGGCCGGACGAAGTGTCGGGGGGCCGGACGAAGGTCCGGATGTAAAGCGATACCACAAGAGTATAAGGGTACACCAATTAACTTGGCTCCGAAGGTCGGATAGAGGATGGGACAGAGGTCGGACAACGGAGCAATGCGGAGGCAAAGCACGTTAATTATCAACTAAGGTTACATCCGAAGTAAGTACGTATTTATACTAAGTACGGAGATAGTCCGGATGTGTTCGGAGAAGAAGTTAAGACAATAGGAATAAGCGAAGATAATAAAGACAATAAGGAGTACATGTGAAGCATAAGTCATATGGTCAGAGAAGGGGAAACGCTCAGTAATTCTTCATTGCGTAAAAACCCCGAGGGCGTGCGTCAACGACCAAGGCCGGACGCAACAGCGAATGATACGGACGCGAGCCGGAGTTCGGATGACGCGTCCGGAAGGAAGGGAAGTCGGATCCGAGGATCCGGACGGAGGACGGAGAGATCCGGATGAAGCCGGACGAGTCCGGACGGATCCGGATAGGGTCGGAGATGCACGGGCGTAACATGGGGGTTGAACGTAGTGTTTGGCGACTCTCAATACTTGGACAATATTGGTGCTCAAATTCACAGCCAGTGAGTGTTGAAATTTGGGTGCTCTCAGCAGTTAGCACTCGGACTTTTTGTAATACCCACTCGCATGTTATGTGTTCCCTCATATTCTCAGTCTGATTTCCGGAGCGAAGCGGAGGCTTATCTTGTGCGCTATCGAATTTCCAGCACTTCAATTGGAGAAAGTCGGATTCTAAGCTTAACGATTCGCTACTGTCAGGGGAACCGCCCGTCCGTCCGTCCATCCGTCCGTCCGTCCATCCGTCCGTCCGTCCGGCTCCGGCCCATCGCACTGCCCCGCTTCCTCGTCCGATCCTTCGTCCGGCCTCCGGACTCGCACCCCAGCCTGCGCCTCCATCCGGAACGTCACCTCCCGTCCCTCCGGACTCTGTTCCCTTCCGTCCGTCCGGCCGCTCTCACTGGCACGTGCTGTGTGATCAAGCTCGAGACCTCTGCCGATCCCTCCGGACACGTGCTACTGGCTAGTACTTAAATGATGTCAGGTGTATAAAGTGTTATACTCGAGGTGCTCCGGAAGTGGCTTTATTCGGGAGATTCTCGAAAGTTCGGGAAATGTGTAGTGATGTGAAAAGGTGTAAGTTTCTCAATAAAATGAGAAGAGGAAGAATGGGTAAAAAGTGTGAAAGAAGGTGAAAGGTCGTAAGGGAGGTGGAGGCGTAAAATATAAGTCCTTGGTGGTTCGTAGGTTGCCTATACGTAAGGCGGTTCGTTAATCGTGGGTTCGCTTAAACTTAAAGCGGCGTAGGTTGGTGGCGTGGGTGCTGGTCTTGGGTTCGTTGGCTTGGTCGTTGGCTTGGGTTCGTTGGCTTGGTTGCTGGCTTGGGTTCGTTGGCTTGGTCGTTGTCTTGGGTTCGTTGGCTTGGTCGTTGGCTTTGGGGTCGTTGGCTTGGGGTCGTTGGCTTGGTCGTTGGTCTTGGGGTTCTTCGGGGTTGCCTATTTCACTAGGCAGAGTCTTTGGTATGTACTAATTTCGATGTACTAATTTCGATATTGAGCTAGGTACTACAGGCATTCTTATATACTGTTCGATAATAATCAATGAGGTCATATGCACTGGTTTGCACAGTCTGTCAACTAGCTCCACGCACTGGTTTGCACAGTTACACAGCCTTGCTTAGTCTGTAATTAGCTCCGTGCACTGGTTTGCACAGTTACACAGCCTTGCTTAGTCTGTAATTAGCTCTGCGCACTGGTTTGCACAGTTGCGCTGCCTTGCATTATCTGTCTAAAGGGTTCCGCACTTTAGTTTGCATAGTTGCACTGCCTTTCTGTATGAAGGCAGTGCCTGTCGTATCATGCTGATTCCTGGGAATTATGACGTCGTCCTTGCTGTCATGATTGCTTGATGTGTTTTCCCATCATTCCATCAACTTTCCAAATCCGGCACTATCTCCTTTCTATCTCCAAACACTTTTGGAGGATGACATCCGCGGGGAACGAAACTTTCAACCGTCCTCGGTTGCATTTTTGCCGTGATTTGGATAACTTTGATTTCCGATGGGAAAAACCAAGAAATCATTCGTCATGAGCAAGGCACATTGCATGTATCTATTGCGATTCATTGCCCCCACGCTCTGTGATCACTCTGTATGCTCCTCCAGAATATCCTCCAGCCCTTCCAATTCTGCGTCCTGCCCAAACTCTACAGGCGAGGGAGGCGGTGGCGGCGGTGGTTCACGAGGAGTCCAGTGTGAAAATTGGCGGTCGCGCCGTGCGAGGCGTTGATCTGCGAACCAGTTGGCGCGACGGTTGACTTCTGGGTCGGGATCCTTCATGAAAACACATGCTCGGGGAAAACCAACCGTAGCCCTCTGTGATTGTCGTTCCTCATCCACTCGGATGAAGGCGAGCCCTCCCCTCTGCCAAGTGAAATCTTTAACGGTCCAAGTTCCACATAGTTCCCCCCAAAATTGCAGCTTGCGCCCTTCGAAGATGCGCGCATCGTACTCGGAGGGAGCCATAAAGGCACTTCCACCCCACGGAAGGTCGTTAATGATGATGAGCACACAGTCGCTCGCATGACGATAATCGACAGCCATAATTGGCGAGATTGCCGGTGTCAATGGCTGGGGGCGATCAGGTGTGATGAATCGCACCAATCGATAGCCACGTAGCTGTGGCGATCTCCCCGTGTCCTCGTCGACCCGTGTTGGGGGCGGAAGGTCCACCACGTACGGTGCTGCGGAGCTGTCCTCGTGCGCTGGGTCGTATGGCCCGGGGTCCATGGTTATGCCTGGGAAGTGCTCGTTGGGGATCAACGTGGCAAGGTATGTCGCATCGCTGTTGCGCAAGGATATGTCTAAGTCTGGACTGGCACTCCTAGCCTGATCATCGAGTGTGTCCAAGTACATCTGGTCATTTCGAAAGAAGGCGTCGTAGTCAGAGGCTGCAGAGACTGCCATGGTCGGGCTACCAGACAGGTTGTGGCTGGTGGTGGCTTTGGTCGTGAAGGATTGTCGAGCGCCCTCTCCTTCCTCATGGTAGAAGGCAATCTCATGGTTCTCTGGAGCGCCCGGGTGTAGGCACATCCATTGAAGAAGTCGACGGAACGTGGCGTGGAGTCGTGAGATCAGGGCTTTAGACTAAAAGGAGTGTGGTGGAAGTTTGAACTTTAGTTCTTGGTGGATCTGGTCAAACCTTCGAATCATACCATTTTGTTCGTCCCGGAGCTAGTCTCGCATTCCTCCCCGGTGCTGATCTTGACTTCGTATGACTGGATGTTGGTAGTATTGGCAGGCTGCCAAACACATTCCGTTTTGTGGTCGGTGGTAACAAGTATCATAGCAGGGTGTTCCATGGGTGGAAAGACGTAGTGGAGAATGCACCGTCTTTCCCGCTTTCTTGAAATACTGTTTAGTAAGGGCCATGCCATTTAAAGTTGGGTGTACAAGTTAAAGCCACAATTTGTCCTTCGATCCAATTGCCTAGCGTTTCGTTATAGCTTTCCGGGAATTTCCTTGCTCCACAATCTTATTCGCCACTGATGGTATTTCCAAATTTGGTTGTAGAGCCGTGGTCTTTCATCGGTATTGCCATCCTTGGTAACCTCAGAGCCAATTCTTGGGACGTGTTTTTGAAAATCACCAAGAAAAGAATCCTTTCTTCTATGCGTACACAACGATTACTGGTTACGGGGGTTTGTGAATACGCGGCTTAATTTCTACACATTTGTGGGACGGAACGGGGAGAAATATGGCATCTGCGGGTATTGAGCGCTGGCTGCAAACAGGGCCTCAGCACACGCGTGATCTGCTGGCGTCTGCAGTGGGGTAGGAGATGAAGCAATTCTCCAAAGGGGATGGCCCTCATGTGCCGTCAATGCACGTTCCAAAAGAGGTGCAGGTTCGAGAGGCCGTTCAAACTCGATGAGGTGCTGCGGAAAGATTATGTGGGCATCTTCCCGTCGCCAGTATTCACGCATGTGAACCGAGGCGAAATGATACTCTTCGTGCTCCCAGATCAGTCCTTTCACAACCCACTGCCCTACCAAGGCTCCTTGGAAGCGTAGTACCGTGCCTTCGCGAATGGGGGTCTTGAACAGAAATGGTACGCGAAACACAATTCCTCCCCAAGGAAGCGTCCCCAAACTGATCTCCACATGTTCCGAAGTTGGACACATGGCATCTGCACATGCGGGCCCGTGGTTGTGGCGCTGCTGAGGTCGAGCGGGCGTGATCGACCTATAGAGTGTGCGGCATAAGGTGGGGTATTCGGCACGGCTCTGAGTGCTTTCAGCCGCACGCTCCTCCGGAATCCTCAGCAAGTTCGTGGATTCATTACGCATAGCAGCCCGGTTGTCATCAAGAAGGTTAGGAATGGGAGTCCCAATCAGGGTGGCGTACAGGTCGGACTGGACAGGTCCCAAAGGCGTGGGCACAAAACGGGCATGATCCTCGGCGAGGTTGTGTCTTGTCATAACATCGTTTGGGTTGGGTACCGAAGTGCGTGGCACTGGCGAGGCACACTTGAACCCAAATTCCCTTACGAAGTCGGCGGAGTACTGTTAGAGTAGGCGTGTGCAGGGTAGAATGGAGGAAAACCGTGAGTGCAACAAATTCGACTTCAGTTCATGGTACACCGGGTCGAGTGAAGCCCTCTTACCTCCATTCTGTCTTCAAAGAACACTTTGATGGGTTCGGAGGTCGGGGTTCTGTTCCCGTCGTTGCTAGATTCGCAAATGCTGTCGGGGCAGAAGTTCGTTATAACCAGTCCTTCAGCAGGGGTGTTGCCTGGGAAGTCTGTAGGAGGTGAAACTGGAGTTTTCATGGTAACGAATTGGGTGGCGGATGATTCTTGGGCCTTTTTCCTTCATATAAATTACTGTGGAGTGATGCCATTTAAGCTTGGACTTAAACGCCACTTAAGTTCTCCGTCGAGGGTCCTGATGCAGTTACTTGTCAAGCACTATCTGACTCATTGTCTGTCAGGCTTTCCTCTCCACTGGCATTACTGCTTGATTCGGTAGTGGTCTCATCCTCCTGGTATCCATCCGTGTCATTTCCCATCCATCCGGTCCTCATAAACCAATGATCCCGCGTGATGTACGGAAGGAGCCGAAAGGCGGCAACTGCCCTTCCTTTTAGTAAGGTTCCATCGAGTTCCTTTAGCACGTAAGCTCCTCCCCGATTCTTTCGCACCACCTCATAGGGTCCTTTGTACCGGTCATCCGTTTTGCTTGTAGAACTCACAGTGGTTTCAAGTTTTACTGCGCGCATTAGGACCAGTTCTCCGGGTCGGAAATCCGCTTTAAGCAGCCGATGCTTAAATCGCTTCTCAAATTGTGCCTTAGATGTGAATCTAGCTTTCTTTAGCGTGGCAGCGGCGCGTTCAATATCTTGGGGGTGGAGTTGTATCTGTCGGATTCACAGTGCTAGAAGTTCAGTGGTAGTCATTCCTGAATAGAATCCTTCTACCAGGAATGTGGCTTCCACCAAATCAAAGGGCAAGATTGGCTGGGTGGCGTGGAGTAATTCAAAGGGTGAGTAACCCGTAACACTGCTAGTAGTGACTCGATCGGCAAATACCGCTGCTGGTAGTAAAGAGGGCCATTTTGATATTGATCCTCCACAAGCTTTTACAAGAGCTTCTCGCATAGTGAAGTGCCCGCGTTCGAGTAGGAGGACTGGCAGGGCTCGTATACGCCAGCCTCCATTTTGAGTTTCAAAACTTCGATGACTTTGTTAAGTATTCCAGGGGGAATCGGAATATTCTTGTACTCCCAGGGTGTGTGAGGTACGGTGGAAATTTTATACGGGCTGAAATATGTGTCCTTGAAGGTCCCTCGTTCCGAGTCTTCAAAAGCTACGGCTTCTTCGTTGACACGCATGATATGAGCAAATAATTTTTCTTCTTCTTCTGACATGAATTTGTCGGGGTTTAGGTCGAGTTGTGCCAAGCGTTCTCGGCTGAGCCGTTCTCCTGGTTCGAATTCGGGCGGGTGCGTAGGTAGCGGTGGAAGTGTGAGCAGTGGGTCCTCGGGAATGGTCCTTCGTACCGCGTAGTCCGGTGAAAAGGTCGTAGATACTGGCCGAACCTTTTTGTCTACTCGCTTATACATTGTGAAGGCCTGGTGCATTTGTCCTTCTTTATCCGTCATAGAAATTGGATAAAAAAGGTATTCATCATCCTCTTCTAATAGTTCGGCGTCTTCGGGTCGTTGAAGTTGCAAAGGCTTTGAGAGCTTTGCGCGAGTGGAAGTAAATGAGTCATTGTGAATGGCGAGTACTGTGGGATTTTCCAGTTGTAGTTTTATACCTGTTACTAGTCTTCGTGCAAGGCTTTCCAGTCCACACCGTATTCCACGAAGACCAGCATGGATTGCTACAGTAAGGAAACGGTAAAGGTAGCAAATATACAGAAGAATACAATACACGCGCTGCGTGGTTTGTACATCCGCTGTCTGGGGAAAAGGAGGAGAGCAGAGTCTCGAAAAACACAAGTAGAAGGCGGCATAGTGCGTAAGTATGTCCGTAAAGTTGCGAAGTAAGTCCAAGATAGAGTAGTAATACAAATATACAAGCGTGTTTGTGCTGCACATGAGTCCAAAATTTTTGTCCATAGTATAAGTGTCTGAAAGCGAATCTGTACGGTGATCAATGTAGGTCGTTAAACTGGTCGTATAGTAGGTACTAGTGTCCGGGTTTCCCAAGGTGGGATCAAGAAGGGGAGCCAATATTGTTTCAAGAAATGGTAACGTAGCATGGGTATAATAGGTCAGGTGGTGTGCATGTGTCCGTTGTGAGTTGCCGAGTAGATGCGTGGTGAGTGGAGCTTTCAAGAAATGTGGTGATACTTTAGTCCGAGTACAAACGAGACACGAAGGTGTTCCCCTCGCCCCCGATCGTGGCCATCTAATTGCGGTTGTTAACACGTCCGCGGGGAACGAAAAAGATAGCGACTTACGACGGAAGAAATTTATGTCCCGAACTACAACCTTAAACACAACTTCTCTTCCGTTTGAGCGAAGTGGGGTTAGTTTGGCAATGAATCCCCATAGCAGCGGCAGGACCGCTATTATTCGCGGCAGCAGGATGATTTTCCCGGTCCAGCGCATGCTTCCCACATTCAGCGTGTACGCCACAGTGCCCTGAGGTAGGTCCGGGCGCAACTCCACCCGTGTGATAACAGCTCGATTTGATCGTTGGTGGCTGCCGAAAATAAATATCAGCAAGTGTTGTGAGTTTTCGAAAGCTATGGCTACGCGCCTGATGGGTCCGGAAATCCCGGTCATTTGAACGTGCCATCCCATCGTGTAGTTCTGCTTGTTTACGCGATCCTGAATGGTTATCGGCTGGGTCTAAGAGTCCAGCGTGCAGCAAGTGCAGAATTACCTGTGGTTCCGTAAACTGGAACTCAAGGATTTTCTTGGCAATCTGAGCGATGCGTCCATCCCCATTCTTCTCGAAGGTGTGTCGGACCAAGCGTAATTTGGCATTTTCTTCACCATCCAGGAACGGCAACGGAGGAGGGCTCTGCGTGTGCATGTCCGATATGTCGATGTTGAAATGGCGGCGACAGATTAGAGTGAAAGACTGCTCGATAAATTCGAGCAGGACAATGCGGGTCCGGGTTAGTTCGGTGCATTGCGTCCCACGCAGGAGGAATTCGATTGCAGTAGCAGCAAGCCGCGCGGGACCTTGGGCCTGTATGCGATGTGAGAACGCCCGGGGGTATGAATCGTGTGGAAGCACTGGAACGGCGAAGTCGGCTGGCATTTGGCGCGTTCCGGTGCCAGCATAGCTGGTAACCAGGTTCAGTTCATGCTCCGTAACGTGGAACTGATCGCGTTTGGGGATGAATAATAACTTATTATCCAAAAAAATACTTGCCATGGATTCAGTGGCAGCTTGTCCACGAGCATCGTGCGCTTCTTCCGTTCGCGCCGGATGTCCTCGGGGTCGAACTCCTCCGCTCTCTCCATAGCACGATGATCCAACATATTCCAAAGACGATCACGGAGTGCGGCGACAACTTGGTCCCCTAATCGTGCAGTCATATTGTCCTCCCATGCCTCCTTGCGCTGTGCGCCATCTTGCTTCCTTGTGACATAGTCCACGATGCCAACGTAAGTGCCGATCCAATCGGGTGTTGGCGCGTAGCGGCGGAGCTCACCAGCTTCGCGAACAATGTCAATGGTGGGGATCAAAATGTAACTCTCCTTCATCAAGAGGCTATCGCTGCCACACGTTGCGAGGGCCGGGGATGGGGAGCGCGACATCGGCTCGCTACTGGATGGCGTCTCTAATTCCGGAATGTCGTCAAGGACTTCGTCCGAGCTACGTGTCGAGGGCGGGCGTGAGAATCTGTTTTCACGTGCTGCAATTCGAAGAAGCGCTGCATCGAGAATGTCTGAGGGCTTTTCCTCATGAACGGAAGCGCTTGACAGACTTTGTGCCGGGCTTATTTCCATTGAAAACAGTTCTTTGCTAAATAGTTTTAAATCAGCACATTTATTTGGTGTATTGGGGACGAATGCGCACTGCGTTTCTTCACGCATATTTGGGGAATCATAGAGCGAAACGTAAGCCGATTCGAAAAGGTCCGTTTCCGGGGAGTGGATTTTTGGAGATGCGTAATTCTTTATGTTGACCAATTTTTCGGTTGCGAATATTTCTTCCATTGAATCCGCCGAGGCTTGGTTCCTGGTGTACTTCTTGTTAGTTCCTGTATGCACTTGGCAGAGGACAACATACAACAAGCTTTCCTCATTGCTTGTGGTCTCGGATCCAGGCGAACGAGCGAGGAAGAGTTGCACCGGTTGCGTGGAAATGTGGAGGTGCGCTTCTTTCGGATGTTGATCTTCGATCTTCGGGCCCGACAACTCGGTCAATTTTCGGTCCGCAATCAACTCCCTTTTAGAATCGCGGTTAGCTCTTTCGGTTACCCCATTGCAAACGACGCACTGCATTTCGTCCTCCTCGGATCGGTTCTGGGGCTCGTTCTTGGCAGTTGCGCTGATCTCGTTGTTCGGTTCCGCCAATACCGGCTTCTCTGTCATCAAGACGAAGGGTAAACATGGGGTATCGGGACGTGGACGTCTGGGGTCCTGAGTGCCAACGCCTTCCGCGGACGAATCGCTAACCTCAAGTACAACTTGCGCGTCTTTCATGGTTACACCAATCTGGCGCATATGGGAGGTGTCGAATGGAGGAGGGTGATTAGGGGGGTGAGTAAAGTAGTGCGTTCGAGACGCCGCTACACGGATCGGGGCAGGGGCCCGCCAGGAAAGGTTGTTGGTGCGTTCATTAATTGGTGCCGAATGCAACTGCAGTTGGTTTCTTTTGGCAGCATTCTTCTGCTTTGTCCAAGTAAGTCTTTTGGTCTGATGTAGGAAATCGCAGCTTACTTGATGCTGCTGGAACTCTAACTGTAGCCTGGCCAACTGACGCTCTACTTGAGCCATGCTCACCCGAGGAATGCTGAGCGGCCATTTCCCAGTCGGTGCTGTGGTTGGAAAGGGGGCCGGGTAAAATTGGATGTGCGCGTGGCCAGTGCGTCGTCCCGGCTGGCCAGTGGCCGGATTCAGGAGTTCAAACTGACAGTTCAAAAGGATGGCGTTATGTTTCTCCTGTCCGTTGACAGGTTTCTCGATCCCGAGATAGACAGCTTGATTGGAAGTCATAGAGGCGGTTCGAACGCGCTGGGGTTGCCCCGTGAGGTAGGCTCTATTCTCTGTGGCGACCACATCTTGCAGCATACTGAAAGTATCGTTCTGCAGATGATGATCAATGTGTCCGTAGCCGCGAAGGGGCTGGCGATCCAAGGCTTCGTACTGCTCGTTACGAAGCTGCTGAATTAATTGCTGGGTAGCGTTCGTGTTGCGCGAGTAGATTCGGGTACTGGGTCCCGCTGGCGCCACATTACTGGTGTTGGCGGCGATGGCGGGGGCTTCGAGAAGCGTAGCGTCACGCTGTGGTTGGTTGAAGATGCGTTGTCTATTCGCAGAGCGCTTCTGATTTCGGTACTTCTTCTTGTTCTGAGGTAAGTCAGGGTGTTGTCCATCATAAGGCGTCATATCTACCTTCTGAAAATTCGTTAGAGGTTTATTCATAACTGCTTTGGTAGGTGGTTGCGGAACTGATTGGGGTTCGTGAAGAGGTTGGTTTGGAGAGTAGGATTGTGTGTTCGATGGTAATTGAGGTGCGTCTCCCCAAATTTTGGCTTGCCTTTTATCCTGTCCTTCCTGGAGCTGACGCCGCATTCGTTGTTCTATCCAGAGCAATAAGTGCCCGCCCAATAGCCTCAAGATACAAATCCACATTCGAACTAATCCTCCAAACTCATGGAGTATCTTTCCGAGGTTGTGCGATTGTTCGTGCAGCATACTCGGGTCCCCCGGATTTTCACGGTACGCGGTGTCATCGTGTCTATTTACAGATACGAGTTTTCGGTTGCCTGCTGTACAGTTCTGGACAAACAAAGTCCGCAAATAGCCTGTAGCACTTACCTGATTTAATTTGAACTTGATTTTTACATTTTCGGACTCAGATTAACTCAAAGAGTTCAAAAAACATGCTCCGAAGTTTTTCCCATGACAAATTTGCGGCGCCAAATTTTTGGCCCAAACCCAAATTTTAGAATTGTGATCGGAGTTGATTGGCAAAAAACGAATTTTTTTTTAGCACAGCCACATTACGTCATTACATTATCTACTTGGAGGTTTCCATTGACCGTTGGAGCGACTCCTCGAGTGCATTGAAAGCATGATTTGAAACTGCACGGTGTTGTTTCTTCTTCTTCACTGCCCATTCTGCTGCTGAACCAGTCAGCCCCCTCCGGTAAGCATCCATAAATCTCCATGACCTGTTGATGAAACGGCGGATCACTTCAACTGGGCATCCATCAAGAATCTCGCTGATCCTCCTCAATCTGTGCAAGCAATTCAAACAAGCGGTCTTGAAACTCTTCTTTAGCAACTTCATCCCAGTCTGCTTCATTGTCACTGTCATCATGGTCTGAATCGACCTCAAGGAAAGCCAAGCTATCAAGTTCTGTAAGATCGAGGCCCTCAGAGTCGGAATAATCGCCATTAGAGTCAGATGAGTTGCCTGAAATGTCAGACAAAGATTGTTGGGTAGATTGCTGCCTAGACTGGTTTCTGAGCCCACTAATATTGCGTTTGGCACGTTTAGGAGGGCGTCCACGACTTTTGCTCATGGTGGGGAACGATAACAGAGAATACAGGGGCTGTACGTACCAGTCAGCTGCCACCCCGATGACAGTTCTTGACAGATCTGTCAAAGCATGTGAGCTCACAAAGATCATTTTATTTCTCCACAATGGCTCGATGGATTGTTGCGATCTTTGCAGATTCAGAAACGGCTCAACAAGGCGAGTCGATTGCACATTTTTTCATATTTTTCCCACGCTTTTTATGCGGGCGCCAAAATTTTGACCGGTCCGGTGCAATAATTGATGAATTCCGGCACAATGGCTCGACAGAATGACTTGATTTTTATATGGCTGTGACCGCCTCGACGAGATCTATCGATTGGTGCACTTGTCTCGGCTAATTAAATCAATTTTTTTTTTTAGTGGACTTTGTTTGTCCAGAACTGTAGGACTTTGAGTGGTGCTGTCTTGGCGTTCGGGTACGTACCCATTTAGATTATTATTCGGAGGTGGCTGACCCTTTCTCCGATCCGGCCCGTCCTGTTGTTTCGTGATACGTGAGGTCGCCATTGTCCGTAGTTGCGCTCCCGCCACCTGCGTGCGTGGACATCGGCGCGCCTAGGCCCATTTCTTCAAGGGTTTCAGTGCCAAGTGGAGCTGGCCGTCGTTCGGTACTTTCCAGTAGCGTCCTTTCTTCGTTAATACTCCAACTGTCATGTTTAT